>JAOXOE010000632.1:25054406-25065900 GCA_028565055.1 Phoeniculus purpureus | reverse complement strand
TCTGGTTTAGGGGTGACCTTGTAGAATAGGGTTGATGGTTGGACTCAATGATCCCAGGGGTCTTTTCCAACCTGAATCAAAGTTTGGAAGTGTCACACTCCTTAATTGAAGAGATGAATCACAGAACATTAGGGACTGGAAGGGACCTCGAAAGATCATCTGGTACAATCCCCCCGCCACAGGAGGATCACCTAGACCAAGTCGCACAAGAACATATCCAGGCAGATTTTAAATGTCTGACGACAGAAATTAAAATTTAAATTTATTCCCCAAGCCCTGTTTATTTTTTTGCTGTTTGTCTTGTGGAAAACATCAATATGTGGGTTTCTCTTCTCTTGCTCCAAGGCATTAGATGCTCTTTTTCCCAGCTATTTTCACGTGTATGTTATTTTTACACCATTTTAAGCCACTTCTTTTTACTAAACCATGAGAAATTACCATTTTTGCTTAATTAAAGCTCAGAAGCCCTAATGCCATTCCACTGGGGAAAGAAAAAAAGCCGTAACAAGTTGTCACACGAGCCCAGGATTAATGTGGAGGAGTTGCCGGCTCAGTGGGTATTTTTTTCCCCTTGCTGTCGGATCCCTCGTTTCTTCGGTTCCTTTGACAATCCTTAAAACTTTATAAGCCGCGTTTACGTTAAGCTGTTCCTGATATGCTCCAATAAGTGTGCTTTAGACACACTGTTAACATAAGGCCAAATCTGTAATACAGCATGGACAATTAAGTGCACAATTTTTGTATAAATGCAAAATCCCTCACTGTGAATTATTTAATTAATGCTCTACAGTTCATTTAATAGCGCTCTTTCAAAGGCCATTTCACTCACAGAAAACTAATTTCATTCTTCGGGTTGATTTAATTAGATTGTATGATATATGGTATTGCTAATTCAGTGGCTCTCTTCGCGGTGTCTAGCCCGTTGCTCCTATTGTCGGCAATCTGTCAGCCCCATTTTTAACAGTATTGAAAAATTCAAGCTTTATTATTGCTCGCTCACTCTTTCTCTCCCATCAGGAGGAAAGTAATGAGCTTTTCTTCTTATGAGAGCAAGCAGAGAGTGTGGTGCCCTTAGCGCTTCAGGCACCGAGCAGTATTAACAGCCTGATTCATGAGTTAAGTTTCTAACTGCCCGTGGCTATTAGCACTCAGTCCTTTGGCTGTCATTTAGTTAAAAAGACTCTTCGGTTAATTCACTCTTTTAATGAGACTGTGCTATTCAACTAATGTATTTTACTGTATGAAAGGTCACACCAGGAAGCAAAACAGATTGGAGGGAATGTAGCGGGAAGCCAGGCTGTCAAGAAACAGTTCAAGCCTTGCAGGCATTTCGCCGTCGTGGCGCCCGTAATAGGCTATGGAACTGATGGGCCAGCGCTCACCTCAACAGTTGAGCACCATAAATCACGGCTAAATAGAAAGCAGATTAATCAGAGCCACAGACAAAAAGAGCACGTGTTTCATTACCCATATAATCACTAACATGATTGCCAGACAAGCCGGGGGAACTGTACACGGGGCTGACAAAATGCAGCGTGGCAGTGAGCGGGAGAACTCGGCTCTGCAGAGCTGTGGCCACTAAATCTTTTCATTAAGTAGCTACTCCGTGAGACCCTCTTGTCAGAGGGCCACTTGCTCGGAGGGTGGTGCAGAGGGAACAGGCGTAAAAACAGGAATATAAAGGGTTGCTTTTGAGTGAGAAGGGTCAGAGGTGGTGGCAGAGAGGTTTGTCTTCCCAACAGCTTGGTTTCTGCATCATCATCTGCATCAGGGCTGGAGAAGAACGTGAGGGATGGGATGACCCACTTGTCTTCCATCTTTATATAAACCCACAGCAAGCCAGACCCAGCCTGCTCCCCACTGGTTTTCGGGTTGATTGTGCTGTGCCCTTAGCTGTGTGGAACACGCCAAGCCTTAACAAATGAGGTGACTTCTCATCTTAATGTATTCTGTGCTTCTCCAACGTCATTTCCTCACTGCACTCCCCCTCCCGCTCACGCTCTTTA
This sequence comes from Phoeniculus purpureus, assembly GCA_028565055.1. Lineage (NCBI taxonomy): Eukaryota > Metazoa > Chordata > Aves > Bucerotiformes > Phoeniculidae > Phoeniculus > Phoeniculus purpureus. Next base: position 25,063,894 of record JAOXOE010000632.1, on the reverse strand, counting down.
CATCATCGGGAACTGTGTGCAATCCACACGGCCACATCCCACAGCTTCTCCCTGCTGAGCTTCAGGAGAAAGGTAGGGCTGAAAAACCTGGTCTGCTTCAGCCTCTCTGCTTGGGACATCCAGTTGAAAACATTTTTCTGAACACTGCTCATTGATCTACGAGCGGATCAAATGAGATGAACCTCTGCTTTGAATAGCCAGGGCGTCGAACCTCTGAGTTCCTGTGAGGATATGTGTGTGTTTTCGCTCCTTTTTAATTAGTGCCACTGGGGGCAAAAACTCCAGCACTTTAGGGGCGAAAGTATATTATTTTTTCAGAAATTATAATTCCCTCAAACTACAGTAAACAAATCATTCTGATTTAAATTTCCCCAGTAACTTCCAAACAGGGAAACCGTATGCTTAATTACCAAACATCTGTTGCAAAGAACACCCCCAGCTTTTGCAGCGCTAATATCGCCGTATGAATTTTAAAATCTGTCAGCGAGGGATCACGAAAGCTTTGGGAGCAAAGAGCTGCTCACTTTAACCCCTGAACCAGATAATCTAACAGTAATCCATTCAAAACTAATCAAACATTTACAGAAACGCACCAGCACTGAGGAAAACAATTCATCATCTTCATATGCTCATTACACCGCCAACATCTCAATCTACCTATGTAAATGAGGCCGGGGATCTGACATCGGGTCCATGTACAGAAATTATAAACAAATATTCATCCATTATGCTGCTGAAATTTAACAGCTGGAGCACTAACAGTAGCTGAACTCCGAGCCCCGAGTATCAATTATTTATGAACCTAAAACTGACAAGACTGTCTAGGTGAATTAGCTGCATATGTCAAGCTTTGTTATAAATCCCAGCCTACTGTAAAACTCATTTTCATAGAATGTATGTACAAGGCTGACAATATATCAACAGCGCGGCATTAATAATTGAGAGGAACGGTACCATAAGGGAGCACCTAGGAACTCTGCTCTGCAATAGAGTTGATATTACAAATAAAAAAGTCAAATAAAATGAATTTCCCATAAACAGAGAATCAAATAAAGCATTTCCCCATGATTTTATATTCAATTTTCAAAAAAACTTACCAGTTGATACTTGCGTTTTTAGGGACCGTAAGCGTCACCTGAAGTTGCCCGACTTCATTCGTCTTCCCGCTGCTGAAAGTGCCTCGGAATGCTGAGGCCCATTGGTGGGTGCTGCATTCATTTGGTTTGAATGGAGTGAGAACTGAAAGAGAGGCGGGGGTGAGAGGGGGGAGGAAAGTAGTATTTGCAGCAAGCACCGCTGAACACTGCGGTTCAGGACCACACGATCACAGGTTATCAAAGCTGGAAAAGCCCTCTGAGCTCATCCTATGACCTAACATCACCACACCAGCCACACCAGGGCACTAAGGGGCACAGCCAGTCTGTCCTTCAACACCTCTAGGGATGGGGACCCCCCCACTGACCTGGGAAGACTATTCCAGGGTCTGATCACCGTTTCCATGAAGAAGGTCTTCCTGACAGCCAACCAAACCCTCCCCTGGTGCAGCTTCAGGCTCTGCCCTCTTGTCCTGTCGCTACTTGCCTGGGAGAAGAGCCCAATTCCCACCTGACTTAAATTTTTTGATTTAATTAAGTGACTTGGTGTTTGATGACATCTCACTGTACAGTCAGCTCTTGTTCCAAATTGATGCTTTTATTAGCACTCCCAGTGTCTTGTTCACACCGGTGTCACCTTTGCAATTTTTCCTATTAGCCCTTTCAGCTAATAATCCAAATCCTGCTTGAATCCTTTCTCTGTTTCCAAAGTCATGACTTTCCAACTTCACATGGCAGCAGAGCTACAAGCTCCTGTTCTTGCTGCTACACATCACACTACAGCAGTGGTAGGGTCACCTGTGCCCCCCGATGCCCTAGCAGTGCTCACCAAGACCATACTAAGGCTCTACTAAGCCTAAGGCTAATACTAAACACAGCTGGATCCCTTTGAGATGTCCCTTCTTCCACTGGCAAGTGGGTGCTGAGCCTCTTCCTCTAGCAAAGAGATGGATTCAGGTTTCCTTCTCTAATTTCATCAAGGACTAGGGCTATTTAGTGCTTGGGGGGTGGGGGTATAAGGACTACAAAAACAATCTTTTTAATGGGGCCTGTTGCAACAGGACAAGGGGTGATGGATTTAGACTGAAAAAGGGGAAATGCAATCTAAATATAAGGAAGGTATTTTTTTACACTGAGGATGCTGACACTGGCCCAGGTTGCCCAGAGAAGTGGTAGAAGTCCCATCCCTGGAATCACTCTAGGTTACCTTAGACCTGCTCTGGTTGGAGATGTCCCTGCTCACTGCAAGGGGTTGGACTAGATGAGCTTGAAAGGTCCTTTCTAATGCAAAGCACTATGTGATTCTACTGAGAGTCATGACTTTGGCTTGAAATTACCTAACAACTAGTTTTGTATTGTGGAATGTTACAGCCGTGAGGTGCATCTACTCACCTAGGTAAGAAAACATCCATCAGCAGAGCAAATACCTGAGTCTTCAAAATCATAAATACCTGGGTCTTCACAGTTATAGATACCTGGGTCTTCAAAGTTATAAACACCTGGGTCTTCAAAGTCGTAGATACCTGGGTCTTCTAAGTTATAAACACCTGGGTCTTCAAAGCTGTAGTCTCCGTGTCCCACTGTCACCTCACTCAAAGCCATTCAACACAGAATAACAGAATCGTTCTGGTGGAGAAGACCCTTGGGATCACCGATTCCAACCATCAATCCTACATCAATCCTACAAGTTCACCCCTAAACCAGATCCCAAAACTACACCATTTTTAAACACATCCAGGGATGGTGACTCAACCACCACCCCGGGCAGGAACATCAAAGCACCAGAGAGACGAACAAACTCACCTGGCAGTTTCAGCACCAATCTTCAAAAGCCTCATGAAATAAAGTCATTATTTGCTACCTCACAATAATCTCTCATTACTGTAAAGGGACTGTAGTCACTCCTGTTTGAAAATTGTTTTAGCTGAGTTTGGGTAGAATGGTACATGAACACCAAGACTCCAAAAATAACTCCTTTGGGGTCTTGCAAGCATGGGCTAAGCTTAAAAGATAGAGGTCAGCCGCAAACGAAGAGGGATTTGAGTACTTGTGTGAGTCTGAGCCAGCATTTCACGTGAGACTAGTTTTACGAGGGCTGCGTGGTGCGTTTCCAAGGCTTCGGTTCAACAGCTCTATGTTTTCCTTTAATTTCTGAGAGGGCTTTTCAACACAATAGTTTTGTGATTTCTTGAAAATTTTCGTTAGAGCCGAGCTGAGAGCTGAGAGTCTCATAACCGTAACTCAGGAACTGGATTTGGAGCCGAAAAATAATTCAAAACGAAAAAAAAATGGCTTCTTTTTTTTTTGTCTGAATCGGCTGTAGTTGGTGATAACTCTTGACTTATTCTTCTGTGCCGCCGCTATAAGCTATGATTCCGGGGACCTGCTTTCGTGACTAAAGAGGTAGCTAGCTCTCTTGCTGGGAAGAAAATTGCCTCCCTGGCATAAATCTTTGGAGCAGGAGCTTACGGGAAAGTGGTAAATATGAGAAAAACCTCTAAAAAATTCAAACATCCCGAGCTAAACAGGCGGAAATTTATGAACCTACTGCTTTAATTGAGTGACTGCTGAGTGGAGCGGTCATCTGTTGTGCCCACAACAGCAGCCTCATCCTTTGCCTAGGGCCTTGATGGGAACAACAGGAGATCTGAAGGACATACAAACTGTAGTCAGCAAGATCATCTGGGTCACTGAATCCCACCCTTGACTACTGCAGGCACTTGTCATCATGTCTTCAGCTCATACACGTTCTGGCTTTCACTGTGTGGGTAATGAAGCTGTTTTCCCCCTCCTTTCACTGCTCTCTGTACAGGGTCCATACTGCGTTGAGGCAGTAACCACATACTGGTGTGTGATCACTGCTGCTACAAGTCATTTTATTTGGATGCTTTCTGGCTGTAAAATCGCACTTGTAGCAGTTCTGCTTAATTAACATCTCCATTTTTTCATTGGCAAGGGGTTTACTGTTGCTCAAGTGATGCTGGCTGCTCCCTGAGCGTAGCTGGTTGCTGTCTTGTCTCAGTCGCATTTTCTGATGAGCCTCATTGCTTTGTGTGCTGACCATAGCACGAATTGGCTTTAAAAGGAGCGTAAAGATGAGCCAAGGTTTGCATTGCATTGACCGTGAAGACTGCATAGTACTAACAGACGTGTTTTCTTGACTGCTGTTTTGGCTCTTAACTGGCCTTCGCAACTCGTAAGGTGATTTTTCGCAGAATCACCAAACATTGGGATTGGAAGGGACCTTGAAAGGAGGAACTTCTTGCCAGTGAGGGTGACAGAGCCCTGGAAGGGGCTGCCCAGGGAGATCATGGAGTCTTCTTCGCTGGAGACGTTTAAAACCTTCCTGGATATGTTCCTGTGTGACTTGATCTAGGAGATCCTGCTCTGGCAGGGGTGATCTTTTGAGGTCCCCTCTGATCCCCAATGTTCTGTAATTCTCTGATTCTGAGATAAGTACATGTCCATCAACCGCAAAGATCCCAAAACCAACTGGTTCTCATCAGCCTTAAAAATTAAATGACAACATTAATTATCAATTTTCCATAACACAATCAGATGATGGGGCTGAAGCGGAAGGTAGTGACCTTCCAATTCTTGAAAGGGGCTGTCAGAAGGCTGGAGAACACTGTTCACAGGGATAGGGAATGATAGGATAAGGGATCATGGTTTGAAGCTGGAAAAGGGTAGAACCGAGGTGGGTGTTAGAAAAAGTTCTTGAATCTTAGGGTGGTGGATCCCTGGCACACGCCACCTAGACAGGTGGTGGAGGCTCCATCCCTGGAGATATTCAAGATCAGGCTTGATGGACAACATGTTCTAGTGAGAGATGCTGTAGGGGGGGTTGGACTAGATGACCTTTGGAGATCCCTTCCAACCCTATGATTCTATTTTCTCCATTTTAATCTGAAGCACAGTAGCAACAACCGGTAACTCAGTCCGACAACTTCTCTCCGAAGTTTAACTGACGTGACTGACATCCCAAAAAGCTCTTCCGGTTTTGACCTCCTAAAACATTCACTGCAGTGAATCTCCCTCCACCTGGCTGCTGCTGTGTTTAAAATGCCTCAGGGTGCATTTTGCTTCCAATAAAGCACATTAGCCCTTCTTGCCTATGCACTAGAGCTACTAATCTCGGCAATGCCGTTGAGCGTGCACGGCGTGCGCACACCTCGTACGTGGGCAATTAAATTTACAAACCATCTCCGAATTACTTATAGCCAGCCACAAAAACAAGATTTGCAGTATTTGGATGGCTGAGCTCGATGCCTGATAAATCTCTCCTTCTTTTCCAGCTCGTGCAGAACCTATGTCAGAAGAGAGACGTTTGCTTATAGTGTTTTATGTCCTTTAAAATTGGAAGGTGATGGTCATCATAATGATGTTGCCTCTTTATCATTAATGAGGCCATCACAGATGATGCTTAAAATAAGCAAAACCTCTGTGTTATTCCTACCACTGGCAAGTGGCAGCTTTTCTTGTGAAGGAATCACAGAATCACAGTCATTCAACACCCTCCCTGGACAGTCTGTTCCAAGTCCTGAGGACCCTTCCCACAGTGAATGAGGAGCAGACTTGTAGCTGAGGCTGCTGAATAGTCACGAACTGTCAAGATATCTACAATCTCCTGAGTTCTGTGAATCTCTTGCCTTGCCTCACCTTATAATAAAGAGTAGACGGATAGAAGACAAGAGTTAAGACGTGCTGAGAGCTGTCCTTTCATTTCGGTGCAGGTTTTATGTCTGACTTGAGCTGTTCCTACATGTGTCTGAACCCCTGTGATGGCCTTGAGCAACATACTTTGGGGTACCATCTATTGATTTGATTATCAGAACGGTTTTCTCTGAGCTGCTCTAATTCAATGAAAATCTACACTGGGAAGCAAGTGAAGAAAGAAATGGATCAGAAGGTATTTTAAAGCTTCTAGACAATAGTGTCAGGAGTACAGGCTTTGACAATTTGAGAAGGAACTTCTTCCCAGTGAGGGTGACAGAGCACTGGAAGGGGCTGCCAAGGGGGGTTGTGGAGTCTCCTTCACTGGAGACGTTTAAAACCCACCTGGATCTGTTCCTGTGTGACTTGATCTAGGTGATCCTGCTGTGGTGAGGGGATTGGACTGGATGATCCTTCGGGGTCTTTTCCAATTCCTAACGTTCTGTGATTCTGTGATTTTACTTCTGCAACACTGATTCTATCTTAAAAAAAGGAAAAATTCTGTGACTAAAGTGAGTGACCCCTTCCAGGTTGTGCAAACACCCCCATTGAGGGTCTCCACATCCCTCCAAAGTCTAGCAGAGCATTTGATGGCAGAGGAACAGACTGGGTTGGTAGAGTTGAATTTAATGATAGTATTTCCAAAAATAAAGGTTTTAGCATCAAGACTGAAGAAATATTCTCCTGCAGGAAGGTTTTGTTTATTTCTCTTCCTAAATAAGTGCAGCAGCAGCAGTTCTCAAATGAAGCAATGTAAGGGAGGCAGCAAGAAATCCTTTTAATGGTGTTTAATGCCTATTAATGCGGATAAAGGCAAGAAACTGGAATTATAAATCAGCTATTGTCTTCACAGAGAACCGAGGAGATCCTTTGCTGGTATTTTTCCGGTTATTGAACTATCAGGTGTGCCTGTATAACACAAAATATGGAAGCCCAACAAATGTCAAACTAAGTACTTTTCAAAGATGTAATTGATCATCAAATTCCAATAACAGTTTAGGTACTTTAGGTGATATTGAGATTAATATACAGCTTGCTGTAGCAAGAACCTCTTCAAGTTTCTGACCTTGGCTGGTAGTAAAATCCAATCGATATTTAGACCGAGCAAGCTCTCCAGAGAGGATGCATTGAACACATTAGTTTCCTAAAAAAATACTGTCATCAGCTAGAAAATCTAATCCACTTAGATGGATATGATGGAACAGAATTGAGTAACAACAGGGAAATAAGTGAATATTCACCTGAATAAGAACAGGACTTGTTTCAGCTCTGGTTTTGCTGTCTCAGCCTCATGTTTTTCTACTGCTACCTCTCTTCCTTGGACAAAGCAGTTAGTTCCTGCTTAGAGACACGTGTTTACTTTGAAAAAACAGGCTGAGGACATCAAGTCAGTAATTGATATAACTAATACATCTGATTAAGGTTAGTCAGTGCATCTTAAATTTCAAACAACCCCGGGTCCCTCAGTCCCCCCTCATCAGACTGTCCTTCCAGTCTACATCTATCTGTATCTATACCTATATCTGTATCTATATCTATATCTGTATTTATCTGTGTTACATCTACATCAGAACATTAATGAAATATATGTTGTTTTGATGAGTTTTATTTAGTCTCCCCAATACCTTTAGGATCTTATCTAGAGTTGATTATCCAAGTAGATGCTACTCTGAGGACTTACTTTCCAAAGAGCTTCAATCTAATCTGATTTTGTGCCGATTATTATGCATGATCGAGAAATATATGCCTAAACTTCCTGTGATAACTTTTTGCAAGCACATCTAAACCATGGACCTTATACGGACAAAAGCCAGGCTCTTCTCAATGTCTACTGACAGGACAAGGGGCAATGGGTGTGAGCTGGAACAGAGGACGTTCCATATAAATATCAGAAGGAACTTCTTCCCAGTGAGGGTGACAGAGCACTGGAATGGGCTGCCCAGAGGGGTTGTGGAGTCTCCTTCTCTGGAGGTGTTTAAAACCCACCTGGACATGTTCTTGTGTGACAGAATCTAGGTGATCCTGCTGTGTCGGGGGATTGGACTGTGTGACCTTTCGAGGTCCCTTCCAATCCCTAATGCTCTGTGATTCTGTGAAAACTGACTGTCCTCAGTGGTTTCTTCAACCAGATTTCATTCCACCAACAAGATACATCGATTTTATTTATGTAATTACTTTTTTATGTCATTTCTCTCTATATATATGTAATATATGTATATGTGTATACCTGTACAGATGTATGTATATTAAATATATAATAAATATAATGAATAGATATTTATAGATAGATATGAATATACACATTCCTATTATGGTTCATGTGACCCGATTAATATGATGTCACATTTATTACATCCTGTTCAAAGTCTTTAGAGCAAAATCAAACTTTCAGAAGCCATTCAGAAGTTTCAAACCTACTTATGAAACCAACATAAGTTTATCAGATTTGATCCTTTCCTCACCCTTGCCTTGACAGCAACAGAGATGCTAGAAGCAGTTCCAAAAGGGGTTTCTTTGACGTGACCATTGGTATATGTGTGGGTTTTGGCACTGGGGCAGCTTGATCACACTGTCACTGTGGCAGGGGGATTGGACTAGATGATCTTTCAGGTCCTTTCTAATCCCTAATGTTTTGTGATTGTATGATTCTGACACTGGGCAAGCCTTGGACAAGCAGAATAACATCCCCTCCCCAGCCCAAGCAGAGCATTTTAGTTGGGAGACTGGCTTTCATTACAGGGTGTTCTGCCATGACCTGCACTGACAACACAGCAAAAGCTGCAGGTTTTCTTTCTAGAATTAACTTTCAGCAATGACTCTTTTTTAATGGCCATTTATTGGATTAACTGTTTTATAAATAATCAGCTAATGCATCTGGTCAGGAAATGGATTAAACACTACCACTTGCATATCTCCCCTTAATTAAATGCACATTTCCCCACACTGCTGGGCAAGGAAAGCTCTGACCTGTATTTGTAGAAACGTGGAATGGTCTGGGTTGGAAGGGACCTTAAAGATCCTCTCGTTCCAACCCCCCTGCCATGGGCATTCGATGCACAGTAGAGTAAAAGCAAGTAAAAACAAGTGTAGCAAAAACAGCTGCTAAATCTCCACCTCCTTCCATCCCATTCCCTCCAGTGCAGAGCATCAATTATTTCTAAGTACAGGATTAGTTCAAGAAGAGCAACAGAGGGATGGAGCTTAGAGCAATTCTGTGCTTTGGAGAACACAGGTATTGTGCTTAGCACACATCTGCAAAGCTCATCCTCTTAAATCAAATGCTGCTCCACCGCAGTAACTTAATTGTTCCAGGTGTTGTAGTCAGTAAACATTTGCTCGGGGCTTTATGTGAGCACTATGCTTTAAACATTTGTTTTCCATTTAAAATACTTCGATTTTCCTTCTGTCTTTGTTAAAGCACAAAATCAAAATCAACTCTGGTGAACCTATGTGCGCTCCTGGGTTGTTTGTTGTCCTGGCAGAACTGTATTTATTCTGTATGATTTGGTTTTGTAACGTTCTCACACCAAGAATATCTCCCCACTAGCAAATAAAATCAAAAAGGAACATAAAGAGTGATGTGAAGCTCCATAGACTCACAGAGTCACAGAACATTAGGGATTGGAAGGGACCTCAAAAGATCATCCAGTCCAATCCCCCTGCCACAGCAGGGTCACCTAG
>JAOXOE010000632.1:25037350-25054306 GCA_028565055.1 Phoeniculus purpureus | reverse complement strand
AAGAAGTTCCTTCTTAGGTTGATGTGGAACCTTCTATGTTCTAGCTTACAACCATTGCCCCTTGTCCTATCACTACACGATACTCAGCTGTTTATTCTGGATGGTCATGTTTCTTCCAATGTGTGTACAAAAATGCTAGCCTCGAGGCATCCTTGTGCAGCTACAGACCTGCTCTACACCCGAACGGTCTGTGTGTGGCCACAGCCCAGCTGCCCAGGCTCCAGCAGTAGGCACAGACAGGCGAGATCAGGGATGCTAGAGAGAGCCCTCACAGAAAGGCTCGCAGCAGCCCACTGACACAGACCACTGTAATCGAGGCGAGCAGCCTCGTGCTGAGCCAGTGGAGCAAACTGTCACAGTCCCAAAGAAACTGAACTGTGTGCCAGCTGCAGAGAAGAAGAAGACAAGTGTGTCATTAGTGCCCAAGCCTCATGCAAGGGAAGGAAATAATTGAAGTGCAGATTTCTTCAGCAAGCCCACGAAGTAGTAGGAGGTGACAACACATGAACCAAGATTCAGTGGGAAATTTCCTGCCCTGCTCAAAGTAGGACAGGCAGTGTGACCCTGTGTGTGCAGTCAGCTCCTCTGAAGAGGCTTGGTACGTGATGGAGACATAGGCTCTGTAATGGACAGGAAAGAAAACCTCTGACCACAGCCAAGTCCTAGAGGTGTGTTTGTTCTGTATCCTGGCAAAGCCTTCTGGTGCAAAGATCTCCTGCCATAAATAACCAGGTTTTAAGCAGCTGTGTTGGAGGGGTTGTTCCCTAAAATAGTCCTGCAGACCTTTCTCCATAACAATCCCATTTTCTGCAGTTCTGCTTGAAGACTCTTTTGTACAAACAGTAGTATTTGAAGTGTTTAATGTAATCTGCTTAACTTAAAGAGGTTCCAACTACGTTTGATTTTAAGCTGATTCTCTCTAATTAAAGTTCAAGTAACTCCCCAATACTTGGCCTTGTTAAATGAAGATCCTGGAAAGAGAACACAATAATCTTTTCCTTTTCTGAGTTTTTAACTTTAAAAGCACTGATTTAATTTGAGCTGCCAGCACGAGTGATTTCCAGGGTTTCAAGTACAATTGTAGATGTGAAAGCTTGATCAGTTTGTGTTATTTTGGAGACTTTCCTTACACCATTTTTGCTGGGGGAGAATTAATGATCCAGTGTTTAACTGATCAAATTATCAGTTGGGTGTGCAGCCAAAGTACTTTATCGCACTGCAGCTACTGGGGAAGTTTCTGAGGTTGTGCCTGCTGAGATGCTACGATGACCTGGCCTGGTCAGCTCACCTAGAAGGCAGGAGGGTGTCTTTAGTTTCAGGACTTCAGTGGGATGACCTGCTGCACAGCTGCTGGTGACCATCAGGCTGGTTTAGGCAACTCTTCCACTGCAGTCGGTCAGCCAGGTCCCAGGTGGCTGAGCTTGAAGCTGGGAACTTGATGTCTGTCTGATAAACAAATCAGGTGTTCCTGACCACTGTAAAATGGTTAAGCAAGAAGAAAAAAAAGCCCCACACAACAAAAGCTGAATGACTGCTGAATGATCAAAGGCACATGTTTTCCTTGGCATGAAGAGCTGGACACACTCACTTGGAACCAACAGTACTGTTTCCTCCTTCTCACTGGATGTGCCAGTGCTTGTTACATGGGACCGAGAGGCTTCTTGGTTAAGCTGGAGTTGCAGTTTCTGTTTAGAAGTGTGGTGCTGATCTGAAATGGAATCTGTGAACATGGGAATTGCTCTCTCAGTAAATCACCTTCTGGGCTTTTGACCTGAGTAACAAACCCCCTTTTTCCCTCTTGCAAAGCAGATGCTGTTCAGGGAGGCTGTGTTGGCTCTCACCACATCGGCATAGTGCTAATGAGCTGCAAGGACTGCTCCCATTTAGTGTCTGGTCAGCGTTCTTCTTTGTGATGGTGTTGGGCACGCCAGTTGTGGGGAGACTTTTGCTCTTTACAGTCAGGATGGATCTCCGTCTGCTGCCTGCCCCCAGCCTGGTGGCAGCTGCAGGTCCAGCAGCTGGAAATATGCTCTGAGCAGTTCTGGCCTGAGGTCTCTGGGAGGAAGACAAATGGATTCCTTCCTGTCTCCCAGCTGCACTTATTTGATGCCTCAGTACTGACCCTGCTTGTTCAATATGCAACTTCGCTTGTCTGCAGTTAAATTTGAGCCAAAATGTCAGGGGCAGATTTGGTCTCAGCCCATGCAAAAGGCCCGTTTGGATGCACTTTGGTTCTTCAGGTGGGTTAGTGTTAAACATCTAAAATTATGGCTCTATGTACTTTTCTCTTACACTATGAGCGACCTGTAGCTGCTAACATTTACTGAGGTCCTGAAGGAATTGTGAACATTTTGGAGATGACAAGTACTAGAAGTAATTCCTGAAATCCTTCTCAAGAAAACATGTTGTCCTGAGTGCAGTAAGGGGAGAAGGAAGGGGATCCCATGAGATTCCTCCTACAGAGATGAAAAGTGAAGCGCATCCAGCGCCCTTAGCCCAGCCTGAACCTAAGGAAATGTGACCTTGTTGAATGCAGTTGTTCATTTTTGTTGTTGTTCTGAGTTGGGTTCCTAGTAAAATACATCCTCAGTTAAAATATTGGCATAAACTCCATCATATCATTTGTAACATTGACTGCAAAACAGAACACACCTGAAGTGAAGTGTGCTGGCGCTCAGCTGAAGCTCTTCTTTTACCTTCACTTCTGCATGTTTATGTCCAGAGGCATCTATGTTCCGAAAATGTCTGCCTGATGACACAACACAATCTATTGCTGTGGTTGGGTAAGGTTGTCCATCCCCACCTAACAAAGGAGCAGCCTGAAAACAGCTCTGCAGAATGTAGTTCTCAGGATAATTTCTGTTCTCAAGGTCAGCCCGTTTCCTAACCCTTGTCTCTTCCTTTCTTTCAGGGTTTTGAGGACCCCAAGGACAAGTAAGCACATTTACTACTGTTGTGGACTGTTACACTTGCAGACTTGGGATTTTTTTCTCCTAATAAAAAAAGGCAAAAAATAATGTCCAGCAGCCAAGAGTAATGCCTGGACCCCCCGGGGGTTTCTGCTGGAGGAACAGCCAGCCGAGGACATGACACTGACCAACATGCATTCATAACTGCCACTGCTCTGCAAACCTGTCTTCGTCTGTCTGTTTCTAACTGCTTCTGTAATGTGAATGCTTTAGCTGCTCTTCCTCATGCCCACGTTATCCTTTGCTGTTTGCTGCTTCTAAAATATCCCAGGAACAAAGCCTTTCTCGAAAGCATGCCTGAGTGTTGAACAGCTCAGCTGAGAAGAGGTTATGTGTGTATTGGAATAGATGTTTAGTTTCAGAGCTTATGTGTGTGTATTTTCTATTACTCATTATTTCGTATTACTGATTCCAATATATAAAAATCAGCTAAAAAGTGCCAGCGTATTTGAAGAAGTAAATGAAAGCTTTCAAGCTTTGAAATACAGCTACAGCAAAGTAGCCCTGAGAGCAACTCTTTTAAGGGCAGTGGTGAGTCTGACCATAGCAATGTTAATAATTGTTCCCCCCTTCACCACACTGTTGGTTTTTATAACGTTTAGTTCTGTGCTGCTTGGGCTGTTTCACTGGGGCTAGAGGGTGACTAGAACGTAGCTTGTGGAATCCTTGGCTGGTGGGAATTGGACTGATGCTAGTTGTACTTTGGACAGAAAAAGGCTGACAGGTTACAACAAAGCAACTTTTGGGAACACAGAAATGTTAAGTGTCTCTCATGAAAGAGCATCTCTTTTCACAGCGTGTACAGGAACTGAATCCATTCATCTGCTGCAGCATTAGTCCACAAAAGTGACCCAACTGGCGAAAAATGGCATCTCAGCTGTGGCCCCGAGGACCATAGTGTCTCTCCTCCATCCTACTATGGAGCAACCACGAGCTGAGGATTCATAGTGCTGAATCAGGATGATACCATCTCATTATACCAATTGCATGATCTTTGCAGGTTTTGTTCAAGACCAAAAGAAGCTGCTACTTGTCTCAGGTTCTCTTGATACAAAACTCTGCTTAAATCAAAAACAAAGGTTTGGCTAAAAGAAATCTCTCACAGAAAATGCTCATGGTGATATTGGCTAAACTGAGATCCCTAAACCTTGCCAGGCCCTTGTCCTGATGCTTTTGTGCAGAAGTCCTGAGCATCAATACTTGCATCTTTCAGCAAGGGAAGACCTAGGCAGCACACGTCTTTGACCTGGCTCACACCTAAGTGCAGGTTTAATTATTGCATCCAGGCATGAAGCGTTTAGGATTGTGGCATGCACATGCTGTGGGCAGTGGTCACACTCTTCGTTTGCAGCAGGTAATGACATCAGCAGAACATTTCTAGATCCTCTGAAGCCAGCGTCTCTGGGTTAGTTGCTGAGTTGCAAGCAGAGTGCAAAAGTTAGCGCCAAGCTCTGTTTGCACCGTTCCTGTCCCTTGCAACACTGGCTGCACTTGGAGAAATATCCAGTGTGTTTAAGCAGGGCTCTCAAGAGGTGTTTCTGCACGTTCTGTGATGGCCTGAAATCCTTAGTTCCCCCCACCACACCCCCCACCACACACACAATCAACGTGTCATTTCCACCCTGGAATTTGATTAGTCTGTGGCAGGACCTCAGCTCTGACCTCCAGGGCACTCCTTAGCAAGCGGGCATGTTGAATTCCAGTTTACATGCATGCAGATGTTCCCAGACTTGCTGTACAATCATCTAGTCTGTGTACAACTGGCTGTGAAAGTCACCTGAGCAGCTGGGCATTGGCAAGGTGACTGCTCTTCCCTGCAGTCTGCATGCAGGTGATTGCCTCTCTCGGAATAGCCCAGCAACGCAGGGTACGTCTGTACAGGCTGCAACCACGGAAGGTACTGCAGTATTCAAGATACCCGCATGAGTATAGTGACCTCTGCAGAAGTAGAAGGATTCTTTGAGGCCAAAATCCAAAGAGCCACAAAGATGATAACGAGTGTGGAATGTTCCAGGGAGATGTCTGCCTGGTGAGGAAAGGCTGAGGGAGCTGGGTCCTTTAGCTTGGAAAAAAGGAGACTGGGGGGTGACCCCATGAATGTTTATAAATGTGGAAGGGGCAGGTGTCAGGACGATGGAGCCAGGCTCTGCTCAGTGGCATCTAATGATAAGACAAGGGGCAGTGGGTGTGAGCTGGAACATAGGAGGTTCCATATAAATATCAGAAGGAAATTCTTCCCAGTGAGGGCAACAGAGCATGAAAGGGACTGCCCAGGGGGGTTGTGGAGTCTCCTTCTCTGGAGATATGTATAACCTGCCTAGATACATTCCTGTGCCACTTGGTCTAGGTGATGCTGCTGTGGCAGGGGGATTGGACTAGATGATCTTCCGAGGTCCCTTCCAATCCCTGATGTTCTGTGATTCTGTGATTAAGACCTTCATTCCGACATTTTAACTAGGTTATGTATAACTCATCCTTTCTGATCTGATGACTACAGGTGACAAGCTGATACAAACCCCCTAAACATACACCATCATCTTGTATAGGTAAAACTGCACTTAAGAGATATTACAGACAAAAGCCAATGACCTAAGGAAGAAAGAGAAAACTCAATGACAATGAAAACAGCAGAGGATTTATGTTAACATATCTTGTGGTTGATTCATTATTCGCCCGTTTCTTTATAATTCCCTAAGAAATTGTGAATTGTGTTGAAACTGCAGCACTACATGGAAGAAATCTAAATGGTCTTGTGGAAAACTGCTTCTATGGCTTTGAAGCCAGCACACCTAAGTGCTGAAAAAGGAGTCAGTGGAATTTATCAAGCAACTCGCGTGGGCATTTCTGGAAAAATAAAGTATCTTTTCACACAAGATTCTCATCTAAATAGGCAAGAAATAAACAACCCCGTAGATCCAAGCATTTCCCATTATTACAAGGTTTTCCTAAACATACAGTATTTTCCTTTGGGAAATTCTTACTGCATCTCATACAGAGACTGTGATACTGATTGAAAAACACCTAACAGGTACCATGCACACACTTACATATACATTAAATAGAGTCATAGAATAATAAGGAATAAATATAACACACAGCTGCACACACACAGGTCTTTTTCTTCGCATGGATTAAAAATAAATGCTCCAATGGAAAGAAAATGAGTGATTCAAATTTATCCCAACTTTATACACTTATTATGTTTAATGTCTTTCATATATTTCACAGAGTCACAGAACATCAGGGATTGGAATAGACCTCCAAAGGCCATCTAGTCCAATTCCCTGCCACAGCAGGGTCACCTAGACCAAGTTGCACGGGAACACATCCAGGTGGGTTTTATATGTTTCCAGAGAAGGAGACTCCACAACCCCCCTGGGCAGCCCCTTCCAGTGCTCTGTCACCCTCACTGGGAAGAAGTTCCTTCTGAAGTGTAGTGAGAATTGCTGTCAAAGAATGCAAATGATGCAGAGAAAGTTCTGCTCACTGGCACAAATCAGAGCAATTTTAAGGTTGCTCTAAATTTCTCCAGGTTGGAGTTAATTTCTGGGCACCCTGAGTAAAGAGTGATGGAAGGAGAGGGTAGAGTCATGTCTCCTCTCACTCCTTCTGTCACAGATTCATTCCAGTGGGGCCGTACCTGGAAACAGCCAACGATATGTCAGGAGAATGGAGCCAGCCTCTTCTCAGTGTCATCTAATGGTAGGACAAGGGACAATGGGTGTGAGTTGGAACAGAGGAGGTTCCACATCAATATGAGAGGAAATTTCTTCCCGGTGAGGGTAACAGAGCCCTGGAAGGGGCTGTCCAGGGGAGTTGTGGAGTCTCCTTCTCTGGAGATGTTTAAAACCCACCTGGCCATGTTCCTGTGTGACTTGGTGTAGGTGATCCTGCTGTGTTAGGGACATTGGACTGGATGATCTTTCAAGGTCCCTTCCAATCCCTGATGTTCTGTGATTCTGTGAATATTATCCCAAGTTTTCCCAGATCACTACTGAACAGAATATAGGAAATTAATGTAGAAAACATGAGTTTGCCTTTTTTTCCCTCAAGAAAAGTTGCTTTGTTCTATGGTTTCTGTTTAATTCAAAGAAGTCCAGAGTCTCTCAGAGAGATAATTTGAGGACTTGAGTAAATAACCTATTATAGGATCCTTTCACTATTTTTTTTGCTATGTATTTGTAATCTATTGCCGTGTATTTGCTGTAACCTAGAGCAGCAGCAGAAGCCACTCTTGCTCCGCAGGCAGGAAGATCTCTCACATAGATACAGAAACTACCACAGTTTTAAAACTAGATTTCACCTTGACAAAATGCAACGGCTCCAAATCAGCTGTTACGGTCCATCATGTAAATCCCTCTTACTTTGTGGATTATTGACCCAATGGACTCTAATGGGGGTTCTTTGGAGATGCTCAATCTATTGTATCCGTCCAGCTGCATCTGATGCTCTTGTTATTTGCCCTTTGCAGCTTTAGGGCTGTTACACGAGTCCAGCTGCTGACAATACATGCAAAAAACTCTTATAAACTATTGGGTGTGTAAATAGGAAAGTTAACCCCTTGTGTGCTTTTAAAGGTGCATTTTTGGGGAGCTCTTTTGCTAGCCATAATCTTTATTGTTTTGGCAGAAAAGAGGGAGAAAAGACAGGAGCAGATATTGATTTTTCTGAGCCTTCAGCTCAGGAAGCATGAAAATAGGAGGAGCCTCTGATAAAAAAAGCCACAGAGAAGCCTGTCCTGACTGTCTCTTGCAGCCCTTCTGGGAATAGCAGCAAAAGGGGGATCCCTTTTATTGTTCGATGGCATTACAAAAGTGAGTCAGGTCTTTCAGAAGTGGAGGCAGATGGGCCAGCAAAGATGCTTAAGGGAGTAACTTGGGTGGTAAAGGTGGGTTTGCTGTCAGACACAGAATCACAGAATCACAGATCATTAGGGATTGGAAGGGACCTCCAAAGACCATCCAGTCCAATCCCCCTGCCACAGCAGGATTACCTAGGTCAAGTCACACAGGAACATGTCCAGGTGGATTTTAAACATCTCCACAACCCCCCTGGGCAGCCCGTTCCAGTGCTCTGCCACCCTCACTGGGAAGAATTTCCTTGATCTACTGATGCCCCAGCTAACCACTGTTCTGTCCCCAGTGTCCTCCAGCTTTGCCAACACCTGGCTCTCCCTAGTTTCATGGCTCACAAGAGTTAGAAGCCACCTACTCCTGGTTTAGTCCTAAAACCCCTGAGAAGGAGTGAGACACTGAGCTGCAAAAAACTACCCCGCTCAGGTACTGTAGCTGGAAAAACTAGTTGAAAGCTGCATAAAGCAAAAAACTTTACTAGCAATAATCCAGCAAGTAAGAGGCAAGAGGATCATAGAACCATCGTGGCTGGAAAGGACTTCTAAGATCATCAAGTCCAGCCCTCATCCCAACATCTCCCTAACCCCTAGACCACAGCCTTAAGTGCTCTAGCTACTCATTTTTTAAACACCTCCGAGGATGGTGACTCTACTAGGATGGAGGCACCTCTGGATCCATGGAAAGTAATAAAATAATTATTTGGAACAGCTCTTGCTAAAATGTTATGTTTTCTTGAGCATGTTTATAGGGTCTCCGCTCTATTTGAAGTAGCTTAAATTCTAGACATAAACAGAGCTTGAATGTCATAAAAGTGGAGATATTGGCATGGTTCACGCTTGTGCCAACATATGTTAAAGAAGCCTTTATTTTTCTCTTCTGCATATTATGTTCATTTTGAAGAGAGACCCAAAAAAAACCCTAGAGAAATCACTGGTGACTTCTCATTCATGAGGCATGATTTACCACAGCTGTAATTCTTGACCTACCATTTCTGCAGACATTTTAGAGCTATCAAACAACAGAAAAAAAATACACAGCCCTGCGCTTCTGGTGAATCAGTAGCGAAAGGGGGAGAATTTAGCTACCTTCAAGATAAGAAAGATCAAAACACAAATCACTCCCCGCTGCATATGAAATACAATTAAATTAACAAATATAATCTATCTTAAAAAAATACATTCAAACATTTAATTTGCATAGAAACAGGCAGCGCTATTCATTCTGAGAGAAGAAAATCAAAAGTCATAGCTAGCAGCCACTCTTCTAAACCAGATTTTGAGCACAACCCCCCCAGGGCTGTTTCTACCAATTTTCCAATAAATCATGTAATGACTTTTAGAAAAGACAGATATTTAATTCTTGAATTAGAACTATAGGACCATAACCAAAGACTGACAGCCCTCTTATTCTGCCACTACTCCCATACAAACCCTTTCAGTGGATTGGCTGTGAAATAATGCAATAATTAGGCAATTAGATATTTGGGAGAATGTGGAATGAAGCACCGAGTGCTGACCTTTACTACATAGATCAAAGTACACTGGAAGAATGGCCAAATATATCTTGTTTACAAGCCCTTATCAATTCTTCTTTTTTTTTTAAATGAAGGATTAGGGGTCGTACCTTCACAGCCACTGATAATATTCCACATTAATATTAGATATAAAGGAGAAAATTCATGTTCATTTTGCATAGAAAGCACCGGTTCTTTAATTACAAGTTCTTTAGCTACACAGAGCCATTAAAAACTGCAGCGCATAGCACTAAGATAAACACTATAAACTAAATTTGACCTCATTAATGTTTATAAACATGTGAAGGGTGGGTGTCAGGAGGATGGAGCCAGGTTCTGCTCAGTGGTATCCAATGACAGGACAGGGGGCAATGGGTGTGAGATGGAACAGAGGAGGTTCCACATCATTCTGAAAAGAAACTTCTTCACAATGAGGGTGACAGAGCACTGGAACAGGGCTGCCCAGGGGGGTTGTGGAGTCTCCTTCTCTGGAGACATTTAAAACCTGGACCTGTTCCTGTGCAACTAGATCTAGGTGATTCTGTTGTGGCAGGGGGATTGGGCTGGATGTCACTAATAAAAGCTTGTTCACACACGAAGGATTTCAGGGGGCTGTGGAGTCTTCTTCTCTGGAGACATTTAAAACCTGCCTGAATATGTTCCTGTGCAACTAGAGCTAGGTGATCCTGCTGTGGCAGGGGGATTGGGCTGGATGATCCTTCGAGGTCCCTTCCAATCCCTAATGTTCTGTGATTCTGCAGATATTCCCAAATAACTTCTCTATTACTGTTACCGGTGTTGGAAAAGTGAGGGGAAAAGTTAATTATAAACAAAATTGGACAGTTCTAGAGTTCCTTTCTTCTCTGAGTCCTTGCCTATCAGTAGAAGAAAGTACCTCAGGGCACCCAAATTCACAAAGGATCTTTATTTAAACTTCATGGTGAAAAATGAGGCTGTTAAAGTGGGCTTGAGCCCCCTCAGAAATGTGAATAAATCCTTTGAAATAAGGATGTAGAGACTCTCCAATGGATGGCTCCTATGTGCATGGAGATATCCATGCTACAGAGTACATGGATGTGGAAAAGATGTTTAGCATAGTGTCTTTACAGGTTCTACACTCATCCTGCTGTGGCAGGGGGATTGGACTGGATGATCTTTCGAGGTCCCTTCCAATCCCTAATGTTCTGCGATGCTGTTATCACACCAGCGGGTGGTTATTGGTAGCAAACCAAGGTACCGTCCTGAACAAGCTAAGGAGATCTTCTGATGGTGGAGTTGTAAGCTGTCAAAAGAGGAGAGAAAAGCACAACACTACACCACACAACTTATTCTTCTCTTTGGTGGTTGGGATTTGTGTCTTTAACTTTTCACCTGACTAGAAGAATTTGTCAGTTTTTCAATTCAGTGGTCAGAAGTTTCTGACTTTCCCCCTCAGCAACCCTCTGCCTGTCATCAAGGACAAAGGAAAGGTGCTAGAGCTTGCTCTTTGGCAGCAGCTCCTTCGAACCAGAGGAGAAACTTCTCAGTCAGTAAAAGTTACAGCATAAATTTTTTATAGCCTGCACAGCTGGAGTCTGCGAGCATGGCAGTTCCCTCTGAGCAAGACACAGAGTGAGATACGAAGTCTCTTTAATGCATAATTTGTGAGCAAAGTTCATTTTCTACTTTAAGTTGCATATTGCCTCTTTGGGGTTTTAAAAGAATATTCTGGCTCTAAAAGCAAGAAATGTGATTATCTGTGTGTAAGCCTGTGCAATCTGAAGAGAAAGACTGGAAGTTGAAGGTGCACTTAAAATACAACTATTTAAAATAAAAACCTGGCATCAGTAGTTACTTGCAGCCCTAAACAGTTATGTTTGCAATTAGAAAACGTTCTCTTGCTTGGAAAATTAAACCTGTTTTGCAGAGGTGACTTTTCGTAAGGTTGCATTAGACATCATCTTGGATGTAAATAAAAGTCACAGAATCGCAGAATTACTGGGGCTGGAAAAGATCTCTGAGCTCATCCACTCCAGCCTATGACCTGACATCACCCCAGCGGCCAGACCAGGACACTAAGGGCCACATGGAGTCTATCCTTAAACACCTCCAGGGATGGGGACTCCACCACTGCCCTGGGCAGCCCATTCCAGGCTCTGATCACCCTTTCCATGAGGAAGGGCTTCCTGACATCCAACCTAACTGTCCTGTGATGCAGCTTCAGGCCTGCCCTCTTGTTCTATCACTAGTTGCCTGGGAGAAGAGCCCAATCCCCACCTGATTACAACCACCCTTCAGGGAGTTCTAGAGATGGAGAAGATCCCCCCTGAGTCTTCTCTTCTCCAGGTAATTTTAGATGTTGCTCATTTAGATGTTGAAGGGCTTGCAGAACCTCCAGGTTCATTTTTGAGGCTTTGGTGATTATCCCTTATTGGTCAGTAGATGTTCTAAAAGGCTTTTGCCATCAGACCTGTGTTGGTGAGGAGTAAATCCCAACTGGAAATTCACATTGGACATGTGTTTCTTGTGAGTAAATCCCAACTGGACATTCACACCAGACATGTGTTGGTTAGGAGTAAATCCCAACTGGAAATTCAATCTATACAGAGTCGTGCTTTGATGTCTCGTCAAGAAATCTTAAAAGCTAAACTAAATGAAATAGGAACAATCATTACTCCTTTTGAAGTGGGGGCGAGGAGATTGTAGGCACAATGGAAACCTCTAAACCTTCTCCAGAGGGAGAAGTCAGCATGGAGTTTTAGCTTAGGGAATCAGGATTTTGGATTTATGCCTAAAACAGTGCAAAGTTAAGAAGGTGCATTAAAAACTAAGACTAGATGATCTTTCCGGGTCCCTTCCAATCCCTAATGATTCTATGATTCTATAAAAAGTTAAAACAAATGATGTCTCCACCAGGCGGAGGCGGAGGCTGTTCTACCAAAACACCCTTCGCTTTCTTCTTTAATTAGTATCAAGCACACGCTAAAATTAAATAAATCAAGTTAACAACTCAGGAGGACGTATGCCCAGTTTAAGCTAAACCTGCCATAAAAGCCCTTTTCCAGCATAGTACAAACAGCAAAATTATTGATTAACTTGTATTACTCCACCAGAAGAACAAATTATTGCTGATTAAAGCCATGCAGGTGATAAAGGAACTTAACCAACAAAAGCTGGCAGCTTTAGGTTAGGAAACAGCTGTGTCCCTAATTATGCAGCCTGATTTATACTCTATTAAATCAGTATATAAGTAACCCATTTCTCTGAAAGCATTTAAACCTCTTATATTCCACCAAACACAGCAATTTTATTTGAAATAAATGTATCCAGCTCTTTTGGGAACATATGGTATATTTCTCTCTTATTAATAATTCAGTTCAAATGAGCAAAAATTAGTTGGTGCAGTTACAGCTGATTTTGTCCTGAAAAGATCTGCATTAATTTTAGACGTTTTGTAAATTGGGCTATTAAATAAAAGCATTATATGTGAATTACCCTTTAAATTTTAAGCAAGTTGGTAGTTTAATGGTATTTTCAAGTCAGATTCATTTTCGATCTCTAAAAAATTATAGTCATTACAGTAAGACAAATTTTTGAAACCTGCTACTTCCATCCAATTACATGCTGTGCTAATAAGTAAACTGGAAAACTTTCACACTTCGTTTTCTCTGTTTTCTCCTCTCCAGTGAGAAACGACTTCTTTCTTCACTTTCTCTTGTGCAAATAAGGAGCCAACCTCCATCCTCCTCACTGATGAGGTCCACCTCCAAATGTCTCAGCCATGTCTTCGCACCACAGAATCACAGAACATTAGGGATTGGAAGGGACCTTGAAAGATCATCTAGTCCAATCTCTCTACTACAGCAGGATCACCCAGGTCAAGTTGCACAGGAACATGTCCAGGCGGGTTTTAAATAACTCCAGAGAAGGAGACTCCACAACCCCCCTGGGCAGCCCATTACGGTAATGTGTCACCCTCACCCTGAGGAAGTTCCTTCTCACATTGATGTGGAACCTCCTGTGTTCCAGCTCACACCCATTGCCCCTATTCGTATCATTAGGAGACACTAAGAAGAGCCTGGCTGTATTCTTCTGACACCTGCCCTTCACATATTTATAAACATTTATGGGGTCACCCCTCAGTCTCCTTTTCTCCAAGCTCAACAGACCCAGCTCCCTCAGCCTTTCCTCAGCAAGGAGATGCTCCACTGTTTTCATCATCTTTGTGCCTCTATGCTGGACTCTCCAACCTTTCCTTCCTTTTCCAGCATGTGTCCTTCTTGAAGTGAGTGGCCCAGAACTGAATCAAATATTCCAGGTGTGGTCTCACCAGGGCAAAGCAGAAGGGGAGGAGAACCTCCGTCAATCTGCTAACCACCCCTCCTCTGATCTACTGCAGGATGCCGTTGGCCTTCCTGGCCGCAAGAGCCCATGGCTGGCTCATGGTCCAGTATAACCTGCACCAGTGGCCGTTGCCACACACCATTTCTGGGACGCGTGCATGCATTTCTGGGCTGGCAGTGATATTCATCAGGGTACCAGGGAGGAAAGTGAGGGGACATATTTTGTGTGAGAGGAGAAATTTCAGCAAGCTACTGTGTTAGTCTAAGACGATCATCAGCTCTTTGTGATATATTCTCCTCTCTATGCAAGTGCATAACTTCTATTAGCGTTAATGGGAGCCGTGTTCATGAATCAAGAGGATATGCCCCCGTAAGTTTAAGCTCTGCTTCTATTGCAGTGACCAAATTGGTTTGGGTAAAGTGGAATATGATGTGAAGTAATGAGGTTTCCCCATAACTACTTACTAAGCAGTAAGTCTTTAACTTTTCAAAGGACACAGAGAACCATAAACTCATGTAGAGGGTACAATTAATTCAGAAGTGTGAAACCTAAGTGGATTGTAGAGTGATGTCCCTGCTTATTGCGGAGGGGGGTTGGACTAGGTGTCCTTTGGAGGTCCCTTCCAACCCTATGATTCTGTGATATCTAGGCAGCTATTTTTGGAGCAGCTTTTTGCTCCCTTCAGGAGGTTTGTGACCCCTAACAGGCTGCCACAGCTGAGTTCTTTGCTGAACACTTTTGTATGTGTGTAGTGCATGTGAGTCTACGGCAAAGACGTTGAACTCTTTGATTTTATTAACAAATTTGGACCTTTGAGCTGGTGGCATTTTCCAGCATGATGCAGAGCATGAGAGAGGCTCTTCTCTTTCCTGTTGCCCTGGGTTTATTTGTGTAGCCTGGCTTCGTTTACCTACTGAGTGCCCCACAATTAGCAGTTCCATCTGCAAATTAAAGAGAGCAGCCACTTCGATTTCCACATGCGGGCTGCTTCGGAGGATTACAGCATAAATCATTCTAATTTTAATAACTGCTTTGCTCACATATCTTCATTCATGTCTGAGCCTTTCTTGTTATATTATCTACCATTTTAGAAAGCTATCTAGCTTACTTACAGAGTTAAATTCAAATATTCTAAAGGTTAATGTGAAACACTGGCAAGACATTACGAGCACCGCAGTATATTTTAAAGGCACTCAGCTGCTGGAATTGCTGAGAGCAAATGCTCAATGGACCTGCCCACTTCTGCACCCACAACATTACCAAAAAGCCCCCTCCCCTGCTGTCCATGAGGTTCTGTATGTCCTGCCTCGCTAGGGCTGCAAGATCACAAAATCAGCATCACAGAACATTAGGGATTAGGAGGGACCTTGAAAGATCATCTAGTGCAATCCCCCTGCCACAGCAGGATCATCTAGATACGATGTTATGGGTCTCAAATACAAAAGTCTTGGGTTCTTTGTTTCATATGTACCTGTTTAAATTGCATTCAGGTGTCATTTGACCCCAAGGATTGTGCTGGGGGGGTATCGCATAGTTTTCATTCACACCTAGATCCTAGGTCTAGTGACACGCAGATGGCATTGACTTGGTACCATTGGATTGTGTACCCCTGTGGCACACTAGGTGTCCTTCCAGCCTCTTGGAAAGAGTTACTCAGGAGAAGTCCAGCACAGAGCCATTAAGATGATGAAGGTAGTAAAACATCTCCCTTATGAGGAAAGGCTGAGGGAACTGAGTCTCTTGAGCTTGGAAAAAAGGAGACTGAGGGGTGACCTCATTAATGTTTATAAATATGGAAAGAGCAGGTGTCAGGAGGATGGAGCCAGGCTCTGCTCAGTGGCATCTAATGATATGACAAGGGGCAATGGCTGTAAGCTGGAACACAGGAGGTTTCACATCAATATGAGAAGAAACGTCTTCATGGTGAGGGTGGCAGAGCACTGGGAGGGGCTGCTGAGGGGGTACTGTGGAGTCTCTTTCTCTGGAGATGTTTAAAACCCTCCTGGAGATGTTGCTGTGCAACTTGATCTAAGTGATCCTGGTGTGTCGGGGGATTGGACTGGATGACCTTTAGAGGTCCCTTCCAATCCCTAATGTTCTGTGATACTGGAATAATGTGGAGCAATTTCCTGCCATTGGAGGTAGCCACACACAGCAATAGCCAGTCACGAGCCTGGACCTGATCTCCTGTGTGCCTTATCCTGCTTTATCTGAACTTTCTCCCAATGAGTCCTATTTTTACAGCATTCTGAATACAATGAGAATCAAAATTCTCTTTTCTAGATGACTACATTAATGAAAATCCTGATTCTTCTAAAAAAAAGTCTTTCAGAATTTTTCCTGATCCGATGGAGGATATCCTTCTGTTGGATGAGAACAACAGTTTTCACCTGTACTGCCGAGCTCGTAGATCAAAGGGAGCAATTCCAAGCGCCGCTTAAGGAGCTATATTCTTTTCAGAAAAAAAAATAAAGCCGAAAGATTTCCATAAAATGCAGAGAGAACACACATATTTATCTTATTCTACAAAACTTACAACCATTGAGCGAAAAACAAGACATCTGGCACACAATTATACCCGAACCAGCTGCACTGGGTGTTTAAATCCACTGACAGGGATATTTATACTCTTTTCTTAATCTGAGCAGGCAATAACTTTGCATTACATGTGAAAAGCTCTTTGCAGTGGTCCAGACCTATTTTCCATTGCTTAGTTCCCTCCTCTTAGTGCAAGGCAAAGTCAAGTGGATTGCTGCCTCCCTGGGAGTGTTCAGGGTTGGACGGGGCTCTGGGCAACCTGGTGTGGTGAGAGGTGTCGCTGCCTATGGCAGGGGGTTGGGACTGCTTGGTCTCTAAGGTCTCCTCCAACCCTGACCAGTCTGTGATTCTGTGAGATCTGGGTTCTGGAAGGAAGAAAAAAGTTCCTTCATGATTTAGAGGGCACTTTGGGTTCAGGTCGGTCAGACTGGATGATCTTGTGGGGTTTCTTCAACCTTAATGATTCTATGATTCTTTTCCCACGCCCTTCAACACACTAGCCAGAGCTAGTGAGGAGTTCTGGCAGGGGAGTTGGGACTGGATGATCACAGAATCACTCTGGTTGGAAAACATCCCTGGGATCCTTGAGTCCAACCATCTACCCTACCTAACAAATTCACCCTAAACCAGATCCCTCAACACCTCATCCAAACGACCTTTAAACACATCCAGGGATGGAGACACAACCACCTCCCTGGGAAGCCCATTCCAGTGCCTGACCACCCTTTCTGTGAAAAAATTCTTCCTAATATCTAGTCTA
>JAOXOE010000632.1:25026342-25037250 GCA_028565055.1 Phoeniculus purpureus | reverse complement strand
GTTGAGTCCCCATCCCTGGATGTGTTTAAAAGTCGCTTAGATGTAGTGTTGGGGGATCTGGTTTAGGGGTGAACTTGCAGAGTGGGGTTGATAGCTGGACTCAATGATCCCAAGGGTTTTTTCCAACCTGAATGATCCTATGAGTCTATGAATTTTTTACGGGGCATCACATGGAATTAAAAAGATGTGGTAAAGTCTTAATGCAAACAAATAGTAAATCATATTAAATGCTAATAATTTCATATATTATCAATGACCTTGCCAAGGATGCTGCAGAGCCCAGAGAACCTCTCATCATCTTTGTGGCTCTGCGCTGGACTCTCCCAAGCAGTTCCATGTCCTTCTTGGACTGAGGGGCCCATGTTTTGGGGGAGAGAAACGTGTTGAAAACAAAGTTTTCAAATATTTTAATTTTAACCATTACTTTTCTTCTTAAATCATGCTCAGAAATAAGATAACAGTGGCTCCAAAGTTGCAGCGTGATGATGGAAGACAGCGGCTAAATTACCACTGAAGTTCAAAGCTCACTCTACTGGTTCTCTTGGTTATGCAGCCAGTGCAGCGCAGATAGCTGATGTATGGGGTATTGCTCTGTGATTGCTGGTTTGGGATCAGGCTTTTTAAGGTGCATAATTTTTCAGGCAGACCTTGAAGATCAGTCTCTGGGGTCTGATGCTGATGGCCCCTTCAGTCTGACAAGATAAATGACCCTTTATAACTCTTGTCACATCATAGCGCTGGCATCAGGAAATTAAGATAAAACTTTTCTGCTGGCACTGCACTGTTATAGGTCTGCCTGCCTCGATTCCTCTTTGCTGGAGAAAGGCTGTGCCAGGGCTTTTTGATTGAACAAAGGGCAAAACCTCACCAAGCCTGGAAGAGCTGCCTTGTTGCTTCTGTAGCTTGGGGCAAGAGATATTAAAAATGAACTGATTATCTCCTCTGGCTAGCAAAATTCAATCTCCTGAGCTTGTTGATCAAAAAGAAAAATTATATTAAACACAGAGAATTAATTCCAGTTTAGTCTGAAGAGTTTGATTGAAGTGAAGAATTTCTGTGTTGGAACTTCTGTGCTGGTACCCGAGTAACCAGTATAGGTTGAGGACTGACCTGTTGGAGACCAGCATAGGAGAAAGGGACCTGGGGGTTCTGGTGGACAGCAGGATGACCATGAGCCGGCAATGGGCCCTTGTGGCCAAGAGGGCCAAGATTATCCTGCGATGGATCAGAAGAGTGGTGGTTAGGAGATTGAGAGAGAGTCTCTTCCCCCTCTACTCTGCCCTGCTGAGACCACATCTGGAATATTGTGCCCAGTTCTGATCCCCTCAGTTCAAGAAAGACACAGAACTGCTGGAGACAGTCCAGTGCAGAAACACAAAGATGATGAAGGGAGTGGAGCAACTCCGTGATGAGGAAAGGCTGAGGGAGAAGGGTCTATTGAGCTTGGAAAAAAGGATACTGAGGGTTGACCTCATTAATGTTTATAAATATGTGAAGGGTGAGTGTCAGGAAGATGGAGGATGCTCAGTGGCACCCAATGATAGGACAAGGGATAATGGGTGTGAGCTGGAACAGAGGAGGTTCCATATCAATATGAGAAGGAACTCTGAGGACAGAGCACTGGAGCAGGCTGTCCAGGGACTTTGTGGACATCTCTGGAGATGGTTAAAATCTGCCTGGACCTGTTCCTGTGCAGCTTGATCTAGGGGATCCAGCTCTGGCAGGGGGACTGGACTAGATGATCTTTCTAGATCCCTTCCAATCCCTAATGTTCTGTGAGTCTCTGATTCTGTGATTCTTTGTGCAAAAAAGTGTTTAATTGTCTACATCTGTTAAAGCTTCTCATAACAACTGGAATCATAAAATGATTTAGGTTGGAAAAGACCTTTAAAAATTACTGTTTCCAACAATTAACCCAACTGTCCCTTGCCCACCACTAAACCCTGTCCTTTGCTTTATAGAATCATAGAATGGTCCCCAAAGTCCCTGGAAGAGACTTTGAAAGGTCATCCAGTGCAACCCTATTTATTGTCAGAAAGTTTCCTGCTTACCAGTGCACAAAACCTTTATATAGAGGGTGGGAAACACTTTCACACACCGTAGGCTTCTTCTCACCAATGTCTTGTCACAAACAGTCCTTGAATATAGTTTTTCCTTTCCAACAATATTTATAGAGATTCTAGAAATACCAAATTATAATTGTATAAATCATTGTAATTATATAGACAAATAGAATTGTAGACTCAGCAAAAACAATCAAAGAGATGCAATGGTCTGAGTAGTAGTCTATGCCCTACTCCACTGTTCCAGCCTGTCCCTTGGGTCTGCCATACTGAGGATGTTACAAGCACTTTCTTTTCCAACCATATTCTTCTGCAAATCCTAAACTTCTTGCTATACTTTGTAGAAAAGCAAGCATAGAGCTACAGCTTAATTTTCTTGCTGTAAACACGTGAAGGTTGGGTGTCAGGAGGATGGAGACAGGCTCTGCTCAGTGGCACCCAAAGACAGGACAAGGGGCAATGGGTAAGGTGTAGCATAGGATGTTCCATATCAATCTGAGAAGGAACTTCTTCCCAGTGAGTGTGACAGAGCACTGAAGAGGCTGCCCAGGGGGGTTGTGGAGTCTCCTTCTCTGAAGATGTTTAAAACCCACCTGGACACGTTCCTGTGCAACTGGGTATAGGTGATCCTGCTGGGAGGGGGTGGCAGTTGGACTGGATGACCTTTCGAGGTCCCCTCCAGTCCCTAATGTTCTGTGATTCTGTGACAACAGTTTCAGCATCACCTGACACACAAGTCCTTTCATAAAGGTGACTGTTTCTTCTGCAACAAAAGACAAGCTCCAGGAACCCAGTGCTGGGCTGCATCTGATGGCTGTTTCACAGACAATGCTGCCAAAACTGTAGGCTTAGCCTTGATAAGCTGGACCTGGCTTAGCTGCTGTGAGAACCTGTTGTGAGCAGCCATTCTCAGCAGCGAGAGCCCTGACAGCAGGGAGCTGCCTCTGTGTTTTCACCTTGCAAAGTCTTTACAATGTGTGGTACGAAGAAGGGGATAAAGAAGCCTGGCTTAAGCCCTTGTTTTTGTCAGAGGAGTTAAAGGCCATTAAGCTCAGTCTTTTAAGCTGGCTAAGAGAAAGCCACAATAGATTCAGCGAGATGTACTGTATATTAAAAGGTTCCCAATTTTTTAGAAATGATAACCTGCTGAAGGAAGTGATGTCCTCTGCCACAGTAGCTGCTTGTCTAATTGCAAACCATGCAACCTTATCCCCCCCGAGATTCACAGATTAAAAAACCCCGCTGTCATCACCTCCACCCTCCCTGGCTCCGCTCTCTCTGTACAGCAGGTAAGACAAGAAACAGGGGCCGGGAGATGTAAATGGATAGAGTACATCTGAGAAACTGGACAATTGCGAACACCAGCACGGACACGCGTGCAACAGCACCGTAACAAGTTAGTGACAGGAGGGCTTTTCAACTGGGTACCGGGAAAATACATAATGAACGTGACTTTGGAGGAATGTGGGAGCCCTGAGCACCACCTCAATCCAGGCAACCGATGGGAGCACCCACCTTGATGCAGTTGGTTGTTAAAGAAAATAACAAGCAGGGTGCAATATTCGGTGTCTAGATGGCAATGCTCAACAGCACTGAGAAGGAGGAGGACTGTAGGAGGAAAGGCTGAGAGAGCTGGGTTTGTTCTGCCTTGAGAAGAGAAGGTTTAGGGGGGGACCTTATCACCGTGTACCAGTACATTAAGGGTGGCTGCCAAGAAGGTGGAGGCTCCCTTTTCACAAGGAATCTCAGAAAAGATGAAGGATGAAGGATACAGGTTGCTCCTAGGGAGATCCTGATTTTATTCCAGAGGAAGGTTTTTCACTCTGAGAGCAACGAGACACTGGAATGGTCTTCCCAGGGAGGTGGTGGATTCTGCAACTGTAGGCAGCTTCAAAGGCTCAGCTGGACAAGGTACAAAACCATCTCATTTAAACTGGATTTCTTTAGCTTGAAGGGTTGGACTAGGTGATCCTTGAGGTCCTTTCCAACCTGTGACACTATGATACTGTGATGACCAATTTAACCATCATCAAGTGTTCTTCTATTTAAACATTTCTCCTAACATTACAAGAGGTTATTGGACCTCTAAAAGGGCTGAGTCAAACTCTTGTTTACCTAGACTTGAGCCTACATAAGACTAGATTGGTTTCGAGCTCTGTTTCAGCCCCTGGCAAGAAAAACCTTCAAACCTTAGAGGGGAAACCTCAGACTTTTACTAAATGCTATGGGTTGCAAACTTGCATTAGGACAGGGTCTTCCTTCTGATTTCTCCTCTTGCATTTGCCCTCCAGGACTCCTGTCGAGGGCAGGCAAAGATTTATTTCCGCTTGATCCATTCCTAAATCCTAAGATAGAGAGAATCCTACACTGATTTGGATGTCTCCTATCTGGTTAATCCCACTGATGTTGAGATTTGTCTATAGGGTTTTGGTGGTGCCACAGTCCAGACATCAATGAGAGGATGTTACTGCAGCTTCAGAATGAGCAAGAGGCATCAACACTTTTCTAAATCTCAGCCCTTACAGATTTTGTAGTAAGGATGCAGCCTTATGGGAAGAAAAAACACAGAACAACGAGGTGTATACTAGTTCCCTTTATTTACCTGCCAGAAATCAGATTGTAGCAGATCACAAACTACGTCAAGTTTCATCTGGAATATTGTGTCCAGTTCTGGGACCCTCAGTTCAAGAAGGACACAGAGCTGCTTGGAAAACACCATCACAGAGACACAAAGGTGATGAAGGGAGTGGAACATCTCCCTGTAGAGGAAAGGCTGAGGGAGCTGGGTCTCTGTAGCTTGGAAAGAAGGAAACAGAGAGGGATATGATGCTGCTCCCTCATCACCTTTCCTGCATCTCAGTCACTAATGGAGGAAAACCTGACATACACATTGATAACAAATCACTGCTGATGTCTCACTCCATGGGATCCACAGCACCAGGCAGCAGTCTGTGAAGATGTGCAATGCGCATCCGCAGGGAACTTCTTGCCTGTCCACGTTATAAATGTGACAGTATCCACAGGATGTGTTCCCGTGCTGGGCCCTGTTATTGAAGGAATCATTTTGTTTTGTTGCTGCTAAGCAGGGCCATGGTGTCTTTGGATAAATATTTTCCCTGAGGTTTTCCAGTTTTCAACAGCAGAAGTAGAAAGTTAGAGATTAATTGAGAAGGTGCTCAGAGGCAGCATCCTGAAGGTACCTGCTGGGAGCATCCACACTGTAAAACAGGGCAGCCTGTGGGATTGTCTTCATTCCTGCAATGGGTTTCACTCCAAGACTGCTCTTTCACTCCATCAGGATACAAATGGCAAGATACTTTAAACTAGAAAAGGGTAGATTTACTCTGGGCATCAGGAATAAAATTTTAATCTGTGGCTGGTGGATCCCTGGAACAGGCTGCCCAGAGAGGTAGTGGAGACCTCATCCCTGGAGCCATTCAAGGTCAGGCTGGATGGGGCTCTAGGCAATCTATTGTAGTTAGAGATGTCACAGGATCATAGGATCACAGTGCTCTGTCACCCTCACCATGAAGAAGTTCCTTCTGATATCTGTATGGAACCTCCTATGTTCCAGCTTATACCCATTGCCCCTTGTCCTACCACTAGATGACATTGAGAAGAGCCTGGCTCCATCCTCTTGACACCCACCTTTCACATATTTTTCAACATTAATGAGGTCACCCGTCAGTCTCCTCCAAGCTAAAGAGACCCAGCTCCCTCAGCCTTTCCTCATAAGCGAGGTGTTCCACTTCCTTCATCATCTTTGTGGCTCTGCATTGGACTCTTTCCAGTAGTTCTGTGTCCTTCTTGAACAGAGGGTCCTACAATTGGACACAAGATTCCAGCTGTGATCTCCCCAGGGCAGAGTAGAGGGGGAGGAGAACCTCCCTCTATCTACTAACCACCCCTTTCTGATCCACCCCAGGGTGCTGTTGGCACTTTTGGCCACAAGGGTGCATTGCTGGCTCATGGCTATCCTGCTGTCCACCAGGACCCCCAGATACCTTTCTCCTACACTGCTCTCCAGCAGGTCAGTCCCCAGCCTATACTGATACTTGGAGTTGTTCTTGCCCAGATGCCAGACTCTACACTTAGCCTTGTTATATTTCATTAAATTTCTCTCTGCCCAGCTCTCCAGCCTGTCCATGACCCACTGAATTGCAGCACAGTCTGCTGGTGTGTCAGCCACTCCTCCCAGCTTTGTGTCATCAGCAAACTTGCTGACAGTGCACTCTGTTCCCTCATTCAAGTCATCAATGAATAGATTGAACAGGACTGGTCCCAGTACCGACCCTTGAGGGACTCCACTGGATCCAGGCCTCCAACTAGACTCTGTCCCATTGACCACTACTCTCAGGCTTCTATCCTGCAGCCAGTTCACGATCCACCTCACTACCCAACCATCTGGACCACACTGCCTCAGTTTGGCTGCAAGGATGCTGTCTGAAACCTTGTCAAATGTTTTACTGAAGTCAAGATAGACCACATCCACTTCTCTGCCATCACCTATCCACCTGGTTATGCCCTCATAAAAAGCTATCAGGTTGGTCAAGCATGACTTCCCCTTGGTGAAACCATACTGACTGTCCCTAATGACCCTCCTGTCCTTGATGTGCCTGGAGACAGCATCTAGGACAAATTGCTCCATCAACTTTCCTGGAATGGAGGTGAGGCTGACTGGTCTATAATTACCTGGGTCCTCCTCTTGCCCTTTTTGAAGATTGGAGTGACATTTGCTATCCTCCGGTCCCTAGGCACCTCTCCTGATCCCCATGACTTAGCAAAGGTGATGGAGAGCAGCCTAGCAATGACTTTTGCAATCTTGCTTCTCACTCACGGGTGCATCCCATCTGGGCCCCTGGATTTATGTACATCCAGTTTGCTCAATTTATCCCTAACCCAGTCCTCATTAACCAGGGTAAACTCCTCTCTTTTCTCAACTTCCAAAGTTGGCCATCCTGAAGTCCAGCATTGTGATTCTGGAGGAGGGTTGGACTAGATGACCTTCGGAGGTCCCTTCCAACCCTATGATTCTATGATTCCCTGCATCTCCATCACCCCTGTTGGGTAGGAAGAATTTTCTCCACATTCTTGTCTTTGGAGAGATCATGGAGTCATAGAATTCTTTGGAGAGAATCATCATCTTTGGAAAGATCCACAAATTCCATGGGTACATTTCATACCTGCATCTGGTGCACCTCTTTGGTCAGTGTGGGAAAGCAATGGCTTTACTCTCTAGCTCATCTTTGCTGCAGTGAGTGGCTGAAGTCCTTGGCTGCTCCAAAGACCAGCTCATCATTTCACCCTCTCCCATGGCCGCAGTTGAGTCCATGAGCAAGAGAGGAGTGGGGGAAAGATGCTTATTATTTATCTATTTCTCGTTATCCTGCTCCAATTTGATTGTTAATGTATTAAATTATTTTTTCCCAGTTGACTCTGTTTTGCCCATGATGGTGACTGGTGAATGATCCTTCCCTTCTCCCATGTGTACCCACAAGACTTTTGTTATATTTTTTTCTCTCTCGTTCATCTATGGAGAGGAGTGATAGAGCAGCTTCAGTGTGCACCTGGCATCCAGCCAGAGTCACAGCCCTCTGCCCTTCAGCCCTGAATGCACTATCAGGCTGCACTATCAGGGCAGTTTTACATCCACTCGCTGCTACTGGAGGAAGGATGAGGGAGGGAGATGTAATAGGGGGTGAATATCTAGCTCTTCTCATGCAGGAGTGTATTAATTGAACAAATTTTTATGGATGTGGAAGTCTAAATGACTTTTCTGCCTCTAGGCTTTCTGTGCAGGATTGTATATTCAGGTGAATGAAATATAGGAGCTAGGCTGGCTGAACACTTAGCAAAACTAAAATCTTTAGCTAAATTTGCCACCTCTGACCTCTACATACATTTATTTGGTCTCGTTTTAGAGAACTATCATTTTGCTGGGCTTAGCATCTGATTAGGATGAGAAAGAGAGAACAGCATGAGAGAAAGAGGCCACATTTCCTTTCTCTTCCCCTGGATAAATACACACGCCTAAGCATCAGCTATGCAGATATGAAGAGCTAAACCTTTCTTAGAATCATGGAGTTGTTGGAAAAGACCTTTAAGATCATCAAGTACAACCTCTAACCCAGCGCTGTCAGGTTATAACTAACCCATGTCCTTCAGCACCATGTCTCCACAACTTTCAATCCCTCCAAGGATGAGAACTCCATCACTGCTCTGGGCAGCCTGGGCCAGGACTTGACACCACTTTTGGTGAAGGAATTGTTCCTAATGTCCAACTTGCATTTTCTCTTGTGCAACATGGAGCCATTTCCTCTTGTCCCATAAAACATAGACCATGAGGAAGCTATTTGCAGACACATTCAGGGAGAAGATGGCTAACAAGGTCATACGTGACCTCACACAACCCACTTCACCCCTTTTTCCTGTCTCTTCTCAGTTGTTTTAAATAAAAGTAACTTGTGACAGAGGTTCTCCATAATCCTGTGTAAAAGATAAGACCCTGCCCCCAGACATTCAAATAATGGCTGTGACGAGTCCTACTTCAGATCTGCATGGGAAAACCCCCATCTAAATCCTAAAGATTTAGCAGCTCAGGTCAACTTTCTCCGTATCTTGATGAAATCAGACTCTCAGCAACCTGTTGGTGCTGCCCTGCTAGAAACAAAAGAAAAAGCCATTTAATCTTACCCACTTGCTGGTGAAAGAAGGAACGCTAACATCATAGAATCACAGAATCATTTAGGTTAGAAAAGATCTTTAAAGATGATGGAATCCAAACATGAACCAAACTGTCCCAAGGCCACCTCTAAACCCTGTCTATG
The DNA here is from genome assembly GCA_028565055.1 of Phoeniculus purpureus. Lineage (NCBI taxonomy): Eukaryota > Metazoa > Chordata > Aves > Bucerotiformes > Phoeniculidae > Phoeniculus > Phoeniculus purpureus. Next base: position 25,028,360 of record JAOXOE010000632.1, on the reverse strand, counting down.
AGCTGCAGATCTCCGTGACTGTGAAACACATCCAAGGGTAACAAATACAGACAATTTCTCTATGGCAAAAGGCTGGCAGGGTGAGCTGATAACATCTGCAAATGTTCACCTCCTTCCTTATCTCACAGCCAAGCTCACACAGTCTATTTAGTACCATTCGAGAGCTCACTGAGATGAAAATAATGACAAAAAATACTGTGACAAGATAAAGTACAGTGCTATAAAAATTCTCTACAGTGCTATAAAAATTAGATTCTTAGCAGAAAAGAGAATGAAGAGGTAATTTAGTAAAAGTGATGGATGAACCTCTGAAGGTTCAGGATTTTAGTTCAGTGCAGTCGCTTATTCAAAACTGGGGAATTCAGGGGGTTGGTCACCCACTGCAGCTGGTTCTGCCTGTTTCTCACCCACCTTAAAGCTGGGAATGAGATGGACACAAGAAACAAAAGATGACTGCAGTCTTTAATCCAGTGAGACTGCTGGTGGTAGTTAAATCAACTCATATTTGATCTCAGCTGGTTCTCACATTTGCTGCAGGTAAAGTGCCTGCTCTCTCCTGGTGTCTCCTGATATTTCTATCAGGCAAAATGGAGATCCTGCAATGTAGGGCAGGATTTGTGCAGTGTCTGCAGGTGCCAGTACCTCACATGATTTTAAAAACTCTTTTGGCTAGTTATGAGGTTAGCAGATAAATAAAGGGGAATATTTTGACAGCAGAATGATTGTCTGTCATGGATAAATTGGAGTAATATTTTGTATGTCATCCTTGTCTCAAAGATGGAAAGACATGGACTGTATGGACAGACCATTCAATGGATAAGCAACTGGCTAGAAGGTTGCTCTTACAGAGTTGTGTTAACAGCTCAATGTCCATGTGGAGATCAGTGACGAGTGAAGATACTCAGAGATCTGTTCTGGGTCTTGTCAGAGACACGGATAACAGCACTGAATGCACCCTCAGCAAGTTCGCCAATGACAGTAAGCTGTGTGGTGTGGTGGACTCACTTGAGGGGAGGGACGCCATCCAGGAGGACCTTGCCAGGCTTGAGAAATGGGCCTGTGCAAACTGCATGAGGTTCAACAAGTCAAAGCGCAAGGTCTTGCTCTTGGGTTGGGACAGTCCAGTCCAAGACACAGATACTTGGGTATAGAGTAGCTTGAGAGTAGCCTTGAAGAGGACCCGTGCAGATAAATACATAAACACCTAATTTCCAGATCACTTGTTCAAAGACTCGGATCTAGTTTGGATCCTGAATTACTCCCACAAACCTGAGAAGTCCATGTCATGTCTAGGAACTGGCTGCCATGATCCTTCTCTTCAGGGTGAAGTCCTGTTCCCTCATCCATACAGAGGATGGAATTGATGCTGTAAAGTCTCTCTGTTCTCAGCCAGTTGAAGATGAAGATTAGTAGTTAACCTAGACAGATAATATGGGTTTTATTACTCTCGTGGCTGCATGCTGCTATCACTGAGCAGGCAGGTCTGTATGAATCCTGGAGTTATATATCAACTGCAGCGATAGTTCAAGTTTGGGCTAGGCACTCAGATAGTGCTGAGAACAGAGGCCGTGCTTTTTATCCCAGGATTTTTATCATTTGACCAGGTCCTATTTATTTTCAAGCATCTGTTCAACCTTTCATGCAAGATGAAAACAATAGCTTCAGCTGCTTTCTACCTGAGCACTGGAGGAGCTCAAGCTGATATTCACATCAAAGCCCTCTGCATATTTATCATTCCTTATTCTGTAATAAGCAGCGACATCTGACAGATGCACAAAAGCACCACAGTTTCCACTTGGACCTTACAATGGCAGCAATGACTTCAAACTAGTATTAAAGACTCGCTTGGGAAATGCTGAGCATTTTCCTTACTGATTAATTACAATCTCCTCACAACTTGTGAGACATTTAAAACCAGTCTGGAGATGTTCCTGTGCGACCTGGTCTAGGTGATCCTGCTGTGGCAGGGGGATTGGACTGGATGATCTTTCGAGGTCTCTTCCAATCCCTAATGTTCT
>JAOXOE010000632.1:24997329-25026242 GCA_028565055.1 Phoeniculus purpureus | reverse complement strand
AGGCACAGCAAGGACAAGAGGGTCATTAGGGACAGTCAGCATGGCTTCACCAAAGGGAAGTCATGCTTGACCAACCTCATTGCCTTTTATGAGGGCATAACCAGGGGGATGGATGATGGCAGAGCGGTGGATGTGGTCTATCTTGACTACTGCAAAGCATCTGGCACGGTCTCCCACAGCATCCTTGCAGCCAAACTGAAGCAGTGTGGTCTAGATGATCAGGTAGTGAGGTGGATCGTGAACTGGCTGCAGGATAGAAGCCAGAGAGCAGTGGTGAATGGGACAGAGTCTGGTTGGAAGCCTGTATCTAGTGGAGTCCCCCAAGGGTCGGTACTGGGACCAGTAGTATTCAATCTATCCATTAAATACTTGGATGAGGGATTAGGGTGCACTGTCAGCAAGTTTGCTGATGACACAAAGCTGGGAGGAGTGGCCCACCAGACTGTGCTGCTGACAGAGGAGCAGACTGAGGAGCAGTACTTCCTCACAGTGAGGGTGAGCATTAGAACGTGCTGTCTAGGGAGGTTGTGGAGTCTCCTTCTCTGGAGATGTTTAAAACCCACCCGGAGGTGCTCCTGTGCAACTAGATGTAGGTGATCCTGCTATGGCAGGAGGATTGGACTAGATGATCTTTCAAGGTCCCTTTCAATCTCTAACATTCCATGATTCTGTGTAATAGACCCAAAATAGGGTTAATGACCTGAAGAGACCCTTTTACCTTTTGACATTCAAACTTCTGGCAAAAACACTGCCAAACCTGAAAGAGCTAGATGCACAGTGCTCTCCTTTCAGCTTTGCAAAGAAAACTGAGGCAGGGGTTTGGGGCTTTTTTGTGTAGCCTGATATTAGCAGCTAAGCCTCAAAAATAAAACTAAAAAAAGGCTGGATCAATCCCCCACTGATTCAGTGTCTGGCTGTGAGAGCTTGTACCACAGGGAAGAGACCCCTCAATAATTGATGTGGAAAAAAAATAGACATTAAAGAAAAGAAGCTTTGGCTGGTTCATAATAAGAGTGTAGGTGCCAAAAATGGCCTTGTTCCTCACCAGATGGTGCATTCAGGTCCCTGCAGTGTCCTGGAACAGAGATAAATCATTCAGCTCTTTTCATAATTTCCCCTGGAAGCCTGGAGACGCTTCACAGACCTTGTGCAAGAGTAAGAAGTAAATATGAAGTGGAAATACAGAGAAATGAAGCATCACATCCAGGTCTGGTACCACTGTGCCGGATTTTTACCAGATCTTTAAAAATGCTCTTGATCTATTTGGGGATGAAATGAGGAGGGGAAAAGCATCAATAGACAGCACTGGTGACACCACATGGTAAGGGGCTAGCAAGTGAGCAAGGGGAAAAACAGTGACCTGCCCATACAGACTGTGTAGTTACAGCTTTGTTATGGTAAAGGTGCTTCCAACTCTATTTATTCATGGTACTTCACTTGAGCAAATTCCAACCCTGCATGTGTTTGCAGTGCCCTAGTCCTCTAACACATTGCTGAGGGTTGAACATGGCTTCAGAGACCAAAGGCCATCACCTTCTCTGCAGGCTGCTGCTGGAGGCATCACCATTTCATACACCAAGAGAGGAATGGTTTGAGCTAGGTTACTATCACTTCAACTCAAATGGCAGTCAGTGCTCACCATACAGACTGGTAAAACCGGTGATATAGGCTGGGGGAAAAACATGTCTTCCTGTACTTCCTCTCTAACTACAGGACAAGGGGCAATGGGTGTAAGCTGGAACATAGGAGGTTCCACATCAATACCATAGAATCACTAGGGATTGGAAGGGACCTCAAAAGATCAGCCAGTCCAATCCCCCTGCCACAGCTGGATCACCTAGACCAAGCCACACAGGAACACATCCAGGCGGGTCTTAAACATCTCCAGAGAAGGAGACTCCATAACCTCCCTGGGCAGCCCCTTCCAGTGCTCTGTCACTCTCACTGTGAAGAAGTTCCTTCTGATATTTATATGGAACCTCCTCTGTCCCAGTCATCTTAGCAAAACATAAAAATCCAATGCAGAGCTCTTCATCTTGTAAGAATTACTATTAATCAATTAATCTTGTATTTCATGCAATCCAGCCATGGAAATGACTTGAATCTCTTAAGGAACAAGCATTGAACTGGGTGTTTTAATCTATTACACCTGAGAAAACGATGTTAAACCTAATTAGCAAAATGACTAAGATGAGGTAGACTATTTAATCTGGCTGAGGGCTGGTTTTGAAAGCAGTGTTGTAGAAACTTATGGAAAAGTTGTGATTACCTATATATTTTATTGTGTTGAAAGGTTTTGTGATTATCTGTATGTTATGCTAGGGAGTTGTGGGCTCCCCTTCACTGGAGATGTTTAAAACCCGCCTGGATGTGTTCCTATGTGACTTGGTCTAGGTGATCCAGCTGTGGCAGGGGGATTGGACTAGCTGATTTTTTGAGGTCTCTTCCAGTCCCTAATGTTCTCTGATTCTGTGATTCTATGATTAGATTAATTCATCCAGAAGGAGACAATTAATGTGCAGACTAACTTGTTTCCTTGGAGCAACACTACCATGCCAGAGCGAGAGCTAAGACAAGGCTCTCCAGACCAAAAACTGAACGGTTACCCCAAGTTCAGACTTTGAATTACTGGCCAGGAAATCCAGCAGTGGATGCTTTTTGCAAGGTACAAAGGAAATTGTAGTTGCTATGAAGTCTCTCCTATCAAAGACTGGTATTACAGAACCACAGGATCACAGAAATTAGGGACTGGAAGGGACACCAAAAGATCATCTAGTCCAATCCCCCTGACACAACAGGATCCCCTAGATCCAGTTGCACAGGAACATGTCCAGGCTGTTTTTAAACGTCTCCAGAGAAGGAGACTCCACAACGCCCCTGGGCAGCCCCTTCCAGGGCTCCGTCACCCTCACCATGAAGAAGTTGTCATCATTGAAAACTACCCAAGTTTTCAGCGATGACCCTCTTAATTCAATGAAAAGGGAATCTTCACAAATCACTTAATTCAAAGTAAGTCTTCACAAGTCACTAGAGGGTGGCTTCAGCATCACCTGTCTGTGTTAGAGTTGTGAAGCTGTTCACCAGTTGTAGTTAAAATGAACTAAGTAATGGTTAGAAAGGTTAAGATGCCTTGGTGGTGTCTGAGGGAGTGTCCCAGGCAGGGCTGTCCTGGTTTTGAATATCAGGCTGATATTTAGCTGCAGGTTGAACCCAATGCATGGTGCACGTTCATAACATTACTATGCAGAGCTACAATCCAGAACTATAAAGATCTGTGCTGAAGCCTCCTGAGATCTGCAGGTTTGGATGCAGATTCTGATTATTGTCTGCGCTTTCATGGTGGGGAGTGGTTCTAATATTTCTGCTCCACTTAGAATCATAGAATCATTAGGGATTGGAAGGGACCTCGAAAGACCATCTAGTCCAACCCCCCTGACACAGCAGGATCGCCTAGACTTGCTTTGGGACTTAAACTTTTAAACCCAGCTTTAAGCTCAACTTTCCTTTAAATAACAGGTCTGTAGAAAAAGAAAATATTAGTAACACACCAGAAAAAGAAATCTGGGTGCAGGGATTAGTTCTGCAGCACTGTGGAAAATCCTTCTCTTTATAACTGAGATGGACTTGAAGTTAGGCAGGACGCACCCTGGCACTGGATGAAATCCATCTCTCTATAGCTGAGATGGACTTGAAGCTAGGCAGGAGGCATCTTGAGCTTTCCAACCTGCCTACTAATTTTATTTTTCTAAAATCTAGTGAGAAATTTAATAGAATCCTGGAGAAGTTTCTTAAAAACTTAGTGAATACAAGTCTGAATGCAGCCTGTAGGGTACTTCAGAAGTGGTTTTTCTCTGCCTTCGATTCTACAGGGTTGTTCAAAAACGTGTCTCAAGAGAGGTTGAAAGCGGTGTGGGCACTCGGTGTAAAGATTTTTCTGTTAAGCTTTTGCTATTGTTTCTCTGTATTTTTCCTACTCAAGTGATGAGGATGGGGTGTTTTTTTGCAAAGCCAAGTCAGCAGCTCCATCAAAGGGACTGTTACCTGCAGCCACTGAAAAATACAGCACAAAGATCCTTGTGTAGCTTTTTAGAATCATCTTTATCATGTCACCAGTTTGCTCCCATTACTTTCATGAGTCCTGCTGCTGAGGACTAGGTTTTAACCCTCTGTGTATGTGCAGCTGCTGATGGAAGTCTATAGAAGATGTGTATTTGCGAAGCCAGCAGGATGATGGGTCAATAACACTCTTCTAGTCGGAGGCAGGAGGTCCAAAGCAGCCTCCCTTAGGTGTTACATGGGCTACTGGAAGGACAGTGGCTGGGCTTCAACCTGTTGGTGACAGCCTCCTGAAACCTTGACAGCTGGTGGTAGCTACTAGAGATAGGCCAGTTACTTTTGTTTCCCAAATATTTTTGTAGGTCCCATACCAGGCTCCTCATTCATTCAGCTGCAATACATTCCGATTGTGCGATTCGCTTGAGAGGGCAGAGGAATTGATGGAGCTTCTTTTGAGGACCTTGTTTATGATGCCTTTCCACGTCTTCTTGTACTGATGCCGTAGCAAAGAGTACACAAAAGGGTCTGAAACAACTTTGCTGTAAGCTAAGCACTTGGAGAAGATTCCCCAATGGGAATTGATGTGGACCATGGAGGATAATTCTACAAGTCTATGGAAAAAAAGGAAGGATGAAATAGTGAATATTCATATTAAAACCATTGAGCAGCAGTGCAACTGTAAGTCAACCATCCCCCCCCAAACCTCTAATTTATTCCTAATTCATTACGACAAAAGAAAGGGAAGCCACACTTGTGAAAACGTGAGCCTAGTCCTCTCCTTCTACAATTCCAGGACTGCAAAGCTGGGGATTTGTTTCCCAAGGATGGGAATAGAGCACCTATCAGAACGTCTTGACATCAGGCTTCAAGGCACCCTTGACTCTGTGCATCTAGCTGTAGATTTACTGAGGCTGGAAGTGGACCTTGAACATGTTGTCTCGTAAAATGTTCACTTGATCATCTGCCTCGCTAAATGTTGAAGGATTTATTGCAATATGGAGTTGCTCCATCAGGATATGGAAATGGAATCCAAGTCTCTGAAGTAGAGATGGGGTTTCAACTCATCTGGCTCACTCAGGACAATAAGCTGCTTGATCAGGGTATCCTCTGGACTACTGTAGCCTGGACACCCTGGAGTACACTCTAGAATACTGTAACCTGGCCCTATTTCTACTCTCTAGTGAACGTCATGTTTGGGATCATGTCTGTGGTAAGCAGGTCAACACTTCATGGAATGTTTACTGCTGTTGAAAATATCATGTAGGAAATTGTGCGACTTGATCTGGGGCATCCTGCTGTGGCGGGGGGGTTGGAGTGGATGATCTTTCATGGTCTTTTCCAATCCCTAATGTTCTGTAAGTCTGTGGTTCTGACTTGGTCTAGGTGATCCTGCTGTGGCAGGGGGATTGGACTAGATGGTCTTTTGAGGTCCTTTCCAATCCCTAATGTTCTGTGATTCTATGAGTCTATGCTACATAACGTATCCCTAGTTATTATGCTTGTAGTTTCTATGCCAGAACGCAGCCACAACAAACAAGATATGCTACTTTCTCTGATGACTCCAGGGTGTTCAATCCTAATAAGACCTCTTGTTAGATGGTAACATTTCGATTCCATCTTTTTTTTTGTTTTCCTCATTAGTGGTTTTGTTTTGAGGATTTTTCTAGTAGATAGTGCTTCTGGCAGGTGAAGTTCATCACTCACTTAATATTTCACTCTAAAGGGAATGAAAGGAGAATCACAGAATGTTAGGGATTGGAAGGGACCTGGAAAGATCATCCAGTCCAATCACTCTGCTACAGCAGGATCACCTAGACCAAGTCACACAGGTGGGTTTCAAATGTCTCCAGAGAAGGAGACTCCACAATACCCATGGGCAGCCCCTACCAGTGCTCTGTCACCCTCACTGAGAAGTTCCTTCTCAGATTGGTGTGGAACCTCCTCTGTTCCAGCTGACGCCTGTTGGCCCTTGTCCTATCATTAGATGACACTGAGCAGAGCCTGGCTCCATCCTCCTGACACCTGCCCTTTCCATATTTATAAACACTAATGTGGTCACCCCTCAGTCTCCATTTTCCAAGCACAGGTATGTTATCTGGTGACTTTCTGTCACCATTGAACACATCGTGAAGAGTAGATTTAACCACAAGTATTGTAAAATTGATTCCTGCACAGCCTAATATAGTTTTCCAAATATTTTGTAAATCCATCTTCTGAGACTGGGACACGGAGTGCTATTGCTTGGTCTCATGTGAGCCATATTCCCCTAGCATTAGTTACCTAACGTCCAACATATGGAGGAAGAATGGTAAAAAGTTTCTCTACTTCTCATTCCTACAAAGACAGTCCACTTTGTGCTGAGAGGGAGTGTTTGTGATGGTGAAATATTGATGACTTCTCAAGCTTTCATTTCCCTCTGTCTTTGATCAGTCCTGAAGGGCAGTTCTATTCAACAGGTCTCTACAGATGTTGAGAAACAATTGATTTTTCTAGAGGATGAACATCCACATGTACAACTAGGGAGCTCCACTGTGTGATGGCAAATAATATCTTTGCTGAATCTGTCTTCAGCAGCAGGTGCTCTTCATCCTGCCTGGAGAATACTGCAGTTGCTGTTGTTTCTTCAGAAAAAGCACCATTGCCACTCTGAAATGTGGTTCCTACAGAGGTGATGACAGTAGTGTTGGCACTTCAAGCAAGGATTTATTTCTTTATCCATTTTATTCTCATTCCACAAACTTTCACTACATTGCTCAGGCAGGGAGTTGGATGTAAATGATCTTTCAACATCCCTTCCAACCACTAACATTCTGTGATTGCTTAAAATTATGCTGGCAAATGGAAGGGTCCAGCCATGTGAGCACAAAAGTGGGACCAATGACTATGGATTTCCATCTTGTCTTTCTGTTCTGATTTGCCTAGACTGCAAACTACATGGCAAAAGCTCTGTCTCTTCCTGGATATGTTTGCTGGGCCACTGCCATAGAATCAGAGAATTATTATGGCTGTAGAAGATCTTGAGGATCATGAAGTCCAACCTTCATCCCAGTATCTCCTTAACCACAAGACCATGGCTTCAAGTGCTCTAGCTACTCGTTTCTTAAATCTCTCCACGGTGACTCCACCACCATCCTGGGCAGCCTGTTCCAGACTTTCTTTCTAAGATCCAACCTAAACCTCCCCTGAAGCAACTTGAGGCCATTTCCTCTTGTCCTATCATTGGTAATTTGGGAGAAGAGATGAGATCAGCACCAGCCTTGCTACAACCTCCTTTTAGGTAACTGTAGAAAACCATGGTACTGGTAATTCTAATAAGTCCATTGGGAGTGAGGTGCACCTGTACAATGATGGTTTTAGGGTGAAATATATGTTCCTGTTCCACTCGATCTAGGTGATCCTGCTGTGGCGGGGGGATTGGACTAGATTATCTTTCGAGATCCCTTTCAATCGCTAATGTTCTGTGATTCTGTGAATTTAGCCCAAATACTCTTTGAGCTCATGGTCGTCATGTTTGAGGTGACTATGTTATGTTACGTTACTCTTGGAGCGACTTGGCTCAGAAGATCACTTCTAAGCACCTTTGAGATACCAAGGAGCCCCTACCTGTCCCAATTCAATCTCCTTTAACCTTGAGTAAACAAGTGTTGTTGTTTCTACTTCTCCTTGTAACTCATGGTTCATATCTTTCTTACAAAGCAAGATCCAACCTCAGACATAATTATCCTCTACTCAAGCTGCTGGAGGGTGGAGGGGGTCTCATCTGGTGTGCTCTTTCTTGTTTAATAAAATGTAGCTTATGACACCCACATTAACGTGCTCTAAAATGAGAATTGCCAATTTAGAAATTAATCATCTACTGAGTCATATTTACTTCATAATCTACCATGAGCCACCCTTCTTCTTGTTATTCTCCACTTCACATATTGGATTCCTTCTCTGCATTTGAAATTTCATCATGTCAAATCACATCTGGCTGATTTGCTTGTATGGAACATTTTACAGATGTGAATTTGATCAGGTTTCATTAAATTCAGGGGATGCCTCAAATGACCAAAATGTGACAAATTCATGTCTGAAGCTGTCAATCAGCTCCATGAGACTTTCCCAATCTCCATTTTAAACGCATCAGAGAGAGACAGCTCGGGGTTGCAAGCCTAGACGTTCTAATTCTACCTTCACTCACTGATCGGCTGAAAAACCCACACTTTTATCAACAGAGTTCTAAATATTTTGATTATGTTCACTAAACGTCTCTGATATTTACAGATGCTGCAATACTAGGGTATGATTTTTCACAGTAAATTACGTTTGCAGATCTCAAGCAGAAAATGCAGGCAAATCCTGAGCTATGAAATGCACAAAGGAATTAAATGTCAGCCTTTCAAGGTGCATCACCTGTTTTATTGCCTTTGAGGTGCTTCGTTTCTCATTTACGAGGGGAATTATATGCATAGTTTCAACTTCCGTGAAGAGTTTCAGCCAAAAAAGAAGACATTTTCAGTGAAGGAGCATTAATGTTTCAGCGCTAGCAGTAAATTAAATTATACAGCAACAACTGCATAATTCCCTCTCTTTCATTAGCTGCTTCTCTATTGTCTGCTCTTCAACACATTTTTATTTCAAAGCTATAAGCTGTTTTGCTGTTTTGCTGTGATTCCTTCTTAATTCTTTAGAAGCATAGGATTCTGTAGTGTGTGTCGTGTAGAACAGCTATCCAGTTATTTATGCTGCATGTTCAGTAAACAAGTGAGGATGCTCTGCTGAAGATTAAGACCTGGATGCTACACAGATACCACACACTGAAAACCCGCTGTGTACAAGTGCACTTCATCACAGAATCACAGAACATTAGGGATTGGAAGGGACCTTGAAAGATCATTTAGTCCAATCCCCCTGTCACAGCAGGATCACCTAGACCAAGTTGCACAGGAACACATCCAGGCAGGTTTTGAACTCCTTCAGAGAAGGAGACTCCACAGCCCCCCTGGGCAGCCTGTTCCAGTGCTACATCACCCTCACTGGGAAGAAGTTCCTTCTGATATTTATATGGAACCTTCTCTGTTCCAGCTCACAGCCAGTGCCCCTTGTCCTATCACTGAGCAGAGCCTGGCTCCATCCTCCTGACACCCACCACCCTTCACATATTTATAGACATTAATGAGGTCACCCCTCGGTCGCCTCTTCTCCAAGCTCGAGAGACCCAGCTGCCCCAGTCACTTCAGTCACGTAATGCACTGAACATGTTTACATCCAGCTGGAGGCCGCTACAGTGGTGGCACACGTGTTGTGAGATGCTTAAACCAGAGGACTTAACTGAGTTATGGAGAAAACCCTGAGAAAAGCAGAATCTCAAAGGAAGCCAGCAGGGTGCCCAGGTGGCAAGAAAGGCCAAAGGCATCACGGCTTGGATCAGCAACAGTGCGGCCAGCAGGACTAGGGACGTCATTCTGCCCCTGTACTGGGCCCTGGGGAGGCCTCTTGAGCACTGGGGGCAGTGCTGGGCCCTCACTTCAAATAAGAGATTGAGGGGCTGGATTGGGGCCAGAGGAGCAGCGAGGCTGGGGAAGGGACTGGAGGGGAAAGTTGATGAGAAGAGACTGAGGGATCTGGGGGTGTTTAGCCTGGAGAAGAGGAGACTGAGGGGAAACCTTCTCCCTCTCTCCAGCTCCCTGAAGGGAGGTTGTAGTCAGTGGGGGTCAGGCTCTTCTCCCAGGCAACCACTGCCAGGAGGAGAAGGCAAGGCCTGAAGCAGGGCCTGAAGCAGGGCCTGAAGGGCCTGGAGAGGGTTAGGTTGGACATCAGGAAGCCCTTCCTCATGGAAAGGGTGATCAGAGCCTGGAAAGGACTGCCCAGGGCAGTGGTGGAGTCCCCATCCCTGGAGGTGTTGAAGGCCAGCCTGGCTGTGGCCCTGAGTGCCCTGGTGTGGCCACTGTGTTGATGTTAGGTCCTGGGCTGGGCTGGATGAGCTCAGAGGGCTTTTCCAGCCTCAGTAAGTCTGTGATTCTCTGATTTGGAGTGAAATACCTGAACACCTGAAACAAATCCAGTCTTTTCCACACCAGTTTGGATCATCTCTTTAAGCCTGTGCTTCCTATATTTCTCTTTGTGTCCAATTCTCATTCCCCCACCCCCTCAAGTCCCCAGGGTCAGAATTCAACTTAAGCTGGTTCTTTCATGTTAGTGACATGAATAAGCTGACCATAGCTTTTCTCTTGATGTCAGTGTTGATTTTACATTCTTTTCCCATTATTGCTTGCTGGACTGAACCTCTTGTGTGCTGTTTTGCTAGTGAAAAAGCCCTGTCTTAGTGGTTGTGTCTTAATACTGAAATAACTTGGCAGTGGTCGTTAGCTGGTTACCCTTAGCCAGTTTTGCCTCTTAACTGCCGGTGAATAGGTTACAACTGGCCAGAAGGAGGACTTTAGGGGTCTGTCATCTGCACATCTCTTCTAGCAAACCTTGAATCCGTGTTTTTTAGCCAGTGTTGGTCCCCATAGCTGCAGGAACTACCTGCCAGTTTAAGGACAGCAAGGCAGCACAGAGGTAGAGTGACAGCACGCAGCACTGTCCAGGGCTTTTCTATCCAGGAGAATATCTCCACCTCACACTGAGAGGTAGGGATGAAGAATAGAAAACCCCTTTCTTCAATTATGTCAGCCTAAGACAGCAGCTAAAATCATGACCTGAAATGCACAGATGGGCCAGAACAGATCCTGAGCTTGTTTGTCTCCCAGGCAGGATCTGAATGCAGAAAGCAAGCAACTGCTTTTAAAACCCAGTCTGCATGTCAGTTGCATCCCAGAGAAGACACAAGAGAATTTTAATCTTCTGCCAGCTTCACCATCTTCCTCTATCATCTCAGCGCCTGGAGCTTTGAACTTCTTTCTGATATTACTTCAGGATTTTTAATTTAAAGCAAATTTCCTCTCCCAGTGACAGCACTTCTTAACTCACACGAGCAAAGCCCTGAATTTCAGTATGGAATGCCTAGAGTTGGGAATTAATAGTAGAAAATAGTGTGACTTATTTTAATTTTCCTCGTGAAGGAGATCCTTAGAGAAAACAGAGTTTGAATGACGTTCTTTAACCTCATAGTGATAAATATAGCAAAAGAAGAGATGTGTGCTAATAGAACATTTCCAACCCCATGCAGCTATGCCTGGAGATGTATAGCATGGGGTAATGCATGTGTCATACTGGTACAGTAGAAACTGAATCAAGAATTAGGTTCTACTGATACACTACTTAAAGCCAGGCAATTAACTCATTAGAAGGGTGTTTTCTTAATGAAAGAGGTGCCTAATCTGACTGTTCATAGAATCATAGAATAATTAAGGATTGGAATGGACCTCGAAAGATCATCTAGTCTAATCCCCTTGCCAGAGCAGGATCACCTAGACCAAGTCGGAACCACAGAACCACAGAGCATTAGGGATTGGAAGGGACCACGAAAGGTCATCCAGTCCAATTCCCCTGCCACAGCAAGATGCCCCAGATCAAGTCTCACAGGAACATGTCCAGACGGGCTCCAAACCTCTCCAGAGAAGGAGACTCCACAACCCCCCTGGGCAGCCCCTTCTAGTGCTCTGTCACCCTCACTGAGAAGTAGTTATAGAATCATAGAATCAGTCAGGGTTGGAAGGGACCACAGGATCATCCAGTTCCAACCCTCTGCCTTAATGCAATCTGGAAACACTGGTTTTCCCAGAGAAGAATTTATCTGTCTGGGGTTGTATGTTCACTAGTTCATGGTATCGCTAAAGACAACAGTTTTGGTGTGGGAGAAGAAAGATGTTGCTAAAGTAAAACCATGTGTTGTAGTAAAACCTTTCAGGCCTCAGTTAGTGAAGTACCTATGAGCATGAAGGAAGTGGAGCACCTTCCTTATGAGGAGAGGCTGAGGGAGCTGGGTCTCTTGAGCTTGGAGAAGAGGAGATTGAGGGGTGGCCTCATTAATGTCTATAAATATGTGAGGGGTGGGTGTCAGGAGGATGGAGCCAGGCTGTTCTCAATGTCATCTGGTGATAGGACAAGGGGCACTGGCTGTGAGCTGGAACAGAGGAGGTTCCATATAAATATCAGAATGAACTTCTTCCCAGTGAGGGTAACAGGCTGCCCAGGGGGGTTGTGGAGTCTCCTTCTCTGGAGATGTTTAAAACCCACCTATGATTCTATGTTTAATTGAAGCATATTGCTGATTAGAGCTGAATGTCAAAATGAGGGGCTGAGCAGCGTGCTCCATCAGCTGTCGTCTTCTCACTGTCTCGAATAAAGGGATTGACTTGCTCTATCTTGTGAATGCAAAGTGCTAGACATAGTCCAGACAATAATACCTGCTTACATGAGGAAGCACAAAAGCCTCCTAATCCCCTTGACTTCAACACCCTTGGCCATATGTGTGAGGCATACAGAAGCACAGGGTGAATGCCTGGGTCCAGCAAAGCACAGGGTCCAGCAAATCTTAAGGTGGATGCAAACAGCTGAAGAGGGAATTAATTCCCTGTAGGCTGTCATGCAGCATCCCTATAGATGTATCAGACCGAAACAGCCAGGAAAGTGACAGTCTTTACCCCATCTGGCATGCAGAGCCAACCCTTCAGGCATTCTTCATGCATTCAAGATCCTGTGTCTTGACTCTTCTCATACCCACTCTCTGTGGCAAAGCAAGAGACTGAAGAGTCAAGACAACATTTAAGTGATCCTTGTACGGACTAAAGAGTGGAGGATGAGGAATTTTCTAACCCCTCTCTGTATCTTAGGGTCACCAGGATGCACAGAGTTAAGAGGAGGTGGTACCTGAATGCTGGGCTGAGATACCCATGGCAAAGCACTAAAACACTTCTAACAGTCACGGTTAGAGCACTTGGTGTCACTCAGGACAGAGCCACAAGCTCTTCTGCGACTGTGATGATTGTCATTAGGTTCAGAAACCCAACACAAAATGAAACACTTGAAATAAAGCAAATACTCCAACATCTTCTAGCCTGAGAACTGAGGCTAAACACCCATGATCGTAAATCCTTTCAAACCCTTTTAGAGAGTGTTGCATGGAGTGTGCTCTGGTCACCACTAAGCGAAAGTGAAGGTAAATACAGTAACACTGTTCCCAATCTAGTAGCAAATGAGCAGCAGGAATCAATTAGCTGTTATTCTCAGGAACATAAAATCAATGCAACTTGCAGCTTTCCAGTTTCACTGAGAGACTACAAGACCACCTGTGAGTAGTTTTGTTATGAACAGAAATTCAGGATATTGCAGTGAATTGAAGAAAACTTGGCATTGGCTCCACAAAACCATAGAATGTTCTAGGCTGGAATGGACCTCTAGAGGTAATCTAGTCCAACCTCCCTACACACGGACAAATCTACCTAGGTTGGTCAGAGCCTCGTCAAGCCTTAAAAAGATCCCCAAGCTCACTCTTAATTCAGCTCTTCCAGTTATTATTTCCTGATGGATCTGAGTTTGACTAAAGTTAACTCCAATAATTTCTATTTTACAGTTATAAAGCAGTAGATACTTCTAAGGTTTGGTTTTATTTTTCTTTCTCTGTTGTGCACAGAAGCAGCTTCAGTTCTTCCAGATCCTTTTAATAAGGAATGCAAGTTCCTTCAGCTACTAGTAACACCGCTGGATAGACTCACATTTAATTGCTTTTTTTTCATATGAGTAATTTTGTGTTTCCCACAGGACCCCATTCCAAAGATAAGCCAGTGGATAGACAACTGACCATAAATCACAGTAATTTTTTCATCCATGAGCCAGAAGACTGAACCTTTATGACTTACAGTACCCAGTCAAACAAAGCTATCATTGGCCATGTTCTTACTCCGTTTAGATCTCATTGATCAGAGCTTTAGTCTGACCTAACCACAGAATCACAGAATCATAGAATACTAGGGATTGGAAGAGACCTTGAAAGATCATATAGTCCCATCTCTGCCACAGCAGGATCACCTAGATCCAGTAGTACAGGAACATATCTAGGTGGGTTTTAAATGTCACCAGGGAAGGAGACTCCACAACCCCACTGGGCAGCCCCTTCCTGTGCTCTGTTACCTTCACTGTGAAGAAGTTCCTTCTCATATTGATGTGGAACCTCCTCTGTTCCAGCTCACACCCATTTCCCCTTGTCCTATCACTAGACGCCACTGAGCAGAGCCTGGCTCCATCCTCCTGACACCCACCCTTCACATGTTTATAAGCATTAATGGTGTCACCCCTCAGTCTCCTTATTTCCAAGCTAAAGAGATGCAGCCTTGCCCTGCAGATCAGCCCCCTACATGAGGGAGGAAATCTAAGGAGTAGGTGAATACTTGATCCTCAAAAAGTCTGCAAAATCCTCTAAACTGACTTCTAAAAGTCATAAAACCAACACCTCGATGGGGCTGCCTGAACACAGTTAAGCCCAGAGACCCCATCAGGACAGTACTGGCTGGGTGCTAGGATGTTTTGTACTGTTTTTTCAGCTCAGTCAATGCAGTTGCTATCACAGGAGTGGAAAAGGCACAGAAATTTCACAGGCGACTTGAATCATGTTCGGGTTCAGCATGCCCTACTTGTCTGAGTTAAGAGTAGACTTTCCCGGTATGCAGGTTTGCACTTACCTTGTAATTACATAAGGTGCAAAACAAAGTATAAAAGTACCAATGAAGGTACTTATTTTCTTTGTTGCTCGCTGCCTCCGTCTCTTTTGCTCTTCTAGACAACGCTCTCTTACGCTGCATGACATTCAACACAAACAAGAACGTGAATCGTAATATCAGGGAGCAGATTTTAATTGCTTAAGTTATGGATTGATGGAAATCAGGCTTTCCAGGAAGGGACGTATTCGTACAGTTGCATCTCTATGTGACCAACACCAGGTTTTAATGCAGAGCATGATCACCTTACCCTCCAAAACAGTGACTGAGAAATACAGGACTATATATCTCTATGCACATGCCCCTGTTATATTGATTTTTATATCCAGATTGGTGGAATTCAGCCTTGAATTCGGTTGCAGCTCCTTTCTGCGAGCTGTACTTGCAGGCCAGTTTGCCTCACGATATTCAGAGATGTGGAAAGTAGCCTGGGTGGGGTAGGCAGCATGCAATTTCCCTAGAAACAGCAATTCCAACACCACTGTCTTAGACAGGAGGCACTTCCCAGTAAGATAAGCAATAAAGCACAACAGCACCACAAAGAGAAAAAACACTCTCTAAACGTCCAGCCCAGCATTGGAGCAATCACTGCATCCCATCATGAATCTTTCAGCTCCGTGTGGCCACTGTGCTGAACACAGGCAAAGCTGGGAATTACATAACAAAACCACATGGCTGAGATGTTCCAACTTCTTGCCTCAAACCAGCTTTTTTTATGACTGAAAAGGTACAAATTAGTCACACCCTGCTTTTCTTTTTCCTATCGGTGGCACTTGAGGGCAGGATAGTTTTTGAGTGTCCTACTGTGGTGTCACCAAACCACCAGAAAGCTGCAGAGACCTTTGGTGTGCTGGCAAAGTGATCGGAGCATGGGGTTGAGAGCACTTTTTCACTGCAGGAAGACCCCATTTGAAGAGGTTTTCTTACCTAAAGGGTGATAATATGAAACCTCACCCTCCTCCTCCTCTAACTGCTTGTGTGCTTGGATGTGTTTTGAGGGAAGAGGATGGGTTACTGTCTTCTCCTGGCAGATAGGTTGGATGGGCAGGACCAGAACCATCTGTACCTGAGCTAGTCCCCTTGGCACAGAATCACAGAACATTAGGGATTGGAAGGGACCTCAAAAGATCATCCAGTCCAATCCACTCGCCAGAGCAGGATGCCCTAGATCCAGTTGCACAGGAACACATCCAGGTGGGTTTTAAATATCCCTAGAGAAGGAGATTTCACAACCTCCTTGGGCAGCGCCTTCCAATGCTCTGTCACACTCACCGTGAAGTTCCTTCTCATACTGATGGGGAACCTCCTCTGTTCCAGCTCACACTCATTGCCCCTTGTCCTATCATTAGATGACACTGAGCAGAGCCTCGCTTGATCTTCCTTTACTTATTGATAACATTAATGAGGTCAAACTAATAGGCTAAAGCCAACCTGCACTCCCCAAACCCCTCTCCACATACATAGAACCGCTGCTACGTGTTGACTCCTTGCTCAGGTCTCGTGCTCAAGCAACCACATCTCTTGGGCAAAGGGAATGGTCTGGCCCATAAGTTGTATTTTATAACCTGTTGGCATTGGTTCCTCTCTTTTCATGGAGCATTTCTAATGGATGAGTGGCTGTCAGGTTCCACGCTCACATATGTTAATAGCTGCAAGGTTTATGGCCATACCAGTGCGTTGTTCGCTGCATCTGCAAATGTTTTCTGATCATCTGAGGATCCCAGTGTGCTTCAGTGATCCCTTAGGTCTGTGTTAAAGAAAACACGTTGCCTTTGTTCCCTTTTATACATGGCCGTAGGCTGCCAGTCTCCAGAGCAGCTACTATGATGGCAAAATGAACAAAATACTGGAGAAAAAGGGGTTTCTGCCTAAAATAACTGATCATCTCACTCCTAAAGAATATGCCTGAGTAGAATGAAAACACGACTAAAAATGTGACATGTTCTGGGAAGCTGCCATGTGAGGAAAGGCTGAGAGAACTGGGTTTGTTCAGCCTGGAGAAAAAAGGCTCCAGGGAGATCTTATCACCATGTTCTGGTGTTTCAAGGGTGGCTACAAAGAAGATGGAGGCTCTGTCTTTGCAAGCGATCACACGGAAAAGATGAGGGATAAGGAGTACAAGTTACTCCTGGGGAGATTTGAGCTGGATGCAAGAGGAAAATTTGTTGTAATGAGGACAATCAGCCATTGGAGTCATCTCCCCAGGAAAGTGGTGGAGTCCCCAGCACTGGGCACTTCAGATCAGCTGGACAGGCTGCTGAGCTGTCTTATCGAGATCATTTTTTCCCAAAGATTGAACCAGATGATGTTTGAGGACTGTTCCAACCTGGTAATCTGTGATTTGATCAGACATTGGACTGGACTGCCCAGGGCAGCGATGGAGTCCCCATCCCTGGAGGTGTTTAAGGACAGACTGGATGTGGCACTTCATGCCCTGGTCTGGCCAATGCAGTGATATTAGGTCATAGGCTGGACTTGATGATCTTAGAGGTGTTTTCCAGCCTCAATAATTCTGTAATTCTGATTCTATGTTCCATGAGTTATTTGCAGCTAGAAATGACAGCTGAGAAGGCAAAAAAAAAAAATCCAACTTTTCAAGGGAACCTGTGTGCTTCCAGTTCTGCAAGAGCTGGAGAACTTGGAATATTTTTAGGTGCAGATGGATAATCTTAGAGGTTTGACAGCTTTAGCTTAAAGCTTGTGTTAATAAATTCATAGTATCCCAGCCACACAGCAATATAGAAAAAGAAATATCCAGAGTGGGTTCAGCTGGGGTGTTGTTAGGGTTTAGAGGGTGGTGTATTTTTTTGTCCCAGTTGCATCATTTCCTTACTGGTACATATAAAGCTGTCTTTGACTCCTGGATCTCCTACATTAATTGGGAAGTCTTGATAGATGATGTAAGAGCCGGTCAGAATTGCCTCAATATGATCCTGCTGTGGTAGGGGGATTGGACTAGATGATCTTTTGAGGTCCCTTCCAATCCCTAATGATTCTATGATCCTATGATCATGGACTTGGACACTAAAGGAACAGAACTGGGCACTGAGGTACAAAAAGGTACCCTGAAAACTGATCAAACTATCGTTTGATCGAAGTCAATCAACTTCTTTTGTTCAGCATTTCCAGATGCAGATAATAAATCCCACGTCACAGATGAAGGTATTTTATCTCACTCTTTCACACAGATGAGGGTTTTGCCTTTGCACACACTTCCAAGTACAAAGATAAGAAGGTATGTGCATGCTCCAGTAGTGACATTAGCCATGGGACTGGATTATTGACTAAGCTTTTATTTAAAGATTTAAATATCCTGCAAA
Organism: Phoeniculus purpureus; assembly: GCA_028565055.1. Classification (NCBI taxonomy): domain Eukaryota; kingdom Metazoa; phylum Chordata; class Aves; order Bucerotiformes; family Phoeniculidae; genus Phoeniculus; species Phoeniculus purpureus. The sequence continues at coordinate 25,008,226 of JAOXOE010000632.1, read as the reverse complement.
ATCTGCGCTATATCCCTCTGAATGTCTGGTATTTTAAACAAATTTTGTAAGATGCTGGACCATAAGATGTGTAGAGGTTAATCACAGAATTGTACAATCACAGAATTACAGAACATTAGGGATTGGAAGGGACCTCGAAAGATCACCCAGTCCAATCCCTCTGCCACAGCAGGATCCCATAGATCAAGATGCACAGGAATATGTCCAGATGGGTTTTAAACATCTCCAGAGAAGGAGACTCCACAACCTGCCTGGGCAGCCCCTTCTGGTGCTGTGTCACCCTCACCAGGGAATTCCTCAGGTGGAATTAAAAACTTTGTTCTCTCATGTGTGTTCACAGTGAGGGTGACTGAGCACTGGAACCGGCTGCCCAGGGGGGTTGTGGAGTCTCCTTCTCTGAAGACGTTTAAAACCCGCCTGGGCATGTTCATGTGTGACTTGTTCTAGGTGATCCTGATGTGGCAGGGGAACTGGACTGGACGATCTTTCGAGGTCCCTTCCAATCCTTAATGTTCTGGGATTCTGTGATGTATGTTCTCCCAGCACCCTTGTCTGTGCTGTTAGGTATGGCACAGTACTGAAGTTGACTCGATATATAACACTTAGAGAATTCAAACCTCTTCTTTGTCATTCCAGAACATCACTGACTACCCAGGACACCTACAGCCTTTGTGTAGCTCTCACGGTAGGGAAGCCAATGTGAGGACTGACCCTCAGCGGTAGCTGAGGACACAACAGTTAAAGCAGCACTGCTATAGGTTAAATCACCCACCATTTCTAGGTCTAGAAAAGATGGTCAATCTTTGCTTTCTTAGAGAGAGCACTTGGAACAGGTTGCCCAGGGAGGTTGTGGCTGCTCCATGCCTGGAAGTGTTCAAGGCCAGGTTGGATGGGGCTCTGGCTAACCTCATCTGGTGAGAGGTGCCACTGCCCATGGCAGGGGGTTGGAACTGGATGATCGTTAAGGCCCCTTCCAACCCTGACCAGTCTGTGATTCTGTGACTGGCATAACCTGACGCGAGAGACAAATAAGAGTGACTAACAGGTACAGGCAGCAAATTGTCCATACAACTCCGTCTCCTCTGAGGAAAGGAGTTTTCATCCCACAGCCCCATCAGTGAGATGACTAGATAATCCAGGAACAACTTCAAATCAACCTAGACCAGCAAAAATGCAGAGGAGGATAAATACCATTGGGATTTTTTCCCTTTTCTCTCCACTTTGTTGTGCAGGCCAGGCATACTTTAAGCATGAGGCACAGCAACTGCTATTTCAATAGCCTCAGCGGGCTTATGACACTGCCCTGGGAGTAACCACCACATCTCATCGTGCGTGCAGGAACCAAGAGTGGTTTCGTGATCAGACAGCATGTAGGGCAGAAGGGTGTTTTGTGCTCAGAGTGACTTAGGGGATAAGGGAAGATTTATACAAGTGTTTCTGAAGAACAGCAACAGGACTTTCCTGAAGTTCTGCTCCACATTCCTGCTCCTGAGGCAGATCAAGTGGCTGAACGGGAGAATTTTAAGCCAGTGTTTCTCTGTTTATGCCCTGCCCTGATCCTGTCAGACTTATGTGCCTCAGGCTTAGGAATCCCCATAATGTGACCCTTTTTTTGAGGACAGCCACATGTGCTTTGAGTCCTGCAGCTCTGCTCAGGGCTGGCTGCAAATGGAGATTGCTGATGGTTGCCTCCAGCCTGAAGAGCAAAGGACAGCAAAGGGGGGGTCGGGTGTGATGTCTAGCATGGGACTGCCCTCTCTTGACTTCTCTCAGCTTTCCTCTCTTCCAGGCAGACTTCTTTCCCCATGTCAGACACATCCCTGCACTGCCAGATGCCAGCATTTTTCTGAAAGACATTTCCCTTCCCTTCTGTCTCTGACAGAGTCAGTCTGAACCTTAAGATCCTGTCCTGAGCGTCTCCAAGCAGCCCATGCACCCCTCACAACTGCTTTGTTACCCAACCTAGCCAAACCATTTTCTCCCTTTTATTCTAGGCAAACACATCAGACCCTTCCTTTTCCAACCACCCTCTCCATCCACACTGAGCCCTGACACAAACTAGCTGCTCTCATCAAACCAGGCTGATTTCTTTCCACACTGCGACCAGTGCCTCTGGTTTCCCCTTTGCAGAACTCACTGGCTCAGCCACACCATCTCAGTCATATCTGGGTCTAAGTTCCATCCACCTCAACTCATAAAAACCTCCCAGCCCCAAACCAAGGACATGCTGATCCACTAGACACCCCTTCCTGCTCTGTCTTGCCTCAGCTTTGTGGGTCCATTTATCAAATCCCCAGTTCCCAGGCAGATCACTGGCTTGTTCTGCTGCTCCCTCCTCTCCAGCCTGATCCCACATCCTTCCAGGGGTGCCTGTTTTGGTCCCCTCTGTTTCCTCCTCTCTGCTTTGCTCACAGACATGGTTTGCTCACAGCACACACTGTTTCCCTCCTCCCTCATGCACTGGGCACCTTTTCCAGCTCCTTACCACGGTCACTGCCTGCCCGGTACCACCTTTGCATGTCCTTCCAGCAAAGTTTTCTTTCACTGACCCAGGAAAACAAGTGTCTCTCCCACCCGCTCTCTTCCAGCCAAATCTGCAGCCCTTGCAGATCCAGGCACTGCTTCTTCACACAAGATTTATGGCTTCTGCATAATCCCCGGCGCGACTCTTGCACAGCATCCCGGCACACACTCAGCCTCACCCGGTGCTCGCCTGCAAGCCGTTGCCCTCCCAGCTCTCAGAGACTTCTCTCCTCCTGTACTGAGACATCAGGGTTTTGCTTAAAATCTCCCTTTTGAAATGAGCCTCTTACATCCCTAGCGTGTCATCATTCACATTGCTGCTGGGGTCTCTCACTTGGATTTAGGATTAGCACTCGAGCAGATGCATTTTGCAGGTGTTATTCCCTTGTAATTCTGCCTTCAGAGAAGACAAAGTTGCAGAGAGCACAGCAAGAGGGAAACTGCCGGGCACTCTCCTTCCCTTCTGAACTCCGACTAGAGGGGCATGTGCAGGGATCCAGCAACATTTGGGGCTGATGCTGTCAGAAAACGTAAATCTACCCATCACTACATACACCTTCGGAGACAAGGGGCAAGTGATCTGATCACCATCTCATAGGGAAGTGCATGCTCAGCCAAAGCTGCTGTTTCTTTGCTCTCCCTCCCTGAACAAGCCCTTCAGCACAACAACTAGATAGATAGATGGATGGATGGATGGATGAATAGATGGATAGATGAATGAATGGATAGATGGATAGATGGATGGATGGATGGATAGACAGATAAATAGACAAATATATAAATAAATAAAAATAGAGTTACAGAAATAAAAATAGAGTATAAAAAATAAATAAAAATAGAGGTAAAAAACAGAAATAAAAAGGGTTCCTTCCCCAACCAGAGGAATAAACATAAATGAAAAGAAGCATGCAGAATAGAAGCTGGTAATAGAAACTTGTCTTCTCCCCCTCCCTACCTCCCCTGCTGCCGTAAAGATCAGGCTGTATTTAACATAACAGTGAAGCCCATCCAGTATTGAACAGGGTCCCTTGCTGAATGCACAGGCACCTTACCTGGGGTGGATGTCCACAAGCAGCACCAGGGTCTGCATAGTGATCACATCAATCCGCTTACAGTGGAACCGTGCCACCTTCAGCACTTTCAGATATGTGAAACACAGGACTATAAGAGAGAGGAGGAAGCTGAGGGTGTGAAAGACCACAGTGAAAATCACAAACTGTGTCCTATCCTCTGGTCTCTTGTTGTACAGGGTGCAGGAGGCATAGAGGTGATGGAAACCCACCCAAGAGAGAGAAGCCGCCACTATGGGGAACGACACCGAGTGTAACCACGTGTAGCTCAGGATGAGGGCAGCGTCTCTGTACCTCATCTTGGAGTGATAACTTAGAGGGAAGACCACAGCGATCCACCTGTCAATGCTCAAAGCTGCCATGCTCAGCATGGAGTTCGTGGTGAGAAAAGTCTCCAGGAAGCCGACAACTTGGCAGATCTGGTCTCCTCCTGGTTGACTCTTGTAAATGATCCCAGCCAAGGTCAGGGGCATGTTGGAAACAGTCATCAACAGGTTGCAGAAGGTGAGGTTGAGGATGAACAATCCCGGCACCTGCTTGCGGATGTCAGCGCTGTACAGGAAGCACATCAGCACCAGCACGTTGGCCAGCAGGGCCACGAGCATCAACACCACCACCACGAAAGCCAGGATCACCTCCCAGATGCTCATGGTGCGTCCAGTCACAGGAGGGACATCTCCGAAAGTGCGCGGCGCCGGCAGCCGGGGCACATGGTGCGAGGCGCACTCACCTCGCCCTCCTGCCCAGCCTGCTCGCACTCCTGCATGCCCTCCGTATTTTTAGAAGAGCCGCAGGTTTTTTTCTCCTCTCCAACCTCCCCCTCCTCGCTGCTCCTTTCCACGTCAACGCTCTCCGAGACGTGCACAAAAGCGCTGGGAATGCCCATCAAACTGCGAGGAGGGCTTAGAAAATATCAGCAGGACTGAACCACCGTCTCCACTCGGTCCCTTCGAAGGAGAGAGGGTTGTGCTGAGAAGCTGCTCTCCTGAGATCCCTAATTATCAGCCCCAAGCTGGCGAGCAATTCCCCGAGTGGATTGTGTTCTCTTTCTCTCTTGCTTTCTGTCTCTGTCTCTGTCTCTCTCTTGCTCTTTCTCTCCCCTCCCCTCTCCTCCAACCCTCACTCCCTTCCAGGCTGAATGTAACCTGCTTTTTATGATCACAGATAAAAACCCCATTAATGGATTAAAGCATGCACACTGCTGGTGATTCGCAAACGTGATTATGTCATCCCTGCTCCACAACCCCTCCCCTTCTCCCGGCGATTGTCACCAGGCTTTCCCCAAGAGAAACCCCCATGCTCTCATTTAATTGATTTAGCCATTAATTTGCAAACAGCCATGTAACCGAATTCCTGCACTCCGGTGCCTTTCCTGCATTTCAGAGCATCACTTGCTCTGGTGCTTCTTGCTCTCACAGCCAGGGCAGGGGCTTTGTTTTCCCCTCGTTAGCTCCGCTCAAAGAGATGAGGGGAAGATGGATGTATTCTGCTACTTCTCTGGAGCTGTCATTAGGCTACTGGAATGGTTTTACTGCTCTGCTTTAGCACTTTGCAGTCTTCTGTCTCCAAGCACGATGCCCAGGAGGAAAAGGATTGCCTCCCCTCCTCCTTGAAATGCTGGGAAGCCAGAACCCCAGATGCCACAGTCATATGCACAAGGGCATAGAGCAGGTGGGTGTCAGAGGCAGCAATGTGCTGCCAGTCTGTCTGGCTTTGTCTCCCTCCACAGCCTCTGCTTCTTCCTCATCAAAGCCTCCCTCCCTGTGAGGGTGAGCACCCCGTGAGATCCAACCCAAGCAGCAGCCTGGAAATAGGAATAGGAAATAGAAATAGGAGTAGGAAATAGTAATAGGAAATAGGAAAACAGGAGTAGGAGTAGTAAACAGGAGTAGGAAATAGGAATAGGAAATAGGAGTGAGAAATAGGAAATAGGAATAGCAAATAGGAGTAGGAAATAGAAAATAGGAAGAGCAAACAGGAGTAAGAAATAGGAATAGGACATAAGAGTAGGAAATAGGGATAGGAATAGCAAATACGAGTAGGAATAGGAGTAGTAAACAGAAGTAGGAAATAGGAATAGGAAATAGGAGTAGGAAATAGACATAGGACATAGGAGTAATAAATAAGAATAGCAAATAGGAGTAGGAAATAGGAATAGCAAATAAGAGTAGGAAATAGAATAGGACATAGGAATAGGACATAGGAGTAGGAAACAGGAATAGGAATAGGAAATAGGAGTAGTAAACAGGAGTAGGAAATAGGAATAGGAATAGGAAATAGGAGTAGTAAACAGGAGTAGGAAATAGGAATAGGAAGTAGGAGTAGGAAATAGGAATAGGAAGTAGGAGTAGGAAATAGGAAGGAGCCTGCGTTGCACACAAGTATGTGTTAAAATTAACTTTTATTTAAAGGGCAGAGTGGGAACTGCTCTCTGATTGCTCTTCCTGTCCCTTCAAACCAGTTTTAATGGGGAATGCTGAGCGCTCACAGAGCAGTTTTCTCATCAAGGCAGTGAAGCCCTAATCCCTGCACAAGAGGATGGCAGCAGATACCCTGTAGGACCTCTATTGTGGCTCGGGAAGTGCCTCCTCCCGGATGCTCAGGAGGGTTTTTGCTCTGTGCTTACAGCCCCTGCCAGTGCCCCACACGCTGGGTGTGCAGCAGCTCTTCCCTGCAGACACTCGGGATCATCTGCTCAGCAGCAGAGCAGTCACCTTGCACCACATCAGAGCTTTGCACATTGTAGGAAGGGCCCTTTTCTGGTTTTATTTTAGGGTTTTTTTTCTTCAACTAGGATTTAAAGGGCTAATGGAGACACCAGACTGCTCTAGGACAGTTTAGCTGGGTATGCAGGTCCTCTCTGCACAACCTCAGCAGAGGAGGAGCAGCTTGGGGTGTGGAGCCTGGGTCTAACCTAAACCCTGCGAGCTCGTTGTCTCCAGAACAATGTGTGAGAAGCAGGACTTGGGTGTCTGGTCTTTTCCTGAGGCAGTGACCCTATATGAAAAGACCCTAAAGGGTGAAAAAGGTGTCCCAGCATCAACAGCCTGAGCAGAGTGTCCATGTTACAGAACCTACCTCAATGCCAGCAGAGCCAACAGGGCTGTGAGCCATCGGGAAGGAGCTATGTGGGTTGGGAAGCACTGACAAGAGAAGCTGAGAATTTTATAATGATATGACAAGACTTGTCGGGGCCCTCAGTTTAAGAAGGACACAGAGCTGATGGAGGGAGTCCTGTGTAAAGCAAAGAGGATGATGAAGGAAGTGGAGTACCTCCCTCACAAGGAAAGGCTGAGGGAGCTGGATCTGTTGAGCTTGGAGAAGAGGAGATTGAGGTGTGACCTCATTAATGTCTATAAATACACGAAGGTTGGGTGCCAGAAGGATGGAGCCAGGCTCTTCTCAGTGTCATCTAGTGAAAGGACAAGGGACAATGGAGCTCAGATGGAACACAGGGGGTTCCATATACATATGAGCAGGAACTTCTTCCCAGTGAGGTTGACAGAGCACTGGAAGGGGCTGCTGTAGTTTCACGTTCTTTCTTTGATCAGCAGCGTACAAACTTCGCAGGACTTTAATAACAGGAGTATTGACACATGCAGGAGGTTGTTTGTCTTTCATCTGTGTCTCAGCCGGTCCAAGGGCAGCCAGTTTCCCCCCGGGAAGGCAGTGTGCCTCCAGACAGCCCGTGAGTATTTCCTCTTGCCTTTGCTGTGTCGCCTCACAGCTGTTGGGAGGGTTGGTGACACCTTCATGAACAGGGGCTCGTTTCACTTCGCTGTCAATTAAACTGCGTTTCGCTAGCAGCGGAATTTTCAGTCGGATTATCTGAAGGTCAAGTGTTGCACTGGGAAAGTTTCAGTGAAGAGCTTTCATGGTTTCATGAAACCAGGGCTCTTGCTGGATCGATGGTAAAGTCTCACCGACTCCAGCTGACTATTTCACTCCAGCAGTGTAGTAGAGATAAGGTGAGTAACGACTTGTGAAATGCCTGCGCTCTCCATCAGGATGGCAGACAGGCTTAACGGGGCAGCTGGCCCTGGTAGTTCATCGCTCCACAACATGTCAGGAACACCAGCGAACAATTGCTCTTCTGCATCTGCAGAAATCAGGACTTTGATTTGCTGCATGGCCAGTGATCCAGGAGTTGGGTCGCTTGGCCACAATGGAGGCTCAAGAGGACAAGGCATGAGGAAGCTCTTTAAGCCCTTGTGTGAGTTGACTTGGTCGGTCTTCAGCCCAGTACCATGCTCACCCTTGGCAAGGTTGCCTGATGGGCAGAGAAGAGGTAGCTCTGTCTGTCGTGAACCCTAGCTGAGAGGGTGCCATAGTGCTGAGGTAGCTGCTACACCTTCTCTGTCACCTTCACTGATCAAAATCTTTTCTACTTCAGCCTCCACTCTTTGTAGACACTGATAACTACCATCACACTGTGGCCTCTGGCCTGATACCTTGCTCTTCAGGAGATGCCCTGTGTTGCACACAGCAAAAGCTGCACACTACACTGGGACTAACTGGGTGCTACTGGCCAGTCATATGGTTTCTCATGGGCTATCACTTTGGGGAACTGAGGAAAGAAACCTTCCTCTGCCTCACCATGCAGCCCCTGCTCTACAAGTGCCACAACAGCTACAGCAGCACAGGGGGATTAGACTAGATAATCTTTTGAGGTCCCTTCCAATCCCTGATGTTCCGTGATTCTGTGATCTCCAGAGACCTCCTGGTGAATTATTCATAGTCAGGTTGTCACTGTTAGTTCACTTCATGGAATTAAAGAAACATCAGATGCTGAGGCACACGGCTGATGCTTCTGGCACTCCTGCCTCCTGCATGGGTTTTTAAGGGCTCCTAGGGCAGCTAAGGAAATCAGGGCCTGTATCTAGTGGAGTTCCCCAAGGAACTTCTTCCCAGTGAGAGTGACAGAGCACTGGAAGGGGCTGCCCAGGAAGGTTGTGGAGTCTCTTTCTCTGGAGACGTTTTAAACCCACCTAGACATGTTCCTGTGCAACTTTGCCTAGGGGATCCTGCTGTGGCAGGGGGATTGGACTGGATGATCTTTTGAGGTCCCTTCCGATCCCTGATGTTCTGTGATTCTATGAAAACAGGGACTTCAGTGGGTGCGTGTGTGTAGGTGGAAGGCACAGCTCTCTCTTTCCCTGGGTTCTTCAGAACCAGGTGAGAATATTCTTCCTGGGGACCAGTTAGTGGGTGCACAAGCTCGGTCACCTAGTGCGAGTAGGAGAGTATCTTTGTCTCTCTGCGTTATTCCTGCAAATGCGAGATGCTCAGTGACGTATTCCAGCATGGGGTTTGGTTCACTGTTTATATCTTGGAATCACTCCATCCCAGTATCATCAGTGATGCAGATTCTGAGTCACACTTCATCTTCACATTGAGCTATATTAGAATAGTCTTCATTTAAAGGATGTGATGCAAGGATGTATCTCCCCCCATTTGGGGACTCATCCTCCCTGGGCAGCCTGTTCCAATGTGGAACATAGGAAGTTCCACATTGATATGAGAAGGAACATCTTCACAGTGAGGGTGACAAAGCACTAGAACAGGCTGCCCAGGGGGGTTGTGGAGTCTCTTTCTCTGGAGACATTTAAAACCTGCCTGGATATGCTCCTGTGAGACTTAATCTAGGTGATCCTGCTGTGGCAGGGGGATTGGACTGGATGATCTTTTGAGGTCCCTTCCAATACTTAATGTTCTGTGATTCTGTGAATAATTATTTGCTTTTCAATATTAAGATGTAAGAGACTTTTAGGTTTGTTTTGTGGTGGTTTTCATCTCATCTTTCACCTCTTCCTTACGTGCAAACGAATAAAGAACAACTAGTCTGGATAGTAACATGATTTTCTTTGAGAGGCATTGAGAACCATGAACAAAGAACTTTTATTCAAATTAGTTTTAAATTAATATATCCATACTAGTCCAGACTCTAGAGTAGTATTGCTGTTTTCAGAGAAGGGAAGTCAACTTTTCCATCAGCTCTTTCACCACTCATCTTCTTGCACACACATCTGCAGAAGTCAGCACTATTCAGCCCACCTGAACGAACTTTCTGACCCACATATGGAAGGTATTTGAAGGAAGGCAGGTTTCCAGCCTCCAGGAACAGCTGAAACTTTATCTAGTATGTTATTTGCACCAGCTGGATGAGAATTGCCTTTGAAAAAGTGGGGAAAAGGAATTCATGCGTTAGAAAGTCTACTGAGATGGTGCCATCATTATTTGCAAGCTGCATCGCTATTCTGATGCTATTCACATGAAAACATGTCAATCAAACATCACCTGAAGCAGTGAGACTGTTATTATTGCTCAGAGCTACTCGTCTGTTTTCCTGACAGTGTTGTCATAAAGATGAGAGCGAACTGCTGTGCGCGTAAAGGGGCTCCACGAGTGCCTCTCCCGTGAGACATCATGAGGACTCTATCAGATACAGAAGTTGTCTTGACAGGACCTCTGCTGCCACAACAGATGGTGATGCCCTTTCTTTTTCCAAGCTTGCCTTGAGGATGTGGTATGGTCCCTCAGGAAAGCAGAACTGCCTTGAGAATTGATGCAGCAAACTGAGATCAGGTAGAGCTGCATTTCTTTGCTGGTGGAAGTCCAGCACATATTTACGGGTAATGGGGATGGTTGTGTCTTTGTGACTCTTTCAGACACAAGCTGTGTCTTTCCTTGTCTACTTTGTTCATTATCTTATTTGGAGGAGGTGTTGAAAGATCTGGTTTAGGGCTGAAATTGTAAGGTAGGGTGGATAGCTGGACTTGATGATCCCAGGGGTCTTTTCCAACCAGAGCGATTCTGTGATTCTGTGATTTTCCTGTGCGATTAACTTGCAGTGGGAGTGATAGAGGTCTCCAGCAAATCCAAAGGCACGTCATCTTAGCTATATCTACACGCGTGTGGGAGGAAAGCTTCACCCTGAGAAGTTGGTGCTTGTACAAGTGACTTCAAAAGTGCCTCAGAAGATTTAGAGACCCATATCCAAAGGGAAAAGCAATGAAATTGGAAAACACTCACTTAGAATATTAAGCTTAGGGCTGAACTCTGGCCATAATTGACACCTGAGAGGTGACAGTCACTGTGGGGTTTAAAGCATCATGGGAAAATAACTGAATATTTGAAATGAAGGAAAAAAACTACCATGGGAAAAGAACTGGATATTTGAAATGCAGGGTATATATTCTCGAGGAAGAAGAAATACAGTCACTGAGGGGTGACCTTATTAATGTTTATAAATATGTGAAGGGTGGGTGTCAGGAGGATGGAGCCAGGCTCTGCTCAGTGGCATC
>JAOXOE010000632.1:24954648-24972743 GCA_028565055.1 Phoeniculus purpureus | reverse complement strand
AAGAGGCTGTCCAGAGAGGTTGTGGAGTCTTCCTCTCTGGAGACATTCAAAACCTGCCTGGAAATGTCCCTGTGTGACTTGGTCTGGGGGATCCTGCTGTGGCGGGGAGTGGACTAGGTGATGTTTCGAGGTCCCTGCCAACCCCTAATGTTCTGTGATTCTATCTTCAGGTCACTGCAAAGATCGTTTCATATCTTTCCAGTGGCAGTTATAAGAACATTGAAAACTGAAGGAGCTAGAAAGACGGATAGGTGGTGTTTTTAGCATATTAACTGTAAACCCAGTGGAAGCACTGGGGTTCCCCTGCTTGGGGGTGGTGTAGAGCTGAAGTAAAATCTCTTTGTGAGTGAATCTGCTGAGCATTTGGTCCTCTCCAGTCCTTTCTATGGAGCACGTTGACATTTTCTATGGGCATTTTACAGCTTCCTAGTCATTTACTGGTCTTTACAAAGAAGAGAAAAGTGATGCTAAGGAGCTCCCTTTACCTGCAAACATAATTAACTCTCTCAGTAACATGGGGATAGACTAGTGGTAGAATATTCCTCTCTATAAATGGAAATGTTATACTCTTGCAGGATTTTTTTGTTCTTGATTGGAAGAGATTGTCTGAGGTATGAATAAAGAAGCGCATTTCAATTCTCAGTCTTCTGTGGTTTCAGTTTCTTAGTCTTTTTAAAAGAAAATAATTAAAGGAAAATATTTTAAAATACTAAAGAAAATTAGTTGTTTCCAAAGTGGACCTAAGCAGCAGTGCACTGGGCTTTTGTGCTTTTCTATGTTTTAGCTTTCAGTTTGCTAATCTGGATGCCTGCTGCAGCAGAAATCCAGTGATCCAAGCAGATTCACAGCAGAGCCTGGCGAAACCCAAGAGTTAATTCTCCAGGGAGCTGTCAAATAGTGAGCTGGGTTTGAGGAAGGATCAGAGATACCATCATTCTCACTGTACAATTTCTTTTCAGTTTCCACCAGCTCTACAGCTTTCACAGTTGTTCCCATGATATTAAAGTTTGATGTATGGAAAACATGCCAGAATTTGAGAGGAATGGGATTAAAGTATTAGGGGAAAATATCAGTTGCTGTATGTTTTGGCTCGTGGTGATAAAGTCTTCAGCATCCTGACAGTTTTATGTTTATTTTTATATTTTTACAGCACAGGGGTATTTTTACAGTGGTGAAGACATTCCGTGAGACGTTAGACACACTCGTTCAGTGTGTTTTACTGTTTCCATTTCTTAGTTTTCAATATATTATTGAATAACTTCTATGAATTAACCTGGATTGACCTTTAAGGGTTTGGCATTCCAGAGTCATCTGCAGTGTTAGTGCAGCTCCATTGCTATCAGTGAACTTGCATCAATTTAGCCTGCAGTTAGGTTGGAAAGAAGACCTAACAAGGCAGGTGAACTAAGGGAAACGTAACCCTCTTCATGCTTCAGAATGGGGTTTTTTTAATAAGCAGATAAATCTTGTTTCCTCACCTGCTTCAGCTCCAGTTCAGATCAATTTACAAGTGGTCTTGTTACAGAATAATCTCTCACTGGAAAGGACAAGCTGCATTGAACGACCACATTTTGTTGAGGTATTATTTGCTTTTTGAATTTTTTCAGTGCTATTTGTAGAGCAGCTGACCTTGCAGTAGCTCTGCTGTACATTAGGAAGTTGAGGTCCCTTCCAATCCCTAATGTTCTGTGATTCTATGGAAGTGGAGATGAATAAGAGCCACAAAGATGATGGAAGGAGTGGAAGATCTCCCTGATGAAGAAAGGCTGAGGGAGCTGGGTCTCTTGAGCTTGGAAAAAAGGAGACTGAGGGGTGACTCCATTAATGATGATAAATATGTGAAGAGTGGGTGTCAGGAGGATGGAGCCAGGTTCTGCTCAGTGTCATCTAGTGATAGGACAAGGGGCATTGGTTTTTAGCCAGAACAGAAGAGGTTCCACGTGAATGTGAGAAGGAACTTATTCATGGTGACAGAGCACTGGAATGGGCTCCCTAGGGGGGTTGTGGATTCTCCTTCTCTGGAGATATTTAAAACCCACCTGGTCGTGTTCCTGTGTGACTTGCTGTAGTTGATCCTGCTGTGGTAGGGGAGATTGGACTGGATGATCTTTTGAGGTCTCTTCAAATCCCTAATGTTCTGTGATTCTGTGAATGAGAAGTAAGTAAATAGTACGGACCATGGTTAACGTTACTGTGAAGCCTAATGGAGCGTCGATGTTTCCTTTAATAATAGTTCAAATTTGCTTTCCTTCCACATAAGAAGAAAAACAAAATACTTGTAGAATTTTATGGGAAGAATAAATTTGAGAATTTAAAGGACTTAATCTCAGAAGTATGAAACTTAAAGTTTGTGAGTTGTAAGATATTTTCACGTTGCAGGACAGCATCTGTGTTTTCTTTGTGTTAATAACAAGGCTTTTTCCCCAAAAAAATCACAACTGGTAGGTGACACTGTTTAGAAGGAACTCATTTTTTCTTCTCTAGGAGAAAAGTGGCTTTCGGCTGTGTTACAATAAGCCAAGATGATATTTCATCTTTCAGATTTGTTTTCCAATTGTTTTAAGCCAAATGAGGGCGATTTTGGACAAAGGGAACCAATTCTTCACAACAGCCTGACAGCCACTGGTTCAACAACCAGTTACTCAAAATTCCAGACATGGCAAGGATGGAAACTGTCCCATCTTTTCCAAATACACTTGTTTGTCTCTAAAAAGAAATCATGATAGATTAGCCTAGGAGCACAACTATGAGGAAAAAATAAAGCTGAGATCCAACGTTCTTGGACTGTTCTACTTCTTTCCAGGTGAATGGCCTAGAGTGTCAAGGGAAAAATGGTGTTTCTATTCTGTCTACACACTTGGATACTTCAAAACACACAAATTATAATTTATATTCATATAGAAATAAATTTGGCTCATTTTAGAGTAACAAAAACCTCTGCCTTCCACAAAAAAAAAAAACTGCTTAGGAAAATATTCAGGAACATTTAATATTCACAGTAGATACCCTGTGTTTTGCAAGCAGTGCATGGACTCTAAAAATACTCATCAAGCAAACGCCAAGTTAATTCCTGTAACAGTAAATTAATCAAGGAGACAAAATATTTACTAGGGCTTTTTCCTCTGATGTGTGGTTTTTTTGTCTCTCTCTGTCTTTCTTTTATCTTGCTCCTGACTCATCATTTTCATATCTTTTGCCCTTCTCTGTAGCCTGGGATGCCCTTTTGCTTGTGTAGAGTAGCTGTCTAAGAAGTTGAGGTCTGCTGCCTCTTTCTTCCTGTTTGACTCTGGATGAGCTGATCTGTGCAGTAATTGGAAATGTTCTAGATCTGTTGTTTCTTTGAGGTTTCATTTTGAAAACCTATTTTAAATACATATAGAACAGGGGAATCCAGACTTCCACCTTCACAGAATCACAAAACATTAGGGATTGGAAGGGACATTGAAAGATCATCTAGCGCAAATTAGTAGTAGCTAAGCTGCTTTATGTCTCAGATGCGTAAGTATGTGAACATGCCTCTTTTTCTTTTCCCAGACCCAAATAATTATTATCACAGAAGAAATGAAATGACAACCACAGATAATCTGGACTTCAAGCATCACAACTACAAGGAAATGAGGCAGGTAGGCAAATGGCTAGTGTGTGACATCCCGGTGAGGGATGGTGGATGGGTGCAGGCTTTTGAGCTCTTACAGAATGTTGATTCCACCTGTTAAAAGATCATCAAATGGGGTCTGTAATCAATTTAATTTTTGTTTTAATCAATGAAAAACAGCAGTCTGTTAAAACCCCGAAGTGTCAATTTGTGCATCCTGCAACCTTAGTTGTGTGGCACTGCGTGGCAGGATTATTTACACATCGTGTTCTACCATCTTTCTTCCGTGTTCGTAGTGAGTTACAGTGCTTTGTCTGGTAGATTTCAGCCTAATCATCAGATTTCTTCAGTATTTCAGCATTTGGATAATCAGAATGAAATATGCAGAGTCCAGGTCTCTACTCACAATTGTGAAAGTCAACAAAAATCTCACAAAAAAAAGTCAGGAGAAAGATCCCATTAGTAAAATTTCAGATCTACCCACCCTTGTTAATCTTTACACACAGTTTATTAGGGTTGGAAAGGCCCTACAAAGGTCACTGGGTCCAATCCACCTGCTCAAGCAAGATACAAGTTATGAAAACCAGAAACTCTTAAAAGTCTAAATCGGCTCCACAAAACCGCATCTGACCAGGTCTGAAACATCTCCACAGAAGTGGACTCCACAAACTCCCTGGGCAACCCATTCCAATATTTAATAGCCCTGACTATAAAGAAGATTTTTTTTTCTCAGACTAAGGTGAAATTTCCTGTCTTCAAGCTGGCACCTGTTGTCCCTTGTAATCTTCTCCCTTTAATTTCAAATAAGCAACTTTGTATCAGTTTTGTTACTAATTTGAATCTTTCCTTCTGGTTTGTATCACCACAAGGAAAGGTGTGGAATGTCCTGAATCACAGAGCATTCGGGATTGGAAGGGACCTCAAAAGATCATCCAGGCCAATCCCCCTGCCACAGCAGGATCCCCTGGATCAAGTCACACAGGAACATGTCCAGGCAGGTTTTAAACATCTCCAGAGAAGGAGACTCCACAACCCCCCTAGAGAGCCCCTTCCAGTGCTCTGTCACCCTCACCATGAAGAAGCTCCTTCTCATATTGATGTGGAACCTCCTCTGTTCCAACTCACATGTTGTCCCTTGTCCAATCATTGGATGCAATGGAGCAGAGACTGTCTTCATCCTCCTGACACCCACCCTCACATATTTATCAACATTCATGGGGTCACCCCTCAGTCTCCTTTTTCCAAGCTCAAGAGACCCAGCTCCTTCAGCCTTTCCTCAACAGGGAGATGTTCTACTCCCTTCATCATCTTTGTGGCTCTGTGCTGGACTCTGTCCAGCAGTTGTGTGTCCTTCTTGAACTGAGGGACCCAGAACTGGACACAATAACATTCTGCTCGCCTTCTCTTCAGCTCTAAAGGTAACGCGTTTGGACTTGAACTGTGTGAATCATTTGCTGTGTGCTGAATGTTCAGGGTATTTATACTGCATGAATCACCGTTCATTTTTTATTGAGCAATTGTGTACTGAGTCACACATTTATTTCGGTAGACATTTCATGGCCTATATCTTTTAGCTCAAAGTTAGACAAGTAGAAACTGAATTGACATAATTACTGTCAAGAACAATAAAATAAAGTGTATTTTATATTCTTGTGGCAGAAAGACAGGTGGGTCAGGTTGCAAAAATCTTGAGGGGGAAAATAACCTTTAAAACTGTGTTTGTCTAGTTTTCATACAAGAAAATCTTTGACCGTGGTTGAGGGTTGGTCACTTGTATACTGCTGTTGACTGTACTCCCCCAACTTCTGGTTTTCTTTGTGTTTAAATAGTTAATGTGTTTGGAGCTCAAATATGTGAAGGGTGGGTGTCAGGAGGATGGAGCCAGGCTCTTCTCAATGTCATCTAGCGATAGGTCAAGGAGCAATGGGTGTAAGGTGAAACATAGAAGGTTCCTTACAAGTATCAGAAGGAACTTCTTCACAGCAAGCAGTGGACCAGGCTGCCCAGGGAGGCTGTGGAGTCTCCTTCTCTGGAGATGTTTAAAACCCACCTGGACATGTTCTTGTGCCACTTGGTGTAGGTGATCCTGCTTTGGCAGGGGGTTTGGACTAGATGATCTTCCAAGGTCCCTTCCAATCCCTAATGTTCTGTGATTCTGTGATCACCACAGAGGATGAAGAATAGCCGTAATCTGAAAGGTATTGACAGACAGAATGTCCCATTGCCTCGTCTAAGCTTTGCCTGAGTATAGATGGCACTCAGACCAGCATTTAATACACCTTTTCTGCAAAATGGAGGAGTTGGACCTTGAGTGACCAGTTTCACGGAGCTTATTCAGAAGCTGCATGCAGTCTTTTTCCTGGGTGCTAATGGGGTAAATAATTGGTACTGACAAACAAATAGAAACTGTCACATAAGGACTGTTGGCAAACCTAATTGTGGAAGTGGTTTACAGTCCTGCTGGCTGTTAATAAAGCCCTGAATGACTGTTATCATCAATCGCCTTTGACAGTTTGTACAAAGCACAACAAAACCACCGTGACATTTCAGGTGACCTGTTGAGCTGTTTGCAGGGAAAGGGGATGAGAAAAACAAGCATGAAGATGTTTATTTTCAGTGTTGTATTTATATATAAACATTTAACTACATTACTATACCCATACTGCTATCAAAGGAGCCACAGTGAAGCCTACTACAGCGGCCCTAATTCAGGGAAAGTTCTTTGTTTGGCTCAAAGTTAATCACATGCTTGCAATTAAAGAGGTGATGGGGAGTTTACTGAGGCCAATACAAATATTTCCACTCGTAATATACTTTGAACTTGGTTCTAGGCGTGTTTTGGCATGTTTCTCCCTAATAACAAACATTTAGAGTATTTTTAACCACTTTCCTGAATTGGTGTTCTTGGTAGCCTCCATGGACTGCAGTGCCAGGCACGTTAGGAAAGCTCCTGCTCTGCAGCTTGGCTTCGGAGCTCTGACAGGACAGACTTGTCTTCCCTATTTCACATCTTGGGGGCTGCTACATCAGCCAGGAGGGAGTTTCCTGTAGTTTGAAGAATGTTTAAGGAGAGAAATTAGTAAACACAGGGCTGAGATATCACATAGAATCCCAGAACGTTAGGGACTGGAAGGGACCTCGAAAGATCATCCAGTCCACTCCCTCAGCCACAGTAGGATCACCCAGATCCAGTCGTGTATTTATACAACAGAGGAAGCTGGTTTTAGTCTGCTAAAATAGACCTTCTTTCGTTGCAACATCTGTAGTCATCAAAAAACCCCCCAATAATCTCTATTGGAGAAAAACATGGTATCTGGTCCAGTAAGAATCCATTTCATTGTTATTTATTAAATTATTTCAATCCATTGTTGTAAGTAGGGAATAAGTAAATAATCCCTGTGCAGGAAACCTTGGGTAAGTTTTGGTCCGTGAGGCTCTGGCAAGAGGTCCATAGCTCCATATGGAGCCAGGATCTGCTCAGTGGCATCTAATGATAGGACAAGGGGCAGTGGGTGTGAGCTGAAACACAGGAGGTTCCCCATCTATATAAGAAGGAACTTCTTTGTAATGAGGGTGACAGAACCCTGGAAGGGGCTGCCCAGGGAGGCTGTGGAGTCTCCTTCTCCGGAGATGTTTAAAACCCATCTGGATATGCTCCTGTGTGACTTGATGTAGGTCATCCTGCTGTGGCAGGGTAATTGGAGTAGATGATCTTTCAAGGTCACATCCAGTCCCTGAAGTTCTGTGATATCCAATGATCCTATCTTTGGTTCTTTGTAAGCAGACTGATCTTGAAGATTTAAAGTAGCCTGTCTCAAAGTTAATTATTCATTAATTTGAATTAAAGAGCATAAAAAGTAAAGCAGTGGCCTTAATTGACAGGCAGCTGAACATGAGCCAGCAGGGTTGCCCAGGTGGCCAAGGCGGCCAACAACATCTTGGCATGTGTTAGAAATATTGCAGCAAGCAGGTCTAGGGAAGTTATCATCACCCTGTACTCGGTGTTGGTGAAACCCCACCTCAAGTACTGTGTTGGATTTTGGGCACCTCAGCACATGAAGGGCGTTGAGGTACTGGAGCAGGTTCAAAGGAGACCAGCTAGGCTGGTCAAGGGTCTGGAGAACCAACCTTACAAATCACAGCTGGAAGAACTGGGGCTCTTTTAGTCTGAAGCAGAGGAGACTGAGGGGAGACCTTATTGCTACAACTATATGAAAGGACATTGTAGGGAGGTAGATGCTGGCCTCTTCTCACAAGTAAGCAATGACAGGACTAGAGGGAACAGCCTAAAGCTGCATCGGGGGAGGTTTAGCCTGGACATTAAGAAAATGGTCTTCTCTGAGAGAGTTGTAAAGCACTGGAAGGGCTGCCCAGGGAGGGGGGTTGAGTCATTATCCCTTGATGTGTTTAAAAGTCGTCTAGATGAAGTGCTTTGAGATCTGTTTTAGGGGTGATATCTTTATCTAAAAAGTTAAAGGTTGGACTTGATCTTATAGGGCTTTTCCAATCTACATATTTCTCTGTGTGTGGACTAGACCCTGTACTGAAAGAGCATCAGTAGCTGTACTATCCAGACAAGTGCTGAGTTTAGATTTGCAAAAGAAATGGTTTCTCGTGTGTGCAAAACCAAGGTGTAAGATGAACAAACAGCAAAACAGCATCTTGTCAGTCTGTTTGCAACTTGTTCATAAATAGAAGTGAATCCTTTACGTGAGGAATTTTAATGGCGTTCTTCTTCCACTTAGATTTGCTAAGTGGTGGCATGGGAGTTGGACACATCTAATCATTGCGTTTGTTATCCCAGCAGCCTTGTGATCATTCAATATTGTTTCTAAAATAATGCTGCGTGAGCAAAGAGTTTTGTTGTGCTAGAATATTTCCTCGGTAATGCATGCGCTCTTGTTTATGAAAAGATTGTCTAATTAATAGTAGTCCTTAGGGTTCCAATTTACAGCAAACGATTTCTTCCTTTAATGCCTTCCAATGGGGAAAAAATAGACTAATCCTTGTCATCTAGAGCTATTTGCAATAACCTCTAATTACTGACACACTAACAGATGAACAGTCTTCCTTGTGATTTTGAACATTCACCTGAAAAGCCACAGGGAAGAGTTTGTGGGACAATTTAGGCTCCAGATATCTGTATCTGGATGACATCCATGTAACCTCATTGGTCTGAACAGAACTGAACCCCTAAGCATGACTTTCTCTATTCATTGTAGTGAACACTAAGGTTGTCTGAATGTGTTTTGACTATGTCATGCAGTACACAGATGGCACAGATCATTAGCAGTTGGAAGGGACCTCAGGAGGTCACTGATTCAACCACCCTGCACAAGCAGGACCATAGAATCTAGGGCAGGTCACATAGGAACACATCCAGATGGGTCTTGAAAGTCTCCACAGAACATTAGAGATTGGAAGGGACCTCGAAAGATCGTCCCATCCCCCTGCCAAAGCAGGATTACCTAGATCAAGTCGCACAGGAACATGTCCAGGTGGATTTTAAAGGTCTTCAGAGGAGGAAACTCCACAACCTCCCTGGGCAGCCCCTTCCAGTGCTCTGTCACCCTCACCATGAAGTAGTTCCTTCTGATATTGATGTGGAACCTCCTATGTTCCAGCTCATACCCACTGCCCCTTGTCCTGTCACTACATGACACTGAGCAGAGCCTGGCTCCATCCTCCTGACACCCACCCTTCGCATATTTATCGACATTAATGGGGCCACCCCTCAGTCTCCTTTTTCCCAAGCTAAAGAGTCCCAGCTCCCTCAGAGAAGGAGACTCTGCAACCTCCTTGGGCAACGTGTTGCCCTGCTCTATAACCCTCATGGTAAAGAAGTTCTTCCTGCAAGTATCTGCAGAAGCAGTGAATAAAAGAGATTTTGATGGGAGGAAGGTCTGAAGACAGGATGTTGGCATTTCTGTTGTTAGTTCTATTTTTTGCTGAGGCTTGGCAAACAGTTTCTGAGGAATCTGTTATTTACTGAAGGAGAGTATCCTGCTGTGTTTATGGAGTAGCCCGGATTTTCACTTGGTTCCTACATCACCCGAGACAGGCGTGATCAGAATTCACTGGGAAAACAGTGTTTAACTGAATAATATCCTCCTCCCTTCATTTGTTTTGAGTTAAGCTGCTGTTGTGTGGGGCAGAGGAGAGAGATCCCTTTTAGTGGGCTGAGTGGCAACCTGTAACATGTGTGGATTGCCACACCGCTGACACCCTGGGTATTTCCACTCACTTTAGCTAGAGTAGATCACAGTCTGTATAGCAATAAGTGTTAAGGTGGGTGATCACACTCCATAATGCTTTAAAAACATGGTTTGCTGCTTCTCAATTCTCCACTAGTAAGACTTTGCTGGTTTTATTCCTATCAGGCTTCCCCCCTCAAGTCCTTCATTCTGTGATGATGTTAAAAATACATCTTGTGTAAGAAAGATCTTGAACCTCACCTCGTCTGTAAAGTGTCAGCAGGCAGTATTCAGCTGAAGAAACATTAGGTTGTGTGATAGTTCCCAAATAGATGGCTCTGCTAAACATAAAGCTGGGGTCAAGAAGGCCAATGGTAGCCTGGCCTCTGTTAGAAACTGCGTGTCCAGCAGCAGTAGGGAGGTGATGAGGCTGCACCTTGAGTACTGGGCACCTCAGTCCAAGGCGCTGGAGCAAGTGCAGAGGAGGGCAACAAAGCTGGTGAAGGGCCTGGAGAATCAATCAGATGAGGAGAGATTGAGAGAGTTGGGGCTGTTTAGTTTGAGGAAGAGGAGGCTGAGGATAGACCTCATCGCTCTCTACAGCTATCTGAAAGGACACTGTAGAGATGTTGGTGCTGGGGTCTTCTCACAGGTAACTAGCAACAGAACCAGAGGGAAGGGCTTCAAGCTTTAACAGGGGAGGGTTAGACTGGGCATCAGGAAGAAATTCTTCCTGGAGAGAGTGGTCAGGCACTGGACTGGGCTGTCCAGGGTGGCGGTTGAGTGCCCATCCCTGGGTGTGTGTAAAAGTCATTTAGATGTGGTGTTGGTGGGATCTGTTTCTGCCTCATATCAACAAAATGTTTTCAACGGTATGTGTCATTGGGGGATCTGGTTTAGGACTGAATGTGTAGAGTAGGGTTGATGGCTGGACTCAATAATCTCAACGGTCTTTCCCAATCTGGATGATTATGTGAAATAATCAGAAAGTGACGAGTTTCTGCCACACGCAATATAGGATGAAATAGTCAATGCATCTGTTTTGATGCTGCGTTCTCTAACTATATGTCTTTCTCTTTTCTCTGGCAGCTGATGAAAACTGTGAATAAAATGTGCCCAAACATCACCAGGATTTACAATATTGGAAAAAGCTATCAAGGACTGAAGCTCTACGCTGTCGAAATCTCCGACAACCCAGGAGAACATGAAGTTGGTTAGGATTTAGTCTAAATCTATTGAAGGGTGTTGGGATTTGGCTCTTTTCTCCTCTTCTTCTTCCTTCTCTGTATCTGCAGTAATTATCACTGATGGAATTATATTCATGGCAGCAAAGATTTCAAATGTGTGTGGGAGGCACTTCAGCGCTGTGTTTCTAAATTGGGAAGAGGAGGGTGAGCACAAATAGAAGGCACTTTGAATGTGGGATAAAATTCTTTAATGATAATGAGTTTTATTCTCTACAATGAAGAAATAAGTAGATTTTAGTACTGACGTACTTTAGTACGAAGTCCTAGTACTTTAGTACTAGGAATGGATTTTAGTTATGGAGATCTATGTCGCTTTGGGTAGGTGTGTACTTTTTTCTGTGTGAAGTGAAGTCACTGCAAGCAAGGGTAGGTCATATCCTCAAACAATCTTCACTAATGGGCATTGGGGTACAGTTTCCTATGTGGTATAAATCTTCAGAATAGAAACTCACCTGGTCTTTTGTGGAGAACAATAAGGACCTCACTACAGTAGTGCCTGGGGCAGCTGTTGGAATAAAATGTTGTACATTTTCTGTCCATAAATACCCTGAAATGTGTTCATCCCACCCGAGAGAGTGTTGTGAAGTGCTCCTTAGACATCAGAGCACTGGAACAGGCTGCCTGGGGGGTTGTGGAGTCTCCTTCTCTGGAGGTGTGTTTAAAACCCACCTGGACATGTTCCTCTGCAACTTGCTCTAGGTGATCCCGCTGTGGCAGGGGGATGGACTAGATGATCTTTCAAGGTACCTTCCAATCCCTGATGTTCTGTGATGCTGTGATCCCTTTACTGTGAGGGGGGTGGATCACAATAGATGTGATCTCTCAGTAGACTTGTGATTGTCTCTAAATTTCAGATGTTACCAGCAGAATTCATCCTTTTACCTATTTTTGAGTCCTGAAATAACATACAAGGAGTCTACCCTGGGCCGGGCAGACTGGGAAGGTTAATCCAGCCACAAGCCATAAGTCATCCAATTTAGGTCTGTCTTATTGATGTTCGCAACCGTTATTCGTACAAAGGGCAATGCAACTGTGGGGCTTTTTTGAATAGCTGGCACCTAATCATCTCTGAAGTATTGTGCTATTGAATGCAAGTATTGTGGCGTTCAGTATAACCTCAAAAGAAATATAATTGAACCTTTTCTTTTGATCAGAGAGGAAAAATAGGTGTCTGGAGTCAATTATGCACAGTTATTAACTGTTATCTTTTAAGAGCCCTAACACCTGTCCCAAAGAACGACTAGCAATGTATTTTTCATGTTGGTTTTAGACTATCAGAACTTTTAGTCTACCTGTAATGTGCTGCTTAAGATCTGCTTAAGGGAAATGGGTTGTGAAGGCTTTGCACAGTGTCTTTAGATACTGCTGCCACACAAACCTCTTTGTTTTATATATAACACAGAGTAAATTTAATTTCTTCTATCACTTATTTAGGGTGTTTCTCCAAGTCTCCTTCTGTGAAGTGTTGCTGATTGACATCAGTTATGTCTGGTTAGATGTTGGATTTGCTCCTCTGACTATACTGCCGCCCAACTATCCCATCTGTTTCCAACAGGCGAACCAGAGTTCCGATATATCGCGGGAGCTCACGGGAACGAAGTGCTTGGGCGTGAGCTGATCCTTTTGTTAATGCAGTTCATGTGCCAGGAGTACCTGGCTGGGAACCCACGCATTGTCCATCTCATTGAGGACACCAGAATCCATCTCCTGCCCTCAGTCAACCCAGATGGATACGACAAGGCTTATAAAGCGGTAACATGTTTGTGAACTTATCCATGAATTCTTTTACTTGAATTTGAATGGAACATTCTCCTGCTGTCATTGGTTTTTTTTTTAAAAAAAAATCAGATTTTGGAAAATGACATGATTTAATGAATTTAAATAATTACAAATAAATAATAAATATAAGATTAAGATAATTAATATGTATAGAAATGTGATGATAAATATATTGAAGTAAATGTAAACTGCAGAAACTTCTTACTCAGGGAAGAAAAAAGCTGAAAGAAGGAGTATTCTATGACATCAGCTAACAGGAAGATATCTGTGGAAAGGAAGGTCTCAAAGACTGCCAGAACAAACCATGCTGAGATGGATAAATCAATGGGAACACCATTATGGAAAATGGGAAGGTCATGCAGTCTGTTTTTTCATGAGGAACCAAGTTCAGCATGTGAAAATCTAAGTTCCTCTGCAGCTGTAATTTAATAGGGAGTCTTTAAAGGGAGTAAGATGTGTTGGGCATCATAATAATTCAGCCTGGAAAAGACAGACACCAGGAGGAAAAATTGCAGGGTCTGGTCAAATGCACTGGAAAATCTTCCAGGGTAACCTGGAAAGAGCTGAAATACAAAAGTTGAAGAGAATGTACTTCATATTTTCAGTTCTCCATTGTAACCCAGGGAAAAATCAGTCTTGAATAGAAACCTTGAAAATAAACCAGGATGTTTTCGCTAACCCCAAATACTTTCTCATGGCTGTCGCTTCACCTCATTCAAGGTTTCATACAAAATAAAATGAACAGGTATTTATTTCAGTTAATAAAATAATTCATCCTTCCATTTCTTTGTACAGAATTATCTCTGACACATACCAAAGAACTTGTCATGCTTGTCATATTCTGAATGAATCTTTATCTTTTTATTTCTTCTTTTTTTTAAACCTCAGGGTTCAGAATTAGGGGGCTGGTCTTTAGGACGATGGACTCAGGACGGCATTGACATCAACAATAATTTCCCCGATTTAAACTCTTTGCTCTGGGAGTCAGAGGATCAGAAGAAGAGTAAAAGAAAGGTTCCGAATCATCACATCCCGATCCCTGACTGGTACCTGTCTGAAAATGCCACTGTGAGTAAGACCGGAGAGAATCACAGAACATTAGGATTTGGAAGTGACCTCAGATTCAGAGACTACAGCAG
This sequence comes from Phoeniculus purpureus, assembly GCA_028565055.1. Lineage (NCBI taxonomy): Eukaryota > Metazoa > Chordata > Aves > Bucerotiformes > Phoeniculidae > Phoeniculus > Phoeniculus purpureus. The sequence goes on along the minus strand of JAOXOE010000632.1, from coordinate 24,958,789 downwards.
GTTGAAAGAACAAGCTTTGCATTCCACAAGAAGTTAGGTGCTTGTATATGAAGTTACATACCTGGTCTAAGCTACTTCCTTGTAAGTCAATGGAAGTAAAACCATCTTACAGAAGTACCATTCTCCCCCGTATTTTGGAGACAGCCCTTGGAACTACTTCACAGAGGATTCTGGTTTTCCTCGGCTGTAGTGAAAGCCTGGAGGACTCACAGAATCACAGAACATCAGGGATTGGAAGGGACCTTGAAACATCGTCCAGTCCAATCCCCCAGCCACAGCAGGATCACCTAGACCAAGTCACGCAGGAACACATTCAAGTGGGTTTTAAATGTCTCCAGAGAAGGAGACTCCACAACCCAACCTGGGCAGCCCGTTCCAATGCTCCGTCACCCTCACTGGGAAGAAGTTCCTTCTCGTATAGATGTGGAACCTCCTCTGTTCCAACTCACACCCATTGCCCCTTGTCCTATCACTAGATAACACTGAGAAGAGCCAGGCTCCATCCTCCTGATACCCATCCTTCAAATATTTATAGACATTAATGGGGTCACCCCTCAGTTTCCTCTTCTCCAAGCTCAAGAGACGCAGCTCTCTCAGCCTTTCCTCATAAGGGAGATGTTCTACTTCCTTCATCATCTTTGTGGTTCTGCGCTGGACACGCTCCAGCAGCTCCGTGTCCTTTTTGAACTGAGGAGCCTAGAACTCAACACCAAACTTTTAGGCAGCAACAGGCAGACTAAGACAAACTCACCTCAGGGCTCAGTCCTATTCATCAGGCTCCTCCAGAGTTGTGCTGTGTAGATCAGCTCTTTGCAAACAGCTACAATACAGGTTTCTCCTGAGGTTTTCCTATTCTATTATCTATCAAATATATTCTCACCTGAAGTAACACCGCAACTGCCAAGGCACACCCCAGACTGATGCAGAGGCTTATTCTAAAGCCATTTACTGGAGCGTAGTGGAAAAACGTAGCTTATATTTGCACGACAACTCTCTGCAGTGGCTCAGATTCCTTTATTTTGAGGGTGAGGCATGTAACTGTGGAAGATCTGTGGGCCTTAAAATTGTCTGTGTTTAAAATTCCATATCATAGAATCATTCAGGTTGGAAAAGACCCTTGGGATCATCGAGTCCAACCATCTACCCTACTTTACACGTTGACCCCTAAACCAGATCCCCCGAATCTCATTTCAGCTGACGGCAGCAAGGAACAGCATCATGATCTGACATCTCTGTTGCTGCTCTTGGCCTCACCCTATATAGTTGTTTCTGCTGAGTAAACTACTAACATTAAGGTTTTATTAGTCTTTGTAGGATGTCAATGACCTCCCAAGCGCAACTGGTAGACGCTGTAAATTAAAGAAGCCCTTCTTGGCCACTACTCTAGCGCTGCCTACTTGCTCCATGCTGAGAAACTTACAACATGACTCCAGCTCTGCCTGTAAAATGGGTTTATCAAATCTCACAGGTTGAATCAAAGGTGCTGTTTCTTTTTTCATCCAGGTGGCAGTTGAAACTCGAGCGATAATAGCATGGATGGAAAAAATTCCTTTCGTGCTGGGTGGCAATTTGCAGGGAGGAGAGCTGGTGGTGGCGTACCCCTACGACATGGTGCGATCCTTGTGGAAAACCCAGGATTACACACCTACCCCAGACGACCACGTCTTTCGCTGGCTTGCGTACTCCTACGCTTCCACTCACCGGCTGATGACGGACGCGAGAAGGAGAGCGTGTCACACGGAGGACTTCCAAAAGGAGGATGGCACTGTCAATGGAGCCTCCTGGCACACTGTGGCTGGAAGTAAGTGTCTGTAAAATTGTGGAGTCACAGAGTTGTTTAGCTTGGAGGGGACACTAAAGATCATGTAGCTTGACCCCTTGCCAGAGCAGGAATGTTTTCCACTAGACCAGGTTGCCCAGAGCCCCATCCAACCTGGCCTTGAACACTCCCAGGGATGGAACAGCCTGCAGCTTCTCTGTTCAACCTGTTCCAGTGTCTCACTACCCTCACCAAAATGAAGTTTACTACCGGTGGTGATGCCATGACTACCTGGTATACTTTGCAGAGGTGCCCTGGGGGGATTATTTCCCCAACTGAAAGCCAGCTCACTGTCTTTCATCAAGTATTAGTGGAAAGAAGGGGACCATTTAGAATCATAGAACATCAGGGATTGGAAGGGACCTCAAAAGATCATCTAGTCCACTCCCCCTGCCAGAGCACGACCCATGAATTAAAAGAACAGTGTTTCCACCTCCTACTCCCTGAACTCAGTCATAGACCAGCCCCTACTCACATTTGCTTTGAGTTATGAAAGTCTGCCATAAAAAGCTGCTGCTTGCCTGCTGCCATCCTACTTTCAAAAGACCTGGACATCCTTCCACGTAAACTTTGTGTTGGCCCCACTGGCATTTCTGCTGCCAGAATAAATTGCAGACTGCATCACTCAGCACGTGCCCACGGTTTTCACCCTGTTACGGAGCGCGAAGGGGAAGCAGTGTCCTGCAGTGAGGCCAAAGCATCGATTTCCAGGAAAGTCGAGCTAGAAGCACATTTTCAACAGGCCATAGGCACAGATTACCCCAATGGCTGTTCACATTCAGCAGGCTGATTCATCACAAAATCTCTGGGGTTGAGAAGTACTTTGCTCAGATAATTTATTCTATGAAATTAAGGAACGAGCTGTGCATCTGCCATCACTTGAATGACGATAGGAGCAACTGCAGCAGGAATGGCAAACAGATGCAAGGGAGCTTCTGTAGACACTGTGTTTTATTAGAGCTGGCTTGTGGGTGTAATTTGCAGGTAGTTTCACTTATGCAAGCATTTCTGAATATTGAATATGGCTTTTGTGGCTTTCACATTGGCCCATGCAAAGCTAATCCTTGGCTGGAGCCAAGAATTCTCAAAGATTTTGTTCTTATAAAGATGTTAAAAAGTGCTGGGTGAATTCAGAGGGGAACTTTGAAGTCTTAAGATCCTCTCAGTTCCAGAAGGACACAGAGCTGCTGGAGAGAGTCCAGACCAGAGCCACAGAGATGATGAAGGGAGCAGAACATCTTCCTGATGAGGAAAGGCTGAGGGAGCTGGGGCTCTTGAGCTTGGAAAAAAGGAGACTGAGGGTCAAGCCAATGAATGTTGATCAATATGGAAAGGCTAAGTGTCAGGAGGATGGAGCCAGGCTCTGCTCAGTGTCATCTACTGATAGGATAAGGGCAATGGGTCTCAGCTGGAACATAGGTAGTTGGTTCCACATCAGTCTGAGAAGGAACTTCTTCCCAGTGAGGGTGACAGAGCACTGGAATGGGCTGCCCAGGGGAGTTGTGGAGTCTCCTTCTGTGGATATGTTTAAAACCCACCTGGACATGTTCCTGTGCAACTTGATCTAGGTGATCCTGCTGTGTCAGGGGGATTGGATTGGATGATCTTTGGAGGTCCCTTCACTGATGTTCTGTGATCACAAGGGCAATGAGTGACAGTGCATGTCTAAGCATTTCTGCAAATTCTGAATGTGAAATCCACAGCTTAGTTGTCTAATTCATGAGTTTAATTTTCATAAGTACTGTAAGAAACATGATTATGTATCAATGGAGAGAAGAGGATGTGGGCCGTGTCACCAACAGCTGTCACACTAAGTTAGATTAAGCAATGATGTGCAATATAGATGCTGAATGTTATCTTGAATTCTTAGTGATGATTGCAGATTGGATTGGATCAGATATTCATCTGATTTGTTTTATCACTTTATGATGTTTCCCATTTACATCTAGATCTCTTACATTAGAGCTAAAACTTCTACAACTCTTGAGGAAGGAGCTGGAGTATTGCTTTTATTTTCAATTATCTGCACCTTGGGCTCCAGACTAAACCTTAAAAGATGTGGCTTCTGTTTCTGCTCAGCCTGCAGGATGAGTTAAAGTCCTTTTTTCTACTCAGACAAGTGGAATCAGAGAATCACAGAATATTATGGGTTGACAGGGACCTCAAAAGATCATCCAGTCCCCCTGCCACAGCAGAATGACCTAGATCAAGTTGCACAGGAACATGGCCAGATGGGTTTTAAATGTCTCCAGAGAAGGAGACTCCACAACCTCCCTAGGCAGCCCCTTCCAGTGCTCTGTCACCCTCACTGGGAAGAAGTTC
>JAOXOE010000632.1:24943449-24954548 GCA_028565055.1 Phoeniculus purpureus | reverse complement strand
GATTGGATCTTAGGAAGAAGTTCTTTCCTGAGAGAGTGGTTGGGCACTGGAACAGGCTGCCCAGGGAGGTGGTGGAGACCCCATTGCCTGGAGGTGTTTAAAAACTGAGTATCTGGAGCACTTGAGGCCATAGTGTAGGGGTTAGGGAGATGTTGGGCTGAGGGCTGGACTTGATGATCCTGGAGGTCCTTTCTAGCCATGATGATTCCATGACTTTATGTGCTGCTCCTATATCATCATACTCTCCTAGTATGATTATTGTCCACTTTCTTTTTCCCTGGGAAGAGCTGCCACCACCCTTTCTGGGCACCTGAGCATGGTCATAGAGGTGGGCAGCACCTTAGTGTGGTTAGTGGGGAGAGAGAGCATCTGTGATGATACTTCTACCCACACTTTTTGGTGTAAATGGTGAGGCAGGACTTAGTGTGGCAAAGGATGTGACTTGGTCTAGTTCATCCTGCTGTGGCAGGGAGATTGGAGTAGATGATCTTTTGAGGTCCCTTCCAATCCCTATGATTCTATGATTCTATGGTCAGGTCCACTGGGTGAGATGGAATGAAGGAGATACAGGAAACTTCCACTGAGTCTTGCTTACATTTTCAGGTAGAAGGTAATAAACCCAGAATCTCTGGGATTCCTAACTCCTTTTGGCCAGTCTTAGCCAAATTTGATAAGGAAATACAAATCTCAAATACCTCAACTACCTACCCACGTCATGAAGGCAGCAGTCAGGTATCCCACGTGTCCCATTAGAAGCCCAAGCAGGTGAGCTTACTTCATCAAATCATCATCATAGAATCATCATAGAATGTTCTACGTTGGAAGAGACCTCTAGAGGTCATCTAGTCCAACCTTCCTACACAGGGACAACTCTACCTAGGTCAGGCTGCTCAGAGCCTCATCAAGTCTGACTTTAAATGACTCCAGGGATGGGGCTCCCACCACCCCCTCCCCAGGCAGCCCATTCCAGCCATCAATGCCCTCACACTGAAGAACTTTTTTCTAATATCCAGCCTAAACCTATCCTTTCCCAGCTTGAACCCACTGCTCCTTATCCTATCCATACAAACCCTCTTGAAAAGACCTTCCCCTGCCTTCATGTAGGCCCCCTTCAGGTACTGGAAGATCAAAAGAAGGTCCCCCCAGAGCCTTCTTTTCTCCAGGCTGAACAGCCCCAGCTTTTTCAGCCTGTCCTCATATGAGAGCTCATATGAGAGCTCCTTCCCCTGCTCATTTTAATGGCTGTCCTCTGGACAGTAGCTCCAGTGTGTCTACGTGCTTCTTGTGCTGGGGGCTCCAGAGCTGGACACAACACTCCAGGTGAGGTCTCACTTGCATTATTAGACATCAGAGAAACCACATGGCTCTGGGTGCTCTCCGCAGCTTGGCTCTACCCCATGTAACCCACACAGAATTCACTCTTCCACCTGCCCTAGCTGCAGAAGAAGCACTCATCAGCCACCTCACCACTTCACCTTATTGCAGGTAGTCCAAGAAGATGGTACCAAGCCTAGGGAAAACAGAGTCCAGTGGCTCTGCAGCTAGAGGATTATCTGGTCATGAAAATACTTACTAGGGTGCACCACAGGCAAAAACAAGAGGCTCTCTCCATATGCAGGCTGTGAGGTGTTCTGGCTGGTTGGCACACATGGCATTGCCTCTCCAGACAGGTTCTCCTCTCCCTCTAATCTGCCCTGGTGAGACAGCATCTGGAATCTAGTGTCCAGTTGTGGGCCCTTCAGTTCCAGAAGGACACAGAACTGCTGGAGAGAGTCCAGCGCAGAGTCACAAAGATGATGAAGAAAGGCTGAGGTCTGTTGAGCTTGGAAAAAAGGAGACTGAGGGGTGACCCCATTAATGCTGAAAAATATGTGAAGGGTGGGTGTCAGGAGGACGGAGCCAGGCTCTGCTCAGGGGTATCCAGTGATAGGACAAGGGGCAGTGGGTGTGAGCGGGAAGATAGGAGGTTCCACATCAATATGAGAAGGAACTTCTTCACGGTGAGGATGACAAGTGTACTGGAAGGGGCTGCCCAGGGGGGTTGTGGAGTCTCCTTCTCTGGAGACATTTAAAACCCACCTGGACGTGTTCCTGTGTGACTGGATCTAGGGGATCCTGCTGTGTCAGGGAGATTGGACTAGATGATCTGTTGAGGTCCCTTCCAATCCATAATAATTCTATGAAGACAAGAAAGAGCAACTGCTGTGGGTCCAGAGAAGGGAAACCCTGGCAAAAATTAATGAGGAAAAGATGTTTGCCTGGTTACTGAGGAGGATTTAAAGTAGAAATGGGTCTGTATGAGAATTATAATGGTGCTAATGGTGTTATCCTGACAGTGCACTAGTCTTTCTACTGTAGTTCTAGTAAGATATTTAGTTCACTACCAAAGCAGAAGTTCTAGAGGAACTTTGCATACGTAAGACTATCCTTAAACTCTTCTCTGAATGCTGCCTGGAAAGTCAAGCACAGACGCGCTGAAACCGAGACCAAAGCTTGACATGAATTCCTTCCACAGCTCTGATCACTTTTTGGTTGTAAGTAGCTGTGGTCTTGCAGTGGTTAAAGGAGGATGGTGCATGCCCCTTGCCAAAGTGCTTCAACCACTGGTCTGTGTGGATGTGAAGACTGTCATGGGATCTATGAGCATTCAAATTCCTGCCTGTGGTCTTGTGGCAAGGGGCCATCCACACCTGCGTCTTCTCTATAAATACCAAAGTGCACCTCATGGAATCACAGAAGTATTGAGGCTGGACAAGCCCTCTGAGCTCATCCAGCCCAGCTCAGGACCTGACATCACCACAGCGGCCAGACCAGGGCACCAAGAGCCACAGCCAGGCTGTCCTTAAACACCTCCAGGGATGGGGACTCCACCACTGCCCTGGGCAGCCCTGTCCAGGGTCTGATCACCCTTTCTGTGAGGAAGGGCTTCCTAACATCCAACCTAACCCTCTTCTGGCACAGTGTCAGGCTCTGTCCTCCCATCCTATTACTAGCTGTATCATTAAGGTGTTTTGCTGGATCCAGGGTCTTGAAGCTGCAGTACTGATAGAAGACTTAGTTCAAGTAACACATCTTTGCCATTTTTAGCGAGTACTATGATTTCAAAACACGTTTGTCTAGGAGTGCAGGAAGAATCTTGAAGGTGAAGGTGATCCTTCTAGCTTGCTGAAGCCTTTTCTTGTGTCTATTATTTAACCCCTTCAATTTGATGCATGTTTTACCTGTGGGTGTGGGGAGGGTTTGGTTGGCATTTTGTCTCACACTGTTACCTTATCCCTGCCTTGTTCTCTTCACCCTGCGATCCCACCCCACTTCAGGACAGTTAATTTAATGTCTTGATGTGAGCTGCAGCAGAGAAGGTTCCACATCAGTATGAGAAGGAACTTCTTCACAGTGAGGGTGACAGAGCACTGGAAGGGGCTGCCCAGGGGGGTTGTGGAGTCTCCTTCTCTGGAGACGTTTAAAACCCACCTGGAGATGTTCCTGTGCGACTGGATCTAGGTGATCCTGCTGTGGCAGGGGGATTGGACTGGATGATTTTGGAAGTCCCTTCCAATCCCTAATGTTCTGTGATTCTGTGACGTATGGATTGAGTGTAAATCTTTAAACCTTTGTTACTGGACACTGTCCAAAACGACTTCTGTGTTTAAAGAGCAGATAAACACCTGTAGATGGGTTAGTGAGCAGCTGGGGGAAGTCAAGTAACGTTACCTGTGGCAGCAACCATTCATCAATGGGAACAGAAGGTGGTTGAAAAGAAAGGGCAGCTCACTGTGAACTTGAAGCCAAATGTTTCCTGGGTTTAATCTCTTGAGTGCTGTAATGAATATGCTTGGCATAGAGGACACATCTTTCAAATGGAATCGTGAAATTACTTGTGGTAGAGGCTACTTTGCTCTTGAAGGTGAGTTTAGAGATTGGAGGTGTTCAAAACACACTTAGATGGGACACTCAGGAACTGGGTTTAGTGGACATGGTGGCATTGGGTTGAAGGTTGGACTTGATGGTCTTAGAGGTCTCTTCCAGCTTTAATGATTCTATGATCCTGTCTGCTGTTCTGTGTGGATCTATAAATACATTTCTTCTGTTTGCTCCTTTAGGTTGTACAATGCAAATCTTTGAAACCATCTGTGGGAACATGGAGCCTCCGGTAGCTGCAGTCCGGTTTGGAACCCGCTTATTTTAAGAATACCTGGGAATTTCTACCCGTATTTTTACGCAAATCAGAAGACGATGAGTTCTCTTCATGTTTTCCCTGTTTTCATGCTGCATCACAATTTGTCTTCCTCCTCATTTTGTTTGATTGGGAAAACTTGAGGCAGTTGGCGTCACCGATTCTCGCTTCACATTCCTCTTACTGAGTCACGTCCAGAGTGCTTCAGGTTTTCTGAGTCAGCTGTTGGCTTTTTTGATTCCTTTATGTGGTGTATGTCGCTTTTTAAAGTGCTTCTACCTATTTGGGCTTGAACCTGGCGGCTGAGTAGGTGTAGAATCACTCAAGGAAGTAAATGCTTTGAGACGGACAGAAGATGACTCAGGTGCTTCAGAAACGCTTTTATGGCCACGCTTGGCTCACCAGTACAGGAGTGTAACAGTAGTAATATGAGGTATTGCATTAATTGTTGCATACATTTATTACCAAATGACTTGCACAGACAGTGTTTCAGATGCTGTGGACCTCGTCATTGTACCCACAAGTGTCCTGTTTGCAGAGGAGAGGCTAAGAACCCGTTGTACACCGACAGCAAGCAGATGAAGCTGCTTGCGGTTTTGGAAGTAAGGACTGACCACAGGGAAAGCTGGAATGGAATTTTCTGCTTGAGGAAGGGGAAGCTATGGAGCTTAATATTTGGGCTGATTATAATGACTCTAGTGATGGCATCCTACATACTGACTGGAGCCAAACACGGCCTCTTGTTACTACCGTCTCCCTTCCATTATGGAGCTTTTACTAGCAATCCAAGCTTAATGGACAATGAAAGCCTTAGTGACATGAAAGACCATTACCAGCCTTCTAAAATGAATATTTCATATGCAAAGGATTATCCGAGCATTAAATTAATTATTGACACTATTACTTCAAAGATAGAGTTTACGACGAGACAGCGCCCCTATTTAGAAGAGCTGAGGAAGCAAGAGCCACATGTGAGTATGGATTGAAGAGTGTCTTAAACTGCTGGGTACTTGCTTGCTTCAAGATGTTTGGGTCAATCTTTTCCTAGAATCATTAGGGATTGGAAGGGACCTCGAAAGATCATCTAGTCCAATCCCCCTGCCACAGCAGGACCACCTAGACCAAGTCACACAGGAACACAGCCAGGCGGGTCTTAAACCTCTCCAGTGAAGGAGACTCTACAACTCCCTTGGCAGCCTGTTCCAGTGCTCTTTCACCCTCACTGTGACGTTTCTTCTCATATTTATGTTACTGAGATTTTAAAAAAATCCAGTTGTCGGATGTTTTTATGGCCTCAAGTTGCACCAGGAGCAGTTTAGATCGCATCTTAGGAAGGTTCTTTACTGAGAGAGTGGTTGGGCACTGGAATAGCCTGTCCAGGGAGGTGGTGGAGTCCCCATCCCTGGAGGTGTTTAAAAAAAGAGTAGCTAGAGCACTTGAGGCCATGGTGTAGGGGTTAGGGAGCTGTTGGGCTGAGGGCTGGACTTGCTGAACCTGGAGGTCGTTTCCAGCCAGGATGATTCTGTGATTCTGTGTTCATATAGCGATTTGCACCTTCTAGAGCCTCTTGATTTACACCAGATATTGCAGGTCACATCCTTCTGAGTCATAGGCCAAACAGATGGTTTATGTCAATACTCTTGACACCTGAAACAAAAAAAAAATCAATGTCATTGAATTTGTACCTTGTCCAAAAAATCATTCTTACTTAGATTTGCCAGTCATTTTAAATGGCAAATAAGAGAAGACCCTTCCTAACTGGTTACCCCAGTGTGCCCCCTGGAAAATCCAGTCACAGCAAACCCTGTACTTGATAGTTACACAGAATCACAGAACATCCGGGATTGGAAGGGACCTTGAAAGATCATCCAGTCCAATCCCCCTGCCACACCAGGATCCCCTAGATCAAGCTGCACAGGAACACATCCAGGTGGGCTTTAAACGTCTCCAGAGAAGGAGACTCCACAACCCCCCTGGGCAGCCCCTTCCAGTGCTCTGTCACCTTCACTGGGAAGACGTTCCTTCTCTTACTGATGTGGAACCTCCTCTGTTCCAGCTCACAAGCATTGCCCCTTGTCCTATTGTTGGGTGCTCCTGAGCAGAGCCTGGCTCCATCCTTCTGACACCCACCCTTTCTATATTTATCAACACTAGTGAGGTCACCCTCAGTCTCCTTTTTTCCCAGCTGAAGAGACCCAGCTCCCTCAGTCTTTCCTCATCAGGGAGATGCTCCACTTCCTTCATCATCTCTGTGGCTCTGCACTTGACTCTCTCCAGCAGCTCCATGTCCTTCTGGAACTGAGGGGCCCAGAACTGGACACAATCATCCAGATGTGGTCTCACCAGGACAGAGTAGAAGGGGAGGAGAGCCTCTCTCAATCTACTAACCACCCCACTTCTGGCTCCATCCTCCTGACACCCACCCTTTCCATTTTTATAAACATAAATGAGTTAAAACCTGGAAATTAATTTGATCAGACTACTGCATGTTTGACTTGTAAAATGAATTCCTGGGGTTGGATGGTGTTTGGGGGATTATCGAGGTACGTTCTGCCCTTCGAATCAAAGGGGTTCTAAATGTACTGTCTCCCAAACTAACTGTTTGTATGGGGTTTGGTTGTGTCATCAGAAAAAGTTTGTTAGGTCCACTTTGTAGTTAAAAACACTAAAAACTCCCCTTTCTGTAGCCAAAAAGGGCAGCCAATGCCCATGTATTGTTCTCATTGTTCTCTCTTACTGTGCTAAGTTAGGAAAGTATAACCATCGGTCCTTTCCTGCCTTGACTGAAACTGTTGTTCTTTATGTTGCAGATGTTTTCAGTAATTCCTAATAAATTCCTTCCAAATAGCAAGAACCCTTGTTGGTATGAAGAGTACAGAGGGAACACAACCACAGATCCTTATGCAACCAACTCATACGCACTGTACTCGAAGCGCTTTCGAATCATCTTTGATTACCTCAGGAAGGTGTTTTGGAACCACTTGTACCATTTCAAGGGCAAACACTACCGCCTGCGCTGTCTCCCCCATTTCTACATCATCGGCCAGCCCAAGTGTGGGACGACGGACCTGTACGACCGGCTCAGGCTGCACCCTGAGGTTCGGTTCTCAGCGATCAAAGAGCCACACTGGTGGACGAGAAAGCGGTTTGGTGAGTAAACCTAGAATCATAGAATCGTTCAGGTTGGAAAAGAGCCTTGAGATCGTCAAATCCAACCAATAACCCTGCTCTGCCAAGTTCACCACTAGAGCAGATCTCTAAGCACCGCATCTAAATGATCTTTAAACACATCCAGGGATGGGGGCTCAGCACCCTCCCTGGGCAGCCTGTTCCAAGCCCTGACCACTCTTTCAGAGAAAAAATTTTTCAAGCCTAAACCTGCCCTGGTGCAGGTTGAGGCTGTTCCCTCGTGTCCTATCACTAATGACCTGTGAGAGGAGACCAGCACCTACCTCTCTACACTGTCCCTTCAAGTAGTTGCAGACAGCAAAAAGGTCTCCTCTGAGCCTTCTCTTCTTCAGACTAACTAGCCCCAGCTCCCTCAGCTGCTTCTCACGAGGTTTGCTCTCCAGACACTTCATCAACCTTATTGCCCTTCTTTGGAGCCTCTCCAGTACCTCAATCTCTTTCTTGAACTGAGGTGCCCAAAACTGAACCACAGAATCATGGAATCATTAGGGATTGGAAGGGACTTCAAAAGGTCATCCAGTCCAAGCCCACTGCCACAGCAGGATCACCTAGACGAAGTCACACAGGAACACGTCCAGGCAGGTTTTAAACATCTCCAAAGAAGGAGACTTCACAACCCCCCTTGGCAGCCCCTTCCAGTGCTCTGTCTCCTTCACTGTAAAGAAGTTCCTTCTCATATTGATGTGGAACCTCCTCTGTTCCAGCTCACATCCATTGCCCCTTGTCCTATCACTAGATGCCACTGAGAAGAGCCTGACTCTGTCCTCCTGACACTCACCCTTCATACGTTTATATAGCAGTGATAGTTTTGTGCTGCAGAATTCTGTAAAGCCTTTCTTCCATGAATAAATGATAGATGAGTATTTGAAACGTGGGTGGCTTCAGGTCTTCTGCTGCAATAAATACAACAGAGCATTGTGGTAGGAGCTCCGTTGGCACTGCAGCTCTACTCAAGCACTGTACAGCAGAGAGAAAGCCCTGCATGAGAAAGCTCTCACACAGCAAGGCACCAGCACATATTTTTGATGCTCTTTTCCTGGGTGACATCAATATTTCATTATGTGACCCTTGGTCCCTGAAGGCAGGCTGGAACAGCTGAGGTTATGATGTGCAGGAGCAAAACCCATCCACCCCTCACGATTGCACCTTCAAAGGCTGTCTGAGGGCAGCGGTGCTGAGCGCAGGACTTTACCCATCTGAAGTGTTTGTGTCTGTCTTTTTTTCTACTCCCTGGGTGCCAGGGAAGGTCAAAGACTAGCCTGGTTGTAGATGAGACACAGAAGACCTATTCTGAGCTCCTGACTTGCTGTGTGCTCGGTGCCCTCCTCTAAAAGGCGGATTCGTACAGCGCTTGCTGCGTTCCCCTCTGGCTCTGGGATTTCCCACTGTTAAGTGCTGGTGTGCCCTCACTTTGTAGGGCTTTGGGATCAAAGATCACAGGCTCTTTTGGAACTGGAAATGATACTGTCATTTCCAAGAGGAAGATACTGGTTATTTTACAGTGACACCTTCACTTCTGTCTCTCAATGGCTGTTGCTGTACTGCAGACACTGCCCTTGGAACAAGAAGTCTTGCACTGTGGGGTAGATCATTTGATGATGACTTTGCATCTAAGCTCCTTTGAAATGGGCAGCTCTCTCCTCTAATGAACTGCCATGGCTAAAGGCAGGAAAAGACCCTTTCTGAGGGAACAGGACCCTTGCAGGGCTGCTTCTCCTTTATTTTGGACTCTTAGCTTCACTTATATTTTACTCCTGCATGAGGTGTTGCCATCTCCACCTGCCTTCCCCATGCTCTAGAGCCCAGAGAAACCTTTGAGCTCCTACAGATGGGTCTTAGTTCCTGGCTGGTCAGCCACAGAATCACAGAACATTAGGGATTGGAAGGGACCTCGATAGATCACCTAGTCCAATCCCCCTGCCAGAGCAGGATCACAGAGCCCAGTTTGAATGACACTGCTGTGTGCTTTAAAGTCTGCATTTTCTTCTTCTGCAAATGCCTTGATAGTTCTCCATGTTAGCCTCCACATTAACATTGGGAATTGTGGTGTTTTGACCTTTAACCAAGTGGGATTCAAACTGAGGACCTTCTTAGAGGGAGGTAGTGCATCCAGTTGGAGGAGGTAGTTGCATCCAGCTGGAGGGAGGTAGATGCATCCATTTGGAGGATGTATTTGCATCCAGTTGGAGTGAGGTAGATTGATCCAGTTGGAGGGAGATAGATGCATCCACTTGGAGGAGGTAGTTTCATCCAGTTGGAGGGAGATAGATGCATCCACTTGGAGGAGGTAGTTTCATCCAGTTGGAGGGAGGTAGTTGCATCCACTTGGAGGGAGGTAGATGCATCCACTTGGAGGGAGGTAGATGCATCCAGTCTCACTAAAGCAAGACTGGACTCACTAAAGCTCAGAGCTGGACCTTCTGAGCAGGCAGCAAATGGGAAGAGCTCAGGCTGGGGCACATACAATTTGAGAAGAAGGGCAAATTCCTATCTCTGCACTGGCGCTCGCAAACCCTCCACTTGCCTGGTCTTGTGGTCAGCCACTGGGGACCAAGTGTGTATCCTTGAAGAGAACATTCCTTGCATAATTAAATTCTGTGAAGTTATTTTGTAAAGCTGAAGCATGAGGACAGACTGCAGAGCTCGTGGTCTCATGGGAGGGAGGATCTGTACAGATGACCTTCCCGTCATCCCAGGCTGTCTGCCATTGAGGATGAAAGATTAAGTTTGCTTCTGCTGGCTCAGTCCTTTCCTTCTGCCTCAGGAGTGCATTAGCTAATGGCTACTCTTTAAAAAGAGAGGGGAAAAAATAATCAGGATATGACAAACAGACTAACAAGTGGAGCTGAGACAACCCCCTTACGAGCCAGGCAGTGGATATGACTCCCACGGATAGGACTCCTGAGCTCCTGGCTATTAACACAGTGGAGTTTGTAGCACTTATCTGGACTAGAAAGTCCCTTTTGTTCTGTGGCATCCTCTGATTCAGCGGATTTTTATGAGACTGACTAATTTCAGCTAAAGTTAAAGAGCCCTCCTGGGGCGGCCCCGTTTCGCAAATCACCACTTTCCTGGTTTACTGGGATGGTTGATGCTCTGCAGGGCTTTGTCCCAGCTTGACTGTCTCTCTTTCCTGGTTCTTAGCCACAATTTCTATTCCCGTGAGTGGGGCGGCAGCACAACAAACCAAGGCAGGCTGCAGCACCATGCTCGTGCTGCATTTCCCCCACCTCAAAACACTGCTGAGGTTTCTCCCACCCTCATAAATTCCACTTTCCTAAAGGCAAAAATCAGAGGGAATGGGCTAAAGAGCTTTAGCTCTTGCTGAAGTCATAGTTAGCAATGATTTGCCTTGTGGGAACAGGAAAGGGAGAGCTGAGAAGTTCTACTCTTAGCTAAGCTCCTGCTCTATTGCCCAGGGGGATTGGACTAGATGATCTTTTGAGGTCCCTTCCAATCTCTAATGTTCTGGGATTCTGTGATTCCCAGTTCTATCAATGACCAGTGCCCACCTGAGAGACCCTCTTGTGCCCCGGTAGAAGCAAGAAGGAAGAGATCACAGAATCACAGAATGTGAGGGATTGGAAGGGACCTCCAAAAATCATCCAGTCCAATCCCCTGCCACAGCAGGATCACCTAGATCCAGTTGCACAGGAACTTGTCCAGGTGGGTTTTAAATGTCTCCAGAGAAGGAGACTCCACAACACCCCTGGGCAGCCCCTTCCAGTGCTCTGTC
>JAOXOE010000632.1:24917738-24937571 GCA_028565055.1 Phoeniculus purpureus | reverse complement strand
CTGTGTGACTTGGTCTAGGTGATCCTGCTGTGGCAGGGGGATTGGACTGGATGATCTTTCGAGGTCTCTTCCAATCCTTAATGTTCTGTGATTCTGTGATTGCCACATCATCCATTTTTCCAGACTCAAGCTTTTCCCATTGAGAAAAGAGCTGTAGCTGCCTGGTTTTCAGTGGAGGGAGCTGGCAGCAATGGAGCTCTTGACCTTCCTTCCTTTAATATGTTGGATCCCCTAGATGCAGTTGCACAGGAACATGTCCAGTTGGGTTTTAAACTTCTACAGAGAAGGAGACTCCACAACCCACTTGGACAGCTCCTTCCAGTGCTCTGTCACTCTCACTGGAAAGAAGTTCCTTCTCATAGTGATGTGGAACCTCCTGTGTTCCAGCTCACAGCCATTGCCCCTTGTCCTATCATTAGATGACACTGAGCAGAGCCCAGCTCCATCCTCGTGATGCCTAGCGATCACCCAGAGCACTGCAATGTTCCCCTGTGCACCAGTATGCTGCTGAGGTTAGTCCAAGAGCAGGGGACAGCAGATCCAAGCTGGAAATTGATGCTGGGTTTTCCAATGAGTCCACAAGTTCACAGCTGCAAAAAAACCTCCTGAATTTTGTCCATAATATTTTCAATTGTTGACCTTTTGATCTCCACCTCCACTGTCTGGGTGGAAGCCACATTTAGCGGAAACACAGCTTATCCCCAGCGAGGCTGATGGGGTGTCACTGGATGATGTGTGTTCATCTGCTGGTGGACTTGGATGACACACAGTCATCTGTAGTTGGACCTGTGTGTCTCCTTAAAGCTCAGCTTTTGCAGTGCATTAGCGGTCCATGGCGCTGAATAAGAAACAGGAGTGCGGTGATGGGAGTGGAAACTCTTAATCTCTCTGCTGCTTTGGCTGAATGGTGCAAAGGGAGGTTCTGTTACCTTTCTCAAATGTTCCACTGCAGGCTCTGAGGCATTTATTCTTGTGCCTGAGGTACATATAGTGGAAGGAAAGAGAGACATTCTGCCAATGTTTGTTTAGCCTCTCTGACTGATAGCCTGCAACTATCGTACAGGGATTTGCATTATGTGCCAAAACTTGATGAGAACGCTGTTTCAAGATCAGCTCAGAGTGTGGCTGGATCCTGCTCCAAGACATGGGGTTTTTTTTCTTACTTGAGTAAGGATTTACTTACTGAAGAGTCTGCTTGCACTGCTGCTAGACTTTGTCCACTAAGGAAAAGGTAAAAATAAATGATATGAGGACTAAAGGAAATCAGTTTAGTAACAGTGACATTTCTAGGACAACCCTGGAGTAGATCAGACCAGAGCGGTGATTAACTCCCTGTTATTTACGATGGAGTCAAGCATTTCGTGTTAGTGAAAGACGTAGGAGAGTTATGACTGACAGCCTTCCATTACCGCAAGCTGCAAAAGCATTTGTAAAGTTGTCAAGCCTGAGATCCCCAGCATGTTGGATTTGTCAAGCAGACGTCATCAGATACCACTGGTGTCTGTTCTGATAGCCAGGACTGTGTGATTTACAACTGGGGAGGATTTTCACAGCACAGAAGCTTTTGGAGCTCGTCTTCAGCCCAGATGAGTGGGCACAAAGAGCAGTTGTTGGCTCCATAGCTGGATGCACCAGAGCAATCTGCTGGTGTGGTGAGCTCTGGTCAGCAGCTGATCCCAGAAGGAAGATGAAATAGTGGAGGTAACAGCTAAGTTTTCTTAGAATCACAGAATCATCATAGCTAGAAAGGACCTCCAGGATCATCCAGTCCAGCCCTCATCCCAACAGCTCCCTGACCCCTAGAACATGGCTTCAAGTGCCCTAGCTACTCGGTTTTTAAACACCTCCAGGAATAGGGACTCCACCACCTCCCTGGGCAGCCTGTTCCAGTGCCCAACCACACTCTCTTTTCAGAACTTCTTCCTAAAATCCAATCTAAACCTCCCCTAACGCAACTCATCCTATAATCAGTAATTTGGGAGAAGAGACCAGCACCAGCCTTGGTACAATCTACTTTTAGGTAGCTGTAGAGAGCAATAGGGTCTTCTCTCATCCTCTTCTCTAGACTAAATAACCCCAGTTCCCTCAGCCACTCTTCACAGTGCATGTTTCTAGACCTCTCATCAGACTCATTGCCCTGCCCCAGGTCCACTTTTTCTCCTAGAAAGCATCTGAGCCCAACAAATTGAAACTGAGTTTAAACATGAGATTAACTCTATGAGCATCCTAGTGATATTTTAATTCACTTGAAGATGTCCTGAGAGCAGAAAACATGCTGTAAAATTTCCATCCTCCTCATCACATCTGTGGTGAGTTAATGCCATGTGGTATCTACATAACACATTCTCTCAGATCATTCCTATTGAGGTCAAACCATGGTACAACAGCTTGTTTTCCAAGCTCACTTGGATCGTCTCAAAGGTTGGCTGAGGAGTCACTGTGACCCCACCTATGTGGGTGAACTCTGCAGCTGCACGGCACCTACAGCACAGGGATCCTAATGGGGCTGGGGAGTCACAGAATCACAGAACATTAGGGATTGGAAAGGACCTGGAAAGATCAACCAGTCCAATCCCCTCACCACAGCAGGATCCAGTCACACAAGAACATATCCACATGGGTTTTAAACATCTCCAGAGAAGGAGACTCCACAACCCCTCTGGGCAGCCCCTTCCAGTGTTCTGTCACCCTCATTGGGAAGAAGTTCCTTCTGAGATTCATGTGGAACCTCCTCTGTTCCAGCTGACACCTGTGGCCCCTTGTGGTATCATTAGATGCCCCTGAGCAGAGCCTGGCTCCATCCTCCTGACACCCACCCTTTCCATATTTATAAACAAAGTCCCATCTCTCAGTTTCTTGTAGGATCTTCTTTGAGGTACCAAATAAACAGATATTACACCAAGAACCCTTGTTTTTTTACACTTGATACCGACGGAGAAGAGCGATGGGAAGCCGCCCTGAGAAACAATAGTTCTGGCATGAGTGTAAGTGATTGCTTTAAAAGCTGTCTTTCCTGCTTTAAAAGCTGCCTTTCCTTCTCAGGTCATCCCCATGAGGCTAATTAGTGCAATATTTTTGTGTTAATCTTGTGTCCGAGAGGAAGTTTGGAAGAAATAGCTGCTAATAACCTTCACAGAATCACAGAATCACAGAACATGAGGGATTGGAAGGGACCTCGAAAGATCATCCAGTCCAATCCCCCTGCCAGAGCAGGATCAACTTCACATTCTAGGTTCTTAAAAAACTGCAAGTAAATCTCTTTTAAATGAAATGTCCTTTCCTCCCATTCTCTTTACAGCAGCTCTGTTTCGCCAAGTTGGAAAGGAACATCTGAGAACTGCCGATGGAGATGAGGAATCTTGGATGTTGTCACAGGTTTCACATGGAAAGTGAAAACACACCCCAACGTTTGGATATCTGTGCTAAAGCATTTACATGGGAGGAGGATTTAAACTGAATGAAGTGGTATTTTCCACGATCCCAGGACTGATACACCACGCGGTATCTCCCCGGTAGCATCTGAGAGAAGCAGGCTAAAAATAAAAGGTATGCAGATAAATACAGAGACTCTAAGAAAAGGAGGCTGCCACTGGCCCTTTGGAGCTGTTGGTTGCGACAGTGAAAATCACAACGTGGAAGGAATGTTTTAGCCCTGAGCTGTTTCAGCCCAAGCACTGAAATTACCGAGTATTTTTAGAAGGTATTTTGCACCACAAATAACCCATTAGAAGACAGGCATCTGCAATATGCAAGGAATGGCAGCTAAAATAGTCATAGAATCGTTCAGGTTGGAAAAGACCCTTGGGATCACTGAGTCCAACCGTCAACCCTACTCTACATGTTCACCTTTAAGCCATATCCCCCAACGCTGCATCTAAGTGACTTTTAAACACATCCAGGGACAGGGACTCAACCACCACCTTGGGCAGCCCAGTCCAGTGCCTGACCACTCTTTCCATGAAGAACTTCTTCCTTATGTCCAGTCTAACCCTCCTCTGTTGAACCTCTTCCCTCTGGTTCTGTCACTAATTACCTGTGAGAAGGGACCAGCACCAACAGCTCTACAGTGTCCTTTCAGATAGTTGTAGAGACTCATGAGGTCTCTCCTCAGCCTCCTCTTCCTCAAACTAACCAGCTCCAACTCTCTCAGTCGTTCCTCATAAGATTTATTCTCCAAGCCCTTCCCCAGCTTCATTGCCCTCCTCTGCACTCGCTCCGGCACCTCGATATCTCCCTTGTACTGAGGTGCCCAAAACTGGACCCAGTACTCAAGGTGTGGTCTCCGCAGTGCTGAGCACAGAGGGGCAATCACCTCCCTACTCCTGCTGGACTCACAGTTTCTAATCCAGGTCAGGATGCCACTCACTATCAGCCACTTTTCTACCTCTGAGCTCTTCCTCTCTTCCTTCACAGTCTTGATAGTAATTTAAAGGCTAATGCCCAAAATTCACCCCCTTTTTGGAAGGAATCATGCCCAGACCACTGTAAAAGTAGGATTGTGGAGAAGAACTTTGAAATTCCAGCTCAGACAGGATCTATCAGCTTGCTAGGAACCCACCACAGACAGCAGAGAGAGAGAGAGATCCTGTGATGTGGGTGTGTTGGCAGTTAAAATCAACAATTGTCTAAGAAATATTCAGCAAGAAACAGTCACAGAATCACAGAATTGTGGAACATCAGGGACTGGAAGGGACCTCGAAAGACCATCCATTCCTGTCCCCCCACCACAGCAGGATCACACAGATCCTGTTGCACAGGAACACGTCCAGGTGGGTTTCAGACTCCACTGTACATTACAGAAGAAACACCCTGTTGCTTCCACCATTTGTCAGAGGTTTTCTTGTGGTTATCAAAGCTGCAAGAATTCGTCACCAGGTTGCCATGGTTTACATTCACATCTCCAAATGATGAAGGCACAGAAATAACCTGAAGATTTCAACTGAAATCTTCCTCCGGTGCCCAGAAGGTTATGGGAAGAGCACTAGAGTGCTTTAAAGCACTGAAAAAGCCAAAAGGGGGATATTTGGAATTATTTGTTTTTCTGCCCTCGGAGTAATCAGTAAAGGAAGCAATTTCAGACCAGGGGTTTCTGAATGGGAACCATAACACCAGGCAGTGTTATTTAATTGCAGAGCCATAGCAATCCCCACTACTTCATCCACCTTAAAAAGTGAGTCTTAGTTCAGTAACCTTTAAGATTTGTTATTCTCTGTCCTACCATTGAGTTGTAACATCGCCTAGGTGGTTATCTCGACGAAGTTTAAATTTCCAATCTATTAGAGTAATTTTAGCAATCTATTATTTCTAAGCCATCGAGGAAAGGTTAAAATGAAAATTATACTGGAGGGAATAAGTTCTGTTCCAAGTGCAGGTTGAAAACATCTCAGCAGTCTAAAGCAGTGAGGTTTCAGGGGAAGAAGCACTTATCGAGGGAAATGAAATGACTGATAACTATTGATTAAAGCAGCTTGAGTGAGGGAATGTGAAAGGACTCCTTTTTCTTTCCCCCTGCTAATGTAATATGTGATTTAGATGGTTTCTACCTTCAAGCTGCTTCTGTAAGACTGAGGTGGATGTTCAGCACTGCACTACAGGAATTGTGTTTTCAGGACCACATTATGGAGCACTGGAAGGGGCTGCCCAGGGCGGTTGTGGAGTCTCCTTCTCTGGACAAGTTTAAAACCGTCCTGGACATGTTCCTGTGCAGCCTGATCTAGATGATCCTGCTGTGGAAGGGGGATTGGACTAGATGATCTTTTGAGGTCCCTTCCAATCCCTACTGTTCTGTGATTCTGTGATAAGGAAACCAGCATCTGTTCATACAGCCATCCACTCAATTTAAACAGAGCTATGGGGTGCAGTTATTTGGGAAGACCAATGAGCCCAGCTGATAAGAGACACTGAGACCTTATGGATCTCAGCTGAACAAATCACCTTCACAGCTTAGATCTGTGGGGCTGTGATGGGCAAAAGAGGTGATGCTTCAGTCAGCCAAGCTGAGTGTTACTGTTTGTGTATGACTTGGTCTAGGTGATCCTGCTGTGGCAGGGGGATTGGACTAGATGATTTCTCGAGGTCCCTTCCAATCCCTAATGATTCTATGATTCTATGATTCTATGATTGTCATTTATGGGCTGACTGCTCACAGTATTTCTATCGCAGCACTGACCTGATGGTCACTGTGGTGATTCTCCCTCTGCACTGGGCACTGGTAAGGCCACGCCTGGAATCATAGGTTTGGTTTTGAGTCCATACCTCCAAGAAAGACATGACATTTTGGTGCTGGAGTGTGTCCAGAGAAGGACAGTGAAGCTGGAGAAGGGTTTGCAGCGCAAGTGCTTTGAGGAGCAGCTGAGAGAACTGGAGCGATTTAACCTCGAGAGAAGGAGGCTGAAGGGAGACCTTGTTCTCTACAACTACCTGAAATGATGTTGGAGTGAGGGGGGACCACTGTCTTCTTCTGAGTAACAAGTGATAGGACAAGAGGTATTTGCCTCAAGTTACACCAGGGAAGGTTCAGGCTGGACATGAGAAGCAATTTCTTCCCTGCTGGTTGTGAAGCCCTGGCCCAGGCCGCCCAGAGCAGTGCTAGAGTCCCCATCCACCCCTGGAAGGGTTGAAATTCCATGGAGATGTGGTGTGAGGGACATGGGTTAGTGGGAACCCATCAGTGCTGGGTTAACAGTTGGACTTGATGATCTTAAGGGTCTTTTCCAACCAATGAAATTCTATGATTCTGTGATTATAAGAGTCTATGATTCTGTGATTCTATGATTCTGTGATTCTATGAGTCTGTGATTCTATGATTCTGTGATTCTATGATTCTGTGATTCTATGAGTCTGTGAGTCTGTGAGTCTGTGATTCTATGATTCTATGATTCAGTGATTCTATGATTCAGTGATTCTATGATTCTGTGATTCTATGAGTCTGTGATTCTATGAGTCTGTGATTCTGTGATTCTATCAGTCTGGTTCTATGAGTCTATGATTCTATGCTCATGGCTTTGGTGTCTCCTCCTGCCCCACACCCCCAGTCCGTCCTTGCTGCTGGACTTCAGAGGGAGCTGATTGTGTCTGAGCTTCAGCCTTGCTCCTGTGAGTGAGGCTGATCCCAGGGAACAAAACCAATTTGTACCTGTTGCAGAAACAGCAGCAGCTACAAAAACCTCGATGAAAACACCCCACCCCTCCCAGCTCTTAACTCTGGGTCTGTTTATTTTTTAGTGCACTAGTAGCAGTTGATTTTATTAATTTTTTATGGCACTATTGGGAAATTTAATAGTCCTATAAAAACCAGTTTAAACCTCTCTAATTGTCTTATCTCGTCACATAAATGCATGCTCTGGGAATTTGAAAAATGGAGACTCTCAACTGGATCGAGCCATTGCTATGAATAATTTCCCTCTTACCCAGCGTCTCAACACAATAGACAACAGCCTCTGTGGTTTTTGGGGGGTGAATATGCCAAGGCTCGCTAAAAGGGGTGTTTTGTTCATTGACCCCCCGTCTGCCGAGGGCTCCTTTGGAGCCGCCACGTGTGCAGAGCAAACTGCAAGGCACCAAGGCTTCTTGTTGAGCGAGCGGCTGCACAGCCCGTTGTTTGAAAACAAATCATTCAGTCATTTCATGTATTTTCACATAGTAAAACTGTTTAGTAGCTGCGAGGGATGAATGGCACGTTCAGTGCAAAGAACAACCAGTCTGGGGCCGCTGGAGGTGAGTCTCGAGGAGGTGGGGGTGTGGCGAGTTTTTAGGGTCAGGCGTTGATGTTTAGAGTCTCGTTTCAGGTAGGAAGGAGAGGAGAATGGGCACTTTGCAGCGGTGCACGGCAGAGCAGCCTCTGTCCACCCTGAACAATTTCATTGTGCATCTATGCAACGGCTTGATTCACAGCATCGCAGAATCACAGCACGTTAGGGATTGGAAGGGACCTCGAAAGATCATCCAGTCCAAGATTCATAAACAGTAATACGCCAGATGTGCAAAGTACAGATGCACATCCACAGACAGCCGATATCTATCTGTACAAGGAGAGTCTGTCTCCTTTCCAGCGCAGCCCACGGTGCGTGTGTTCCCTAATCCAGTTCCCCCCCGCCCCTTATTTATTTAGCCACAGAGCTGCTCTGCAGAGATAACCACTACGTGAAAATTACTGCCAGCCCTTTTTTGGACTCTACTGCTATTTTTATGGCACTCTAATCATTTCAAGAGACAGACAAACCCTTCGAGCTTGCACCTTCCTGTTGCTCACAGCGGGCTGCATTGCCCAGCTCCATCCTAGCGTGGAACCCTGCTAGCCCCCCAGCCCACCAGCCTGGCCTCAGGGCTTGCGTCACAGCTCCTCCAGGCAGTGTTTTTCTCGCAGGTCGTGCTCCCATGAAGTTAATTCTTGCTTCTGATAATGCTTTTCACAGCTGCATTTTGGTGGTTTTTTTTGTAAGCCAAATGAGACTTGTGAGGTAGAGACTGTAATGAAGAGGTTATGCCTTCAGGGATCAACTCTGCTGCTGACAGAAGCTGTGAGATGGGTATGTTTTGTGGCCAATCCTGTGGCTAGTGGGGGATCTCCTTTGCACCTTGAGCATCCAACAGGCAGATAGGAGCTCAATTTATCCAAATTTTTTCAGAATGAAAGACACCATCTGTAGCACATCCTCCTGTTTATGTCTGCTGCATCTCTGCAGACTGCAAACTGTTGTGTGTGTGTCAGCGCAGCACCTCTCCGGCTGATGAACTTCTGGGGTTTATTTCTTTTTTACCAAGCATGACTCACGCAGGAGCGCAGAGAGAAAGTCATTTCCAATCGCAGGGCTATTTCTGAAAGCGTGCCTGGCACCTGCGCCGAGGTCTTGTCGAGGAGAGACAGCGTTAGGTCCACAATACCCAAAGGCAGCCGTCCTGATGAATTCCTGACAGGGAACGTTGAGCCGTAATTCATCCGGCAACTCGAGGAGGACTCTGTACCTCTCTTCCAGATAATTGAACTTTAATTTATTTAAATTTAATGGAAAACCATATGGAGGGGAACAGAAAGCTAATTTAAAGCAGTGCTCAGAGCAATCAATATGTTAACAGATTCCTTCAATTTTTCACACTCGGTTGCTGAAAAAAATGTTTAAAATGTATGGGGTTTTTTTTAACGGGTATTATGGAAACACAGAGTTCCTGGCATGCTGCGTTCGAAACTCAAGAGCCAAAATTGGCCTCTGTTGTGGAAATGGAAACGTACTTTGAAAGCACAAATGGTTTTATTAGAAGTGCAACTGACAGCTAAAGTAGCTTCTATCAAACTCTGAAGTCTTCTAGGAGGACACAAGTAAATCCCAAAGGGTTCAAACCACAGAATCACAGAATCAGCTGAGCTCCCACCTCAGCCCTGCGTGTGTGACTGGCTGATGCCCATGAGTGTTGCCTCTTGCTTCTACTTCACAGAATGACAGAATCACAGAACATTAGGGATTGGAAGGGACCTCCAAAGATCGTCCAGCCTAATCCCCCCACTACAGCAGGATCCTCTAGATCAAGTTGCACAGAAACATATCCAGGTGGGTTCATGGGGCTTCATACAGCCCAGCAATGAAAGCAGTAAAATAGTTGTATGAGTTTTGTCAGAAGATTGAAATTGGCACTAAGGGTACATGAACATCTCCCTGCTGAGGAAAGGCTGAGGGAGCTGGGGCTCTTGAGCTTGGAGAAAAGGAGACTGAGGGATGACCCCATTGCTGTTGATAAAATATGGAAAGGACAGGTGTCAGGAGGATGGAGCCAGGCTCTGCTCAGTGTCATCTAGTGATAGAACAAGGTGTGAGCTGGAACAGAGGAGGTTCCACATCAATATGTGTAACAGAGAACTGGAACAGACCTGCCCGGATGTGTTCCTGTGTGATGTGGTCTAGGTGATCCTGCTGTGGTGGGGGGATTGGACTGGATGATCTTTCCAGGTCCCTTCTAATCCCTAATGTTCTGTCCTGCTCTGGCAGGGGGATTGGACTAGATGAGCTTTCAAGGTCCCTTCCAGTTCCTAATGATTCTATGATTCTATGATTCTATGAATATGAGAAGGAACTTCTTGCTGGTGAGGGTGACAGAGCACTGGAAGGGGCTGTCCAGGGGGGTTGTGGAGTCTCCTTCTGCGGAAAAGTTTAAAACCCTCCTGGATATGTTCTTGTGTCACTGCATCTAGGTGATCCTGCTGTGGTGGGAGATTGGACTGGCTGATCTTTCAAGGTCCCTTCCAAACCCTCATGTTCTATGATCCTGTGATTCCCTTTTGTGAAGCCTGAAGAGTGCAAACGGTAGAAGTAAGTGAAAGCCTGTTTTTCTTCCAGAAGTTTACTGACTTGAGATTGTTAGGAAGGGCTGGAAGCTGAAAGGAGCAGTTACTCCCTTGCAATGAACTTTAAGCAACCCGCACAGAGTCTTATGGAAAGTCTATAAATAGCCCTCAGTCTAACCTCACTGAAGGCAGGTTTGACTTCTCTGTGGCTTTAAAAAAAAAACCCCAATTTATTCTAAGCAGCTTTTTTTAAAAAGGTTTCATTTTTTGTTTAGTTTTTTGTTTTATTTGGGTTTGTTGGGGATTTTTTTTGTAAGCGAATGATCCTGCAGCCTTTTTCATTATGTGAGGTCTGGAATTAATTTCAGATTTGCCAAGTTCTCTCCCAGAAAGTTATTAGCATGGTGGTGCAGCTCTGTAGAGATTAATAGCTCCAAAGGAGAAAGAGAAAATAAAGGCCAGAGGAGCTTTTCTTTTTATATAATGTGATGTTACTTCTCTTTCTTTGTGTCTTTTCCCCCTGGATTTGTTCTGCCTTGGGATAGACTTGACTGTAGAGCAACAGATAATTAAAATCCCGAGGTCCTGCAAACGCTGCCCATTTCTTGTGAGATCAATGTAACAGTGAGAATCGTGGCTGCCAAATGAAAATGAAAGGCTCTTTTGAATAAAATGCATCATAAAATGGCTGTAATTAAAACATTTGTCTTTCAGAGGCTAGTCTGCTGCCAGCAATTGCACCTACAGTGAAACGTAGAGGAGCTGGAGACCACTCTTGCCATCAGTTTTTTAAGTCCCTATGAAATAACAATCCTCACGGTTAGTAGGAAGAAACTTCAGGCCACTAAAAGCCAACAAACAAAAGGTAGAGAACAAGGCCAACAGCAGAGCTCCAGGATGCCTGCAACAGCCAAGAAGTTGTGATGTGAGATGTCTGTTTGATATCCAGCATGGACCAGCACATTCTTCTCTGTTCTGAGAAGAACAGAACCAATTCATAGCCCAAACGTGGTTAAATACATCCAGCAACAACTACTCAACAGGTCTCCTTGTGGGGAAAAGCATCTTTCAAAGCCTTTAACTTGTAACTTGAGGTTTCTATTTGTTCTATTACCAAATCCTACCCACAAAGCTGTCAACATCCATCTTAAACCCAATTAGGTTCCTTCTTCTACTACTTGTTTTGATGGAGGGTTTCTCAATTGACTGGAGTGATTAGAGACTTTCTAATGCCACACTGAAATGCATTCAAGGCTTGTATGTGCACCTCTGCTGATACATCTATCGATCTATCTGTCTGTATCATCAATCTGTCAACCATCTATCTATATCTATCTGTCATCTATATCATCTATCAATCATCTATCATATAGATGATAGATGTATTTATCTATCTGTATCATCTATTTGTCAATCATCTGTCTATATCTATCATCTCTATAATCTAACAATCATCTATCATCTATGCGTCTATCTATCTATCTGTATCATCTATCTGTCAATCATCTATCTATATCTGTCTATCATCTATCATCTATATCTATCTATCATCTTGATAGATAGATATAGATGATATATCAGGTGGATTGGACTAGATGAACTTTTGAGGTCCCTTCTAATCCCTAATGATTCTATGATTCTATCATCTATCAATCATCTATCTGTCTATCTATCTGTCAATCATAGAATCATAGAATCATTAGGGACTTGGACTTTGAAAGATCATCCAGTCCAATTGCCCTGCCGGAGCAGGATCACCTAGACCAAGTTGCACAGGAACACATCAAGGCAGGTTTTAAACATCTCCAGAGAAGGACCATCATAGAATCGTAGAATCATTAGGGATTGGAAGGAACCTTGAAAGATCATCTAGTCCAATCCCCCTGCCATGGGCAGGGACATCACACCCTAGATAAGGCTGGCCAGAGCCTCATCCAGCCTGGCCTTAAACACCTCCAGGGACGGGGCCTCAACCACCTCCATGGGCAACCAATTCCAGGCTCTCACCACTCTCACGGTCAAGAACTTCATCCTCACATCCAGTCTAAATCTATCCAGCTTCAGCTTTGCTCCATTCCCCCCAGTCCTCTCACTACCTGATAGCCTAAAAAGTCGTTCCCCAGCTTTTCTTTAGGCTCCCTTCAGATACTGGAAGGCCACAATAAGGTCACCTCAGAGCCTCCTCTTCTCCAGACTGAACAGCCCCAAGACTCCACAACACCCCTGGTCAGCCCCTTTCCAGTGCTCTGTCACCCTCACTATGAAGTTCCTTCTGATATTTACATGGAATCATCTATATCTATCTATCTATCTATCTATCTATCTATCTATCTATCTATCATCTGTATCATCTATCGATCTATCTATCCACCAGCTGTATCATCTGTCAATCATTTATCTATATCTATCATCTATAACATCTCTCTATCAATCATCGATCTATTATCTATCTATCTGTCTGAGTCTGTCTATCTATCTCTATCTCTCTACCTATCTATAATCTATCTATATATCAGTCTACCAACTATCATATCTATCATCGATCTATCTGTATCATCTATACCATCTCTCTGTCAATCATCTATCTATCTTCTCTCTCTGTCTCTCTCCCCCTCTCTCCCTCTCTCCCTCTCTCCCTCTCTCTCCCTGTCTCTCTCTCTCCCTGTCTCTCTCCCTGTCTCTCTATGTCTCTCTCTCACTCTCTCTCTCTCTCTGTGTCTCTCTCTCTGTCTCTCTGTCTCTCTGTCTCTCTGTCTCTCTCTCTCTCTCTCTCTTTCTCTCTGTCTCTATCTATCAACCATCCATCTACTTCCTTTGGATTCTGTACAACCTTTCCACTCACTCAGATAACTCTTCTGGCTACACCTAGATGATTTTTACAAGGAATTACCATGTCCTGCTTGGTTTTGACCCCCTGGCACTCTCTGTGATAGCTGAGCACAGGCTGGCTAAGCCATCGGCTTAGCTACAAGATGTGAGACATTCTGCTGAATCTACTTTATCCTCCCTCCTGCAGCTCTGGTAGACCTGTGTCCACTTACACAACCTTTCTCGATTCTGTGTGGAAAATCAGGGGCAGCGGGAAGGGACAATCAGCGAGAGAGTGTTGCTGTATTTGCTAGGCAGAAGCCCTGTGACAATACTGATGACAGCTTTATGAAATTAGCGTTTTAAGAGGCTGGAATTATGAAAGGAGCAGGCAATGAGTGGATCTTTAACAATTAATTCACACAGGATTTCAAGAGCTTACTGATGGGCTAAATTAGTATTTGTATTTTTATATGGTGAGTGGTGAACTGGTTTCTTTTGTTGATTCAAGTCCTGTCAGAGGACTATGCTCAAACATTGAGTGTCCTGTAACTTAAGACACTCATCTTTGGAAATTGTTTCACAGCAGGAACCTCATTAAACATCATTTGGGATTGACATTGAAGTGTTTTGAAATATCAGAGGTCTCCTGTCCATTATTCTTAAGCCTCTGCTCAGCTTGGCTGTATAAACAAGCTTAGCAGAGTGCAGATGGTTCTGGCATGGGAAAGCAAATGTGGAGGCCAGCACAGAGACCTGATGGCTGAACTCCCTTGGAAGCTTCCTTCTTGCCTGTGAAGCAGCAGATGCTGGGGAGAAATGAGTCTTGGTCAGAGATGAACATGATTGATACATCTCTGCTCTTCCCACCTCAGCTTGGAGCATCACTGCAGCTGGAGGATGAGTCTCCCTTGTCCTTGTCCTCATTACCCTCATCCTCATCTTCATTCTCAGCCTTATCATGTGCAGATATGGTTTTCTCATCTGCATTTATCATAGAGTGGTCTATGTTGGAATGGACCTCAGAGATCATCCAGTTCCATCCCCCTGCCATGGTCAGCAACAGCTTTCACCAGATCAGGTTGCCCAGAGCCCCATCCACTCAGCCTTGAACTCTTCTAGGGATGGAGCAGCCACAACCTCCTTGAGCAACCTGTTCCTGTGCCTCAGCAGCCTCATGGTGAATAACTTCTTCTGGCCTTAAGAAGAGTGTGGGTAGCAGCCAGCTTGAAGGAGGTTCTTCTCCCCCTCTACTCTGCCCTGGTTAGGCCACATTTAGAATCCTGTCTCCAGCTCTGGGCTCTCCAGTTCAATACAGACAAGGAACTACTGGAGAGAGTCCATCAGAGGCTACAAACACGCTGAGGGGACTGAATCATCTCTGTGCCAAGGAAAGGCTGAGAGCCCTGGCATCTGCCAGTGAAACCACAGTGGAGAAAGCAGCATCTGAAAAAGCAGGGTCATCGAACGACGTGTGGGTGCAATCGAGTCGTACTTGAGACCTGCTGAAGACAGCCCCTGGTTTAAAATGCCATTAATTAACTTGTCTTTAAAGATGACCTAAAAGTTCATCCAAAGGAAAATCCCATGATACTTCTTGCCCGCAGTATTGTGGGGCCTCCTATAATTGCAGAGCTTAAACGAAAATGCCAAACATAGCAACGTTAAGCCACAGAGAAGACGGGATCTGCTCTTCCCAAAATCACAGGCAGGGCTGTGGTTAACTCTCCAGGCAGGGCTGGCAGGAGAGTCATGGATGCTGGATGTGTGAACGTACATGGATGCTTGGTGTAAACCCGGGGGAGGCATATTGGAGCCGTGCTGAAACGATGTGCTGTGCAAACAAGAGGATGCATGCGGAGCTTGGGAGAGCTTTTTGGGCAGCGGATGGGGTGACCATAGAATCACAGACTGGTTTGGGTTGGAATGGACCTCAGAGATCACCCAGTGCCAACCCCCTGCCGTGGGCAGTGACACCTCTCACCAGTCCAGGTTGCCCAGAGCCCCATCCAACCTGGCCTTGAACACTTCTGCGGATGAAGCAGCCACAGCCTCCCTGGGCAACCTGCTCCAGGGTTACAGCACCCTCATGGTGCAGAACTTCTTCCTAACGTTCAATCTAAATCTACTCTCTTTCAGCTTTGACTGAAAGTCAGAGGAGCTTTGTGTGCACAGTGTGTGGCAACTGCACAGCTTGATGTGGCAAGCAGTAGCAAAGCATTTATCTGACCTTGCTTAGTGGCTCCAGAGGGGTCCTCCAAGTACTCTTGGTTGAGTAAAAGCACTGAAGGCTCTCCAGAGACACTCAGAAAGTATGGATGATATCACATCACACTGCTAGTGACTTCCTAGCTCATAGAGTTAAAAGACGTATATGTGCTCCAGTGTTATCTATCAGCCACAGAGCACACATGCAAGTCCCAAGTACGAACCTGTGGGTCCTACCAGGGTCATGCCATAGAATGATAGAGTTGCAGAATCATCATCAAGGTTGGAAAAGACCCTCAAGATTATAAAATCCAAATGTCCACCCTACAACTCCTAAACTGTCTCCTGAAACACCCTGTCTACCCAAATCCCTCCAGGGATGGTGCCTCCAAGCCCGCCCTGGGCAGCCTGTTCCAAGGTCTCCTCACTCTTTCTGAGAAGAAATTTTTTCCCAAGATCCAATCTGAACCTCTCCTGAAACTTGACTCGGTTTCCTGTGGTGCTATCACTAGCCACCAGGGAGAAGACGCCAAGACCCACCTCACTACAACTTCCCTTCAAGTAGCTGTAGAGAGCAGTGAGGTCTCCCCTCAGCCCCCTCTTCTCCAGGCTGAACAGCCCAGCTCCCTCAGCCCTTTCCCTACGCTGATGTCTGCCTAAGTGCTCCTGACTCAGGCTTTTAAACATCTTAAAGAGCAATGGTGAGCATTAGGAGAAGAGTGAAGATGGAACCGTTTCCTCCACGAGCCTGAGTGCATTTCCATAATTAAAACAAAGGATGCAGCACAAGAAGTAGCTCTAACGGATGACTCCCCTCACCCTTTACAACCAAGAACCATCTGTCACTTCGAAGCAAAGCTGGCTTTTCAGCTAACTTCATCCTTTACTAGAATTTATTATTGTTTTTAGCTTTCCGTGGCAGATAGCCTTCTCTGGTTCCCAGTTTGGGATCTATAAATCGAGTAGGGGAGAAAAATGTCAGATGCCCGTTGAGTGGAATTATGAGTGTTGCTGGCAGGAGAACACCAAGGAGAACACAGCTCTCCAGAAAACCTCGTGGAATTTGGGAAAGACCTGCCCTGACTGACCTTGTGTTCACCACATGATTTTGACTGTGCACAGAGAGTGAATCCTTTCCTTCTTCTTGATCTCTGAACCTTCACTCTCACCTGGCCCTCATAGTTAACATCTGCACTTGTGTTTGAAAACAGAAGTAACAGCAGTTTCTCCGTGGATTTTCCAAGATGTATGGAAAAATTTGTTGGTTGGCCGGGATCCTCCCCCTCTGCTCTGCCCTGGTGAGACCACAGCTGGAATATTGTGACCAGTTCTGGGCCACTCAGTTCCAGAAGGACACAGAGCTGCTGGACAGAGTCCAGTGCAGAGCCACAGAGATGATGGAGTGAAACATCTCCCTGCTGAGGGAGCTGGGTCTCTTGAGCTTGGAAAAAAGGAGACTGAGGGGTGACCCCATTAATATTGATAAATATGTGAAGGGTGAGTGTCAGGAGGATGGAGCCAGGAGGACAAGGGGCCATGAGTGTGAGCTGGAACAGAGGAGGTTCCTCATCAATCTGAGAAGGACCTTCTTCCTGGTGAGGGTGCCAGAACACTGGAAGGGGCTTCCCAGGGGGGGTTGTGGAGTCTCCTTCTCTGGAGAAGTTTAAAACCTGCCTGACCACATTCCTGTGTGACTTGATCTAGGAGATCCTGCTGTGGTGGGGGGATTGGACTGGATGATCTTTCGAGGTCCCTTCCAATCCCTGATGGTCTGTGATTCTGTGATTCATTGCTGTTGTTTTCCTTTTTTCCTACCTTACTGTGGGTGTCAGACACTACCCGGCAGAGAGAAAGACCAGGGCAGGAGGAGAGGTTGAGATGTGAGTCTGCAGCTGGAGCAAGGTGGGACTCTCTGTACTTGATGAAGCAACAGTCTCTGTCCCTAGGTCCTGCCCTTTGGCACCTCTGACACTGTTTAGGTAAAAGTGGGGAATACAAAAAGACAAACCCTGGTGTGTCTGAAGCTGACACATTTCCCTCCATTCTCTTCAAAATTTGTGGGAGCAATGCAGCCAAGAAGAGCAGCTGCCCTCCAGAGAGCCAAATGCTTTCCTAATGAAGGTGACAGGAGTGATGGGTTCATCAGCAGAGGAAACTGGACAGAGCAGCATCCTCCCCACAGTTCAATAAGGAAATGTGTTTCAATGTCCTTTTGTACTTCCCTTTCTGCCCATAGTTGCTCTAACTGTGCTACCTCAGTGTCGCAGGCTTTTAATGCACTCCTTGTCACGTAGCTCCTTGCTCTCATTTTATGGTCAGGGAATGAATCACAGACAGATTGTGATCTCCCCTGTGAGATCTGTGGCCACTGCTTTACAGATCTGGACTGAGGTGACAGACACAAACACCCCAGCGAGTCGGGAATCAGCCCTGGGCTTTCCAAGCCCCCTGACCACCAGGTCAGAAATATATTGTACCATGGATGCTGCAGATCACAGAATCACAGAATATCAGGGATTGGAAGGGTCCTCAAAAGATCATCTAGTCCAATCCCCCTGACACAGCAGGATCCCTTAAATCCAGTCGCATAAGAACATGTCCAGGTGGGTTTTAAAGTCTCCAGAGGAGACTCCCCAACACCCCATGGGCAGCCTCTTCCAGACCTTTACAGCATAAACACAGCCACTGATTTCTGCAGCACCAGGAGGTTCACATCCCTCGGTCAGTATCAGCCCCTCACCAGTGTGGACTGGTTTCCGTCGCCGTTCCCAGTGCCCCGAGCCCTCCACGGTCCCTGGTTTCTGCACAAAGCGGCCAGTTCTTGTAACGCACAGCAAGAAATTCCTGCGGTGGTGTTTCAAAGTGCCAGCACATGTGGCCGGCTCTCCGGGTGCATATTTTTGCTGTTTCCATTTCAGCTTGATTTAAGGCTGTGGGGAAAAGACTGACAAAGGGGGAGAGCTGGAAAAGCAAAAGCCCAAACCCCAAACTCTCCAAGACTGCCGAGGCCGGGCAGCTGAATTTCAAACTTAGCAATCGCGTTGAGATAATTAGACTTAAAAGTCGAAAGAAAAGAGCCAGATGTTTCCAGACCTGTTCAGCAAGAGATTTCTGCCTCTGATTGTGACAATTCAGCGTATGAAATAGAATGTCTAGAGCTGGAAACAGAGTCTAATTTCTGAGGTAAGGAAAGAACCACCCAACTCGGCTTCATAGGAGGAAGCTACCTCAGAAAGGAACAAATAGCTGGTGAAAACTAGCAAGATAAAAGGCACATAAAGTCAAAAATTAATGAGTTGTACCCTCTGTGGGGTTTACGTCCCCGTTACAACACAAAGGCCACGGCAGCGTGTTACGAGCAGTTGCTGCACACAAAGATGATAACAAAGAGGCCCCGTCCGTTTGATCCGTTTCTAGAATAACAGTTGTTTTGGGAAACGAAAGAAGTGTTTGGATCATCCCTGCCCATCGACTAATTTCAAGGGGAAATAATGGGAAAATCATTGTACTTGCATTTTTTTTCTGAGCTGAATTTTCTGTGTTTTTCATTTTCTTTCAGTATTGGACTCGAATCACAGAATAACAGTAGGAATGAGAAGGGACCTTAAAAGACCATCTACTCCAATCCCTCTGCCACAGCAGGATCCCCTAGACCAAGTCTCACAGGAACATGTCCAGGTGGGTTTCTAACTTCTCCAGTGAAGGAGACTCTACAACTCCCCTGGATTCCATGATTTCAGAGATCTTGTGCACTTTACAGAATCACAGAACTATATTGGGATTGGAAGGTACCTTGAAAGATCATCTAGTCCAATCCCAGTACTTTAGGAGATCTTATCCCATTTTTCACTATGGACTTCAACTCCAGTTCTCAGGAAACAACTGAAAAGATGATAGGAGGACTGAGAAAGAAAGAAAGAAAAAAGGAAAATAATAGCCCAGCAGAGAGGCATGAAGGTGACGAAGGGAGTGGAACATCTCCCTAAGGAAAGGCTGAGGGAGCTGGGTCTCTTGAGCTTGGAAAAAAGGAGACTGAGAAGTGACACCACTAATGTTGATTAATACGGAAAGGGTGGGTGTCAGGAGGATGGAGCCAGGCTCTGCTCAGTGGCACCCAATGATAGGACAAGGAGCAGTGGGTGTGAGCTGGACCAGAGGAGGTTCCACATCGATCTGAGAAGGAACAACTTCATGGTGAGGGAGACAGAGCACTAGAAGGGGTTTCTCAGAGATGTTGTGGAGTCTCCTTCTCTGAAGACTTTTAAAATCTGCCTGGCCATGTTCCTGTGCAACTGGATCTAGATGATCCTGCTGTGGCAGAGGGATTGGACTAGATAATCTTTCGAGGGTCCTTCCAATCCCTAATATTCTATGGTTATGTGATTTCAACCCCAGTGCTCAGGAAGCATCCAAAAAGATTGCATGAGGACAGAGAGAGAGAGAGAGAGAGGGAGAGAGAGAGAGAGAAAGAGAAAGAAAGAAAGAAAGAAAGAAAGAAAGAAAGAAAGAAAGAAAGAAAGAAAGAAAGAAAGAAAGAAAGA
>JAOXOE010000632.1:24894464-24916545 GCA_028565055.1 Phoeniculus purpureus | reverse complement strand
ATGCCCTCATAAAAGGCTATCAGGTTGGTCAAGCATGACTTCCCTTTGGTGAAGCCATGCTGACTGTCCCTAATGACTGTCTTGTCCTTGATGTGCTTGGAGACAGCCTCTAGGACAAATTGTTCTATCACCTTTCCAGGGATGAGGTGAGGCTGACTGGTCTATAGTTGCCTGGGTCCTCCTTCTTGCCCTTTTTGAAGATTGGAGTGACATTTGCTATCCTCCTGTCCCTAGGCAACTGTCCTAATGTTCTGTGATTCTGTGACCCTGTGTATTATTTTATCTCCTTACAGAAGTAAAAGCAAGAAGGAGAAACAGATTGACTTGAAAACTAAGTGAGGAACTTTTCAGACAGGTGATGTCAAGCACCATTTCTTGCTACATCCCTCTCCAAATGAGTATCCTGACTCACAATGTGAAAATCAAGAAAAAATACAAAAATATTTAAAATAGATATTAAAAACTATTTTTAAATATTAAAAATATAAAAGATGTATAAAAATCCAATGATTGACAGTGCTGCTGAACCACTTCTGCTGCAAAGAGGTACTGTTAGTGTTAAGAGGAGCTTTTGAGCGCTATGGAATCCAGATCTTAAAAGTAGAGACTGAGGTCTGCACTGCATTTGAAGTCATCTCCAGCTGAGCTCAAACCTAACTGTGCTCCAACCTAATGATGGCTTCATTTTCCATCTTCCTTGCACTTAGGTCTCCTTGACTCAGTGCAAGCAGAGGACCATGGAGACAACTGCATGGAGAAGGGCTTGAGGGGTCATATGAAATTGCTGAGTTAGCTGCAGGAACCTAAACTCTGGTCAGATGAGAAATGGAGAGACAGCTCCTGCATTTCAGACATCCCAGTGCTCAATAGATGTCAGGAGGAAATAGCCAGCATATGGAGTTCTTCATAAAGCTGTGAGATATGACCCACAGATCACTGAAGTGACAGTCTAATTTTATAATCTTCACCCCGCTAGAAGCTTCAGAGACTTCTTACATCAAGAGTACAACACCTCCACACAGTGGCACAAAGTAGTAAGACCCAAGAAACACTCCAGCTCTGGAATAAATGCAGCATATTTTCATAGAAAATCTTTCTTTAAACGATTAAAGCAAATTTGTCTTCCCCTTCCTGCTGCTTCCGTACACACGGGGTTTTCCCGAGTTGTGGTTTGCAAAGGAAAATGTCATTGTCCCCCCAAGTCTAACTGCTGCACAAGGAGATCTGTGTCCAGACAACAAATCCAAGCACATTAGCAACAAATTTGTGCCACCAGTGGGAAAAAATTGGGGAAAGCCATGAAAAAGCCTTTGTGCACCAGGTTTCAACTCCTGTTCTGTCCAAAATGAAGATGTTCTCAGTGTCATCCAACGACAGGACAATGGGCAATGGGTGTGAGCTGGAATACAGGAGGTTCCACATCAATATGAGATGGAACTCCTTCACGGTGAGGGTGACAGAGCCCTGGAAGGGGCTGCCCGGGGTGGGGTTGTGGAGTCTCCTTCTCTGGAGATGTTTAAAACCCGACTAGCCATGTTCCTGTGCTACTTGAACTAGGGGATCTTGCTGTGGGGGGGGGATTGGACTAGATGATCTTTCGTGGTCCCTTCCAGTCCCTAATGTTCCGTGATTCTGTGTTGTAAGGAAATGGGCTAATGGTTGGACTCAATGATCTTAAAGGTTTTTTCCAACCTAAACTATTCTATTCTGTTTAGTTTGAGGAAGAGGAGGCTGAGGGGAGACCTTACTGCACTCCAAAATTATCTGAACGGACACTGGTGGGTGCTGGTCTTTTCTCACAGGTAATTAATGATAGAACAAGAGGGAACAGCCTCAAGCTGCACCAGGGGGATGTTAGGCTGGATGTCAGGAAAAACTTCTTCCTGGAAAAGGGTCCTCTGGCCTTGGAACAGGCTGCCCAGGGACGAGGCTGAATCACCATCCCTGGACGTGTTTCACAGTCGTGGAGATCTGGAGATTGACGACAAACTTTAGTGGTGGCTTTGGGACAGCTGGGTTAGTGGTTTGACTCTATGATCTCAAGGATCTTTTCCAACTTGAATGATTCTATGATAATTCTAAATCAGAGCGCAGTGTTGTTTGGCAGAAAGGTGAATACAAGAATGGGTACCTGTGCTTATTCCTCCTCTTTCCAGGATTGCCTCTGTGAGTGTGGGGTGTGCACTGACCTGTACTTGCCCGTCCGCACTTGCAGAGCTCTCATGCCACAGCGCTGGGCGCCTCCGACATCACTCACAATATCATCTCCAATCATGATGGCCTGTCAGAGCAATGAAATATAGCAAAAAGGGGGTGTCAGGTGGGTTTATTTCTGCCGTCCATCACACACCTTGGACATAACAAACAGCTTGATTTGATGTTTAGTGCTGACATCAGACAAATTAAACAAGATAATATTGTCATCGTATTGATTAAAAGTCACCCCACCTTGGGCGTAATTCGTGCTGCAGCTCCTCAAGC
The DNA here is from genome assembly GCA_028565055.1 of Phoeniculus purpureus. Lineage (NCBI taxonomy): Eukaryota > Metazoa > Chordata > Aves > Bucerotiformes > Phoeniculidae > Phoeniculus > Phoeniculus purpureus. The sequence goes on along the minus strand of JAOXOE010000632.1, from coordinate 24,914,064 downwards.
GATGTGCGAGTGCGGTACAATTTGTAATCAATCACAGAAATCAAAGGGATTTGGTAGAGTTCAAAGCAAACGCTGAATCCTATGCAGTCCTAGTCAGTTCCTAATGACGCCTTTACGTTTTGCTCCAAGCAGTCTACACTAAGCTTATCATTTTAGACATTTCCTTAAAACTGGTATTCCAAACGACAGTCAAAACCGAAGATTGTGATGAGACAGTTAATTTGACAGAGCTTTATGCAAACCCACACTCAGAGTGATAAAAATTTTGGAAAATCCCTGTAAAATCTAATTTATTTATATTTAGGCAACACGATATGAGATGCACAGGCCTGCGGTTTGTGTTACAGTCAGCTTAAGTCTAGGCAAATCCTAATAAACTCAACTGGCTACCAAAAAATCACAGAACTACTGGAGAGAATCCAGCGCAGAGACACAGAGATGATGGAATGGAGCACCTCCCTGATGAGGAAAGGCTGAGGAAGCTGAGTCTCTTGAGCTTGGGAAAAAGGAGATTGAGCGGTGACCTCATTATTGTTGATAAATATGGAAATGGTGGGTGCCAAGAGGATGGAGCCAGGCTCTTCCCACTCTCATCCAATGACAGGACAAGGGGCAATGGGTGTCAGCTGGAACAGAGTAGGTTCCACATCAATATGAGAAGGAACTTCTTCCCAGTGAGAGTGACAGAGCACTGGAAGGGGTTGCCACGGAGATTGAGGAGTCTCCTCTGGAGGCATCTAAAACCTGCCTGGCCATGCTCCTGTACAACTTGATCTAGGGGATCCTGGTGTGTCAGAGGGATTGGACTGGATCATCTTTCAAGGTCTCTTCCAATCCCTGGTTCTGTGGTTCTGTGAAGTAAAGACCATCTTAGTGCTGGGTTCTCAAAACATTAAAAGTGATTATTTTTCTGAAAAAGGGATGAGTAGGACAGCCCTCCAAGCACTTACGTGCTCACCAAAATCACTGTATCACAGTACATTGGGGATTGGAAGGGACCTCGAAATATCATCTAGTCCAATCCCCCTGCCAGAGCAGGCTGTATTTTACCTCACCACGGCAAGTTTTCCTGCAAGACGCCCTGGAGCTCTGCAAGTGCAGCTGCAGATGAGCAGCGATGCCTGTCCAGGCCAGCTTGTGGCACACGAATACAAAAATGTACTCCAGCCCCTTGGGATTTCACAGATTTACTATCGGTGAAGGGCAATAATCACTAAAGGAGGAGCAATTATTCCCAAATCATTTAGGATTTAAAAAATCATTGGCAAGAAGATAGAGGTCAGAAGGTGCACTGTCAAGGGAAATAAAAAAAACCTCTACCTGTCAAACCTGGGTTTAACTTCCCCTCTGACCGCAATATGGTGAGAAGAGAGAGAAACATATAAAACTGAAAGGTCATATAGCCATGGAAAGCAAGAATTAAAAGATCCCCCGTTCATGTTCACATTTTACACAGGGATCACCCCATTCATCTGCTCATTTATTCTGTGGATGTAACCTTTTATTTCAGATTGCTTAAAAATTCACTAAAAAGAAAAGAATCTCTCTGCAGTGAGAGATTCTCTTGAGTTTTATGGCAAATTTTTGAAGGATTAAGATGGGTGTAATTTGTATTTTCCTAAACCACGTAGCTGCTGAGAGATAGTCAGGCTGCCCAGGGAAGTAGTGGAGTCACTATCAATGGAGGTGAGTAGATGTGGCACTTTGGGACATAGTCTAGAGGTCATGGAGGTGTTGGGTGGAAGGAGTGGCTGACACTCGAGCAGGCTGTGCTGCTGTTCAGCAGGACCTGGACAGGCTGGAGAGTTGGGCAAGGAGAGACTGAATGAACTATAACAAAGGCAGTGTAGAGTCTGGCATCTGGGCAGGAACAACCCCAGGTACCAGAATAGGGTGGGGACTGACCTGTTGGAGAGCAACATAGGAGAAAGGGACCTGGGGGTCCTGGTGGACAGCAGGATGACCAGGAGCCAGCAATGGGCCCTGGTGGCCAAGAAGGCAAATGGCATCATGGGGTGGATCAGAAGAGGGGAAGTTAGGAGGTTAGTTAGTCAATTGAGAGTGGTTCTCCTCTCCCTCTACTCTGCCCTGATGAGACCACATCTGGATGACTGTGTCCAGTTGTGGGCCCTTCAGTTCCAGAAGGACACAGAACTGCTGGAGAGAGTCCAGCACAGATCCACAAAGATGATGAAGGGAGTGAAACATCTCCCTGATGAGAAAAAGCTGAGGGAGCTGGGTCTCCTCAGCTTGGAAAAAAGGAGACTGAGGGGTGACCCCATTAATGTTGATAAAAATGGAAAGGGTAGGCGTCAGGAGGATGAAGCCAGGCTCTGCTCAGGGGCACCCAATGATAGGACAAGGGGCAATGGGTGTCAGCTGAAACATAAGAGGTTCCACATCAATATGAGAAGGAAATTCTTCTCAGTGAGGGTGACAGAGTACTGGAAGGGGCTGCTCAGAGGGGTCGTGAAGTCTCCTTCTCTGGAGACGTGTAAAACTCACTTGGTCATGTTCCTGTGCAACTTGATCTAGTGTAGCAGGGGGATCAAGGTCCCTTCCAATCCCTATTGTTCTGTGATCTTAGAGGTCCAACCTCGGTGATCCTTGGCACAGTTAGGTTAATGGTTGGACTCAATGTTCTTAAAGGTCTTTTCCAGCCAAAATGATTCTGTGATCCCACATTAATTATGCTTCAATCATGGAACTACTAGCTATGCAAACACCAAACATGCAGAGGGCATCACATGTGACCTCTAACGTGGGATAAAGTCCACAAGAAGGCCAGTGAAACAAGAAAACACATGAAACCTCCAGGGCAGACTTCCAACAGCTGCAGGATGAGCCACATTTAGATCAGCTTTCAGCAGGGCATGAAGCTTAAAACTTCATTTATTCACTTAATTTTTTATTTTGGAGATGGACAATCCTCCATCATTGTGGTTGGTTAGTGGCAAGGGGAAGGTCCTCTGTGCTACCACTGGAGTGATCTCCCTCTGCTCTCACGCCCCACTAACTCCCACCTGAGACTTGCAGGTGGCAGAAATGGGAAGTTGTTAACTACCAGTCGTTTATGCACTCCGAGATGACCTGCTGTAAGTCCCATTAAAGCAGGACAATTTGCTACAGAGAGAACTTTTTATGATTGTATAAAACTAGCAGAACCTTGACAATAAACCTTTTAGGGTTTATTGTAAAGCTGTAAAAATCATCTGCTGTTACAGCAGCCTTAAAACACATGAATTAGGTATTTTGGGAAGCTCTAAGATGTGTTGCTCTTTGTCAGATAGGTCTGGTTACCCCTACAAGGTTTACATTTCCAATCTCTGACACTAATACCAGCAATCTGTTCTTTCTAGGCTGTTGAGGAAAGGCTACAATGAAAATTGGACTTTTGGGAGTTTCACCTATTCCAAGTGCAGGTTGAAGACATCTCAGCAGCAGCAAGCACTGTCAGGGTTTCAGCATGAAGCAGTTATCAAGGGAAACGACTGGTGATAACTTTATTGATTAAAGCAGCTTGTGAAATCTAAGATTGGCCCCTGTCTAGTGTTGCTGTGGTGAGACAGCTTTATTAAAAAGGGATTTTTCATTAGAAAACTGTGGAAGAAAACTGTGGCATGTTTTCAGAAGCACAGCTCATCTAAAACGGTTTGATGATGGGGGTGGAATGAATTACTGGCAAAAAATTTAACATAAAAGTTAAGGCAGGTAAAACCAGCCCTTGTCAGCTCCTAATTTAGGGGCAGACTGAAACATCACACAGCTCATTACTGAGGAACTGTCTTTGCTGAGTTTCTACCATTTCTTAAGACAAACTGAACCAACCTGCAAAACCTTTCTCAACCCAGCACTGAAGCTGTAAGGCTGAGCACTTGGAAGTTAGGAAAATACATCAGAATTAAGGTAGCTTTCTCTGATGTCATTTTTCCTCCTGCGCATGTAGGCAAAGATGATCGGGGCTGGAGCATCTGCCTTACAGACAGAGGCTGAGAGTTCTGGGGCTGTTCAGCCTGGAGAGGAAGAGACTGAGGCAAGGTCTCAGAAATGCTGATACATATCTAAAGGCTGAGTGTCAGGAGGATGGGACCAGGATCTTCTCAGTGGTGCCCAGTGACGGGACAGCGGGCAGAAACTGGAACACAAGGAGCTTCCACTTAAAAAGAAGGAAATACTTTTTCCCAGTGAGGGTCCCATAGCCATGGACCACACTGTCCAGACAGATTGTGGAGTCTTCTATTCTGGAAATAATCCAAACCTTCCTGCATGTGTTTCTGTGGGATCTGGGCTAGGAGATCCTGCCCTAGCCATGAAGATGATCAGAGAGCTGCAACCTCTCTGCTATGAGGCCAGAGAGAGAGAGCTGGAGATATTCAGCCTGAAGAAGAGAAGGCTCCAGGGAGACCTTAGTGTGGCCTTTCAGTGCTTCAAGGTAGCCTTTAAGATGAGGACAAATGTTTAGCAGGATTTGTCGTGACAGGACAAGGGGTGATAGTTTTAAACTAAAACCATGGGGAGAATTAGATTAAATGGATGCAAAACATTTTAAAGCTGTACTGCCATTCAGTAGGACCTGGACAGGCTGGAGAGTTGGGCAAGGAGAGACTGAATGAACTATAACAAAGGCAGTGTAGAGTCTGGCATCTGGGCAGGAACAACCCCAGGTACCAGAATAGGGTGGGGACTGACCTGTTGGAGAGCAGCGTAACAAAAAGGGACCTGGAGGTCCTGGTGTACAGCAGGATGACCATAAGGCAGTAAAGGGCCCTTGTGGCCAAGAAGGCAAATGACATCCTGGGGTAGATCAGAAGGGGGGTGGTTAGTAGATGGAGAGGGGTTCTCCTCCTCCCTCTACTCTGCCCTGGTGAGACCACATCTGGAATCTTGTGCCCAGTTGTGGGCCCCTCAGTTCCAGAAGGACACAGAACTGCTGGAGGGGATCCAGTGCAGAGCCACCAAGATGATGAAGGGAGTGGAGCACCTCCGTTATGAGGAAAGGCTGAGGGAGCTAGGTCTGAGGCTGTTAAAACACTGTCCCAAGGTTGCCCAAAATGGTGGTAGAAGCCCCAGTCCTGGAAACAGAATCTCTCTGGCTGTAAAAGACCCCTGGGATCATCGAGTCCAACCATCTACCCTCCCTTACAAGGTCACCCCTAAACCATATCCCTCAACACCTCACCCAAATTATCTTTAAACACGTCCAGGGATGGCAACTCAAACCACCTCCCTGGGAAGCCTATTCCAAAACATTCCAGGTTAGGCTGGATGGGGCTCTAAGCAATCTGCTTCAGTTGGAGATGTCTCTGCTCATTGCAGGGTGGTTAGATTAGATGACCCTGTATAGTCCCTTCCCACCCAGATCAGTCTGTGATTCTAAAAGTCTAGAGATAAGCTGAGGGAGAAAGGCAAGCAGCTATGTTGATTGTTACCCGGAGTAAAACTAGAAATAAGGAGATGCAGGGAAGTCTAGTAATGAGACTACTTGGCTGTGAGAGCTGTCCCTACTTACAGAAGCCCTGCTGTTCTCAGTTAGTCTGTACAGAACATTAATAAATGGGGAGCTGGGAACATCCCTAGATGGGGAAGGAGATGGATTAGGTGGCCTACTGGGTCTTTTCCATGTCCCCACTCTATAATAAACCCAAGCACTACTGAATTACAAGGCCATAATTCCATCACCAGGCTTTAGGGATGTACAAGGCAGCCAACCTTCATTCCCATTGTTTATAATGTCACCAAAAGCTCCTGACGGAACTATTACGCTGTAATTCACTGCTGTGTGTGAGTCATCTCACACTCATCCTGATGTCTTGTGTGACATAATGACAAATCAATAAAGAGGAGCTGAATAAGAGCTCTGGGCACAGCTACAGAGAGAGGAAAAACAATGGGCTGTACTAAATGAGTAGGGGACATCACACATTCAGCAGGAAAACGTGTTAAATCTAGTAACACCAGAGGAGTTTTGGGGTCAGTCAGTTCTTCTCGTTCATCCAAATTAGCAAACATCCTACTTCTGCTTTTCCCTTTTACTTAATAAAGGTAGTTAGTGTGATGCTAGAGCTCTGGGCAACCTGATCTAGTGAAAGATGTCCCAGCTCACTTCACAGAGGTTGGACTAGATGACCTTTAAAGGTCATTTCCAGCTCAACACATTCTATGATTCCATGATTCTATGACACTATGAAATAAACAACATTTTGGGTACAGTTACAGAATCACAGAGCACAAAGGATTAGAAGGGACCTTGAAAGATCATCTAGTCCAATTCCCCTGCCACAGCAGGATCACCTAGACCAAGTTGCACAGGAACATGTCCAGGCAGGTTTTAAATGTCTCTAGAGAAGGAGACTCCACAACCTCCCCGGGCAGCCCCTTCCAGGGCTCTGTCACCCTCACCAAGCTACTTTTCAGATTGATGTGGAACCTCCTCTGTTCCAGCTCACACTCATTGCTCCTTGTCCTGTCATTAATGAATGTATTGAAAGTACTGGTCCCAGTACTGATGCTTGGAGGACTCCACTAGATACAGACCTCCACCATTCTGCAGCATCTGGTGGCCAGGCAGAACACCAGGCATTGGGCCACCTCTCATCTTGTGAGGCACATCATCTTCTACAATTCCTTAGGTCACCTAACGTTTCTTCTTTTATACTGTTTCCTTTTGCCTCCAAACTTCACAATACAACCGTATGTTGTTTTGAACTATAGGATTTGGGAGGAAGGTGGATTAAGAAATCACAACACAAGAATACAAGTAGAAGGAGAAACCACAGTAGAGAACAGAGGGATGGAAGGGGATGGAAGACCCTAAATTATGTACGTGAAGAAAGCATCAGTGGGCAAAACCATACGGCACAGTCAGTTACAGCACCAGAATGTTTACCTGCTGTGCTGGAACATCCATTTCTGCTAAGGCTGATTCAAAAAACATTTTGGATGGTTTTCCTACAACCTCAGCTTGAACATCACAGGCATACTAGAAAAAAGGGAGAGAGACACACATTCAAAATGCCGATCAGAACAAGAGTGGCTCAACCCCATAACTCCAGTCAATTGTAGATAAAGTATGGAATTATTGATTTTTGCCCTTTAATACCAACAATATTCACCTTCACCATTAGTAGGTGAAGGTGAATATTGGCGATTATGGGTAACAGAAGAGTTTAATGTGCTTTGGCAAGAGAGAGTCCTCCTGCAACATCTTGAGTTACACGCCTCTTACATCCTCCATTATGTGAACAATCCAGATACAGCTCCAGCATCGCTCATCCTTGTAAGAGCATCACTCTCCAATAAAGAGCAAATACCCTTCATGTGAAATGGTGAGAAGTCCTGGAGGGCCCACTGTTTCGTCTACCATCTGGTATATTTTTAATGGTTCAAGTGACCAGCCTGAGCTGAAAAGCTAACCCTAACCCTATAACTAAATATCAGTAGTGTGCTGAAAAAAAAAAAAATAAAATCAAATCAATAAGGTCTGTCTAGCTTATTTCTAAACAGCTAGACATACAAACCTGTACTGTGGAAGGCAAAAGCTCTCTGCAAAACTCATACAGACACAAATGAAATGTGCTGCAAACTTCCACCATACAAGAAGGACATTGAGGTGTGGAGTGGATCCAGAGAAGGCAACAAGGTTGGTGAAGGGTCTGGAGAACAAACCTTTTGAGAAGCAGCTGAGGGAGCTGGGGCTAGTTAGTCTGAGAAAAGGGAGGCTGAGGGGAGACCTTATTGCTGTCTGCAACTCCCTGATAGGAGGGTGTAGAGAGGTGGAGGTTGGTCTCTTCTCACAGGTAAGAAGTGATAGGACAAGCAGAAATGACCTCAAGCTGTACCAGGGGAAGTTTAGGTTGAACACCAGGAAAAACTTCCTGGAAAGGGTCCTCAGGCCTTGGCTGCCCAGGGACAGGGTTGAATCGCCATCCCTGGACATGTTTCACAGTCAGGGAGATCTGGAGCTCAGTGGTAGGGTTTAGCAGTGGCCTGGGGACAGCCAGGTTGATGCTTGGACTTGATGATCTTAAAGGTCTTTTCCAACCTAAACAATTCTATAAGCAAGTGTTAGCCCAGTTCAGGCTGCAGGACAACACTCCTGCCTGGTTTTACTTTGTTGCTTGATCTCAGGCAGATAACTGGGTTAATGGTTGGACTCAATGGCCTTAAAGGCTTTTTCCAACCTAAACAATTCTATGGTTCTATTATATCCACTATCTTCTGTGCTTATACACTCCCCTACTTCGCTCTACTGTCTGCATTCAGTCTATTTTTTTATCCCCTATAAAGGGGAGCACAATCACAGAATCACAGAACATTAGGGATTGGAAGGGACCTTGAAAGATTACCTAGTCCAATCCCCCTGCCACAGCATAATGATCCTCTCCTTTTCTCATCTGTAGGTTGGCTTCTCTAATGGGTTCCTGTTCTGCACAGACTTAATCAGGCTTCAAACCAGGATTGCCCTGTAGTTTTTTACTGAATAAGAGCCTTTTGCTGTAAACTGTAAAGGGCAAAGACTGCACCCAACATAAAAAGGTCCTGCAGTATTTCTTCGGTATCTTGCAGGCGATATTCCATGGCTTTATTGTTTTCTGACTCCTTCTTTCATAGGCTTCACTGCCAATAAAGTTCCCACAATGGTAAAAGTTCACATTTTAAACAAAACTTTAAAAATTAATAGAAGCCAGAAAACAAATGAATCCACTAGCCTTTCGAATGAAGCAAACGTGCTCCATTCTGCAGAAACTTCCTCCACCAAGGTGAGTAATTACAAAGATGACCCATATTTATACCAGTTACTCTTTTAACAAGACGCACCGAGCAAGTAAGCATAACGCAAGCTATAAAATACCTCTAATGCCTTCATATATGCTCCAACATCAAGTTTCAGCCCATCGGTTTCTTTATAGTAGCGTCTGGAAATGAAAGTGATAAAGTTCCAATGAAAGGGCAGTTAAATACAAAGAAACCACGTTTTATTGCTATTTCTGTGCCTCTGCAGATGTCCATATGGCTGCTACAAAAAGTCAAGGCATCATAAACTCTGAGGCCTTAATTTAACACCAGGAATTAAGTAAAGGACAGGTTCAGTTGCTCTGCAGTGTTAGGGAAAAGATCTGAGACCAGGTGCCCATCTGGCATCTGGGACACGAAGGTACAAAGGGATTGCAACCAGTTTGTATCAAGGATGAACTTGGTCTGTATTTTATGCAGCTGCTCGCAAAGGGCAGCAGTTACACTGCTCTTCGTTTAATATATGGCAGGGAGCCCTTTGCAGATACAAGATGAGGGCTGGCACCAACCAGCAGCTGTAGCATCTTCCTCAGCACATCTACAAGGGAACCCCAAGCAAATGACCATCATTGCTTGTCACCAGCCTCTCAATTGAGGAAACTCCAGTTCTGGGCCCCTCAAATGCAAGAAAGACACAGAACTGTTGGAGAGTGTCCAGTGCAGAGCCACAGAGATGATGAAGGGAGTGGAACATCTCCCTGATGAGGAAAGGCTGAGGGAGCTGGGTCTCTTGAGCTTGGAGAAAAGAAGACTGAGGGGTGACCTCATTAATGTTGATAAATATGGAAAGGGTGGATGTCAGGAGGATGGAGCCAGGCTCTGCTCAGTATCATCTAATGATAGGGCAATGCGTGTGAGCTGGAACAGAGGAAGTTCCACATCAATATGAGAAGAAACTTCATGGTGAGGGTGACAGAGCACTAGAACAGGCTGCCCAGAGTGGGTTCTGGAGTCTCCTTCTCTGGAAGCATTTAAAACCTGCCTGGACATGTTCCTATGCAACTTGATCTAGGGAATCCTGCTGGGGCAGGGGATTGGACTGGATGGTCTTTCGAGGTCCCTTCCAATCCCTAATTGAATGCTCTAATGCTCTGTGATTCTGTGACTAAGAAAGCCACTCAAGCTCAATTTTGCTTCTTCAAAAAAATGTGCCTGTAGCCATGAAGCTCACAAAATTGGTGTCTTTACAGTGTTTTTCAGGAACAGTAATTCACATTAACTCAGGTCTTCCAAGTTCTCCTGATCAGCACAAAGATAGGTTTCCATATGACAGGAAGAAAAAGGGGAAGATGAGCAGCCGTTTAAGATTTTATGCCCTATCCTTCTGCCATTTTTGATTATTCAGCACAGCCTCCCTTTCAAATGACCACTTGACCTTTGCTAGAACAGCCATTAACCTTCTATAGTCTAGCGTAAACAGCTTAATTTTCTGACAGTGGCATGACAGAAGAAATTACAAAGCCAATTCCCATTCTCAGCCCCAAACAGATGCTAAATGTAAATCACTCCATTTTCAGGAGGAGGACTTTCTGCTTCAGTCACTCTGACACTTTTCCTTTTCTGTGGAAAACTAGAACTTCAACCAAAACCAACCTACTTGCCCAAAGTAGGCACCTTTTTAAGGTTCACCTAGTTACACTGACTTTGCAGGTTAAAAATGAAGCGCTTGTGGCTGTTTTTTGTCTGTGGTCCTTTCCATCGATGAAGCTTCTGTAGTTAGGTGACAGTCCATCCAATCCCCCTGTACTCTGCACTGGTGAGGCCACACCTTGAGTACTGGGTCAAGTTTTGGGGATCTCACTACAAGGGAGACATCAAGGTGCTGGAACAAGTGTAGAGCAGAGTAAAGAAGCTGGTGAAGAGCCTGGAGAAAAATTCTTATGAGATTGAGAGAGTTGGGGCTCTCTAGTTTAAGGAAGAGGAGGCAAAGAGGAGATCTCAGAAAAAAGAAGAAATTCTGCCTGGAGAGAGTGGTCAGGCACTAGACTGGGCTGCCCAGGGTGGTGGTTGTGTCTCCATCTGTGGAAGTTGTTTAAAAGTTGCTTAGATGTGGTGTTGGGTTTAGGGGTGAACTTGTAGAGTAGGGGTGATGGTTGGACTCTATGACCCCAGGGGTCTTTTCCAACCTGAACAATTCTATGACTTTGTCAACTCCCCTTCTTTGAGCCCGAGAACTTCCCTACCAGTGTAACTCACTCCAAACTTCTCTTCACATCGCCTTAATGATCAATAAAGCTGCACCAAGGGAGGTTTAGGATGCATATTAGGAAAGATTTTTTTCACTGAAAGGTCAGGCTTTCGAACAGGCTGCCCAGGGAGGGGGCTGAGTCACCACCCCGGTTGTGTTTAAAAATCATTTAGATGAGGTGCTTAGAGATCTGGTCTAGAGGTGAACTTGGTAGAGTAGGGTTGTTAGTTGTACTTTATGATCTCAGAGGTCTTTTCCAACCTGAATGATTCTATGAAAACGAAATGCTCATGGTGAAAACTGAGCTTAGATTATCCCTAAATCTGTATTTTATAAGAGAAAACTTGCATTTTACAGAAATAACAGTGGATCTGTTTTCAAGCTGTCAGCATCAATGAATAACCCAGTAGATATTTTTACAAAGGCATTTTTGCATTGATTGTCTCACAAATCTTCAACAAATGTTGCTTCTGTATCTCATTCTGAAAGACTGTATTAAATAACACAGAATTGCGTTATGTTATGTAAATCAGCCACTCTGCTCTTGGCTCAACAATTTCTCCTTATTCTTCTAACTAAGAAGCAGGAAGAACTGTTCATCCCTGTTGTAGGATCAGAGCATGTGTCAAGTACAGCCACACAGATTTAACTGCTCCTTCCCACCGATAAGTTCTACCCAGCTGGATCAATAACCCACAAACCAAGAAGGGGTTTCATGCCCATTACAGTCTACTGAACCACTGAAAAATGTTGTCACTCCAGTCTCCTCAAGCTAAACTCAAATTGCCCAACTGGATTTTTCCTGTCTATGAAAGCAGGAGCTCAAAATTTACCTTTAATATTGACAGGGTAATTAAAACTGGCTTGTGATATTCAAACTATCAAAACAATTGATTCATTGCTTCAAAAGCACAGTTGTGTTTGCAAGTCTGCACCATACCAACCCATTCTTGGGCTCTCCTCTTTCGTATTCTTGGCCACCGCACTTTACTCACAGCCAGGGGAACATCCACCTCCATCTCCAGCACTGTCAGGGTGGAGTTTGGGCCTTGCAGCCACTATCATAAATTGATGTGGTTTCTATATTATCAAAGAAAACTCTCCTCCTCCTTCATAGAATCATTCAGGTTGGAGAATACCCTTGGGATCATCAAGTCCAACCATCAATGCTACTCTATAAGTTCACCCCTAAACCACATCCCTCAACACCACATCTAAGCGACTTTTAAACAACTTCCACGGATGGAGACACAACCACCACCCTGGGCAGCCCAGTCCAGTGCCTGACCACTCTCTCCAGGAAGAATTTCTTCCTGATGTCTAATCTAAACTTCCCTTGTTGAAGCTTGAAGCCCTTCCCTCTGGTTCTGTTGCTAATTGCCTGTAAGAAGAGACCATTAATGTCTCTGCTATGTCCTTTCACATAGTTGTAGAGAGCAATGAAGTCTCCTCTTTGCCTCATCTTTCTCAAACTAAAGAGCCCCAACTCTCTCAATCTCTCCTCATAAGAATTTTTCTCCAGGCTCTTCATCAGCTTCTTTACCCTCCTCTGCACTTGTTCCAGCACCTCAATATCTCCTCATCTACTGCAATCCTTAAGCCACCAGCGAAATCACAGAATTATTTAGGGTGGAAAAGACCTTCAAGCTCATTGAGTCCACAACAACAGCCCTTTATCCAAGCGTGGTCAGTTAGATTTCGTTTTGTTTGTTTCAGGTTTCTTTCCCTATTAAAAATCATCTCTCTTCCGTTCAGACAGGAACACATGGCTACAGGCAGTAGTTAAACCAACATGGTTATGTCATGTCTGAGACTTTTGAGGAACAAAGACAAGAAGACAAGCAGTGCCTATAACCCTATGGGCCTCCTGTAGTACTCATTCACTTTGGGGTTGCACACATCCAAATCCTAGGAGGTTCCACATCAATATGAGAAGGAGCTTCTTCACAGTGAGGGTGACAGAGCACTGGAAGGGACTGCCCAGGGAGGTTGTGGAGTCTGCTTCTCTGGAGACATTTAAAACCCACCTGGACATGTTCCTGTGCAACTTGATCTAGGGGATCCTGCTGTGGCAGGGGGATTGGACTAGACAATCTCTCGAGGTCCCTTCCAATCCCTAACGTTCTGTGATTCTGTGATTCATTAAGCACAAAGACACTGGGGGAGAAAAATAAATCTAGAGACTAGATTAAAAAAAAACAAACTGGGCTTAACTCACCCACTTCCAAGAGAGAGCAAAACTGGCTTCTCCATCCCAATCAGCACTCGGAACGCCTCATTCAGGTTTGCATAGGTGAAGTTTTCTGCTGCATCTCCAATAACCACACAGTTTGGGTTTGTTTTATCAATCTCTGCAAATTCAGGGACCAGATCTGGAGAACGAGATTAAAAAAAAAGCCCTGAACAAATTCCTCATTGTTTTGGATAATCTGTGTTTTCCTTCAATCTTTCCTCAATACATTAAAAAAATTAAAAATTTAAATATGAATCAACTGTTCTTTGAACTTATTCCAGTCTGGATCCTGCTATTCATCTGTCCGACAACACAGAGCAGAATAAGCCATTTCCTACTCTTGTCTTGAGTCCCACTACCCTGGTCCCAGTTACATCTCAGCTCCTTATACCCAGGCATCCAGACTCGGGGCAAACCCCATGGCAATGGAATTAAAATGTGTAACAGCAAGGTTAGGATCCACATCCTTTCTCCACCAACTGAAGTAAAAAACACTTTAAACTTAAGACTACAAGAACAAAAGGAAGGTAATATCCTGCATAAGACCTCACTGATCTCCTAGTCTCTGTCTTTAAGCATCAGACCTTGTACACTTGCTGAACTCTGTGCTGCACCACTGCCACAACAGAGATCTTGCTTGGGCCAGACCAGTAGGATTTATTCCACAGCCTCATGACTAACAAATAAAGTGTAATCCTAAGCAAACAGCTGCTAGGAGTTCTTCCTGCAACAGGCTATGGGAATTCACTGCTCTGTAGCAAATGCTCACATCCCTCTGGGGTATCATCCCAACGTGTTCCAGCACCTACTGCAGCATCTTACAGTCTCTTCCAACCAAAGATACTCTTTGATTCTGTGACTGCCTCACCATCATGCACAAGCAAGTGTGGTCTCAGGTTGCGCTCCTTCAAGATGCGGCAGGCTGCTGGTGCTGGGGCAGTGACTTCAGCCACGGAGATGTCGAAGCCCAAGCCCTGGAGCTTCTTCACAAACTTCTCCCGTGTTGCTTGGGTTTCATTAGTGCAGAACCGCAACTTCAGACCAGATGCTTTGATCCTGTTGAGTAAAAGCAGAAGGGTTGACCAGAGAAGGGAAAGAAGCTCCCTCGAACTGTTCAAAGCCCGGTTGGATGGGGCTCTGGGCAACCAGGTCCAGTGAGATGTGTCCCTGCCCATGACAGGGAGGGGTTGGAACTAGATAATCTCTGAGGTCCTTTCCAACCCAGACCATTTTATGATTGTGAAGAGTATCAGCTTTGCTGTTTCACCCTCAGTTTGGATAATTCCAGTGAAAATGCAAAGAGCAAATGTCAGAAGAAGGGCTGAATTCCATACTGTATTGAAGACCCACCTAAAATAATCAATCTTGGGGACTACAGATGCAGTTTCCATGTGCAGAGCCCTTGTCACATCATGTAACTGCCCTCTGCAACATAGAGCTGGAGAATCACTGCATTTCAAAGCAGCCAAGGAAAATAAGAAGCACTGAAAACGCATCAGCATTAAAAAACATCTATTTACCAAAAGATTGGACTAGATGATCTTTAAAGGTCCCTTCCAATCCCTAATGTTCTGTGATTTTATGATTCTGGGACTGTCACTCCGCTCCTCAAATACAATAAAATGCCTGATTTTTGACAGTTTGTGTGTGAATTTGTACATCATTACTTTAGAGGACCTAAGGTTTAAGTACCTAGCTAAGTTTGGGGCTAGCTTTATAAGTTTTTATATTATTATTAATATAATATAGCAAGTGCAGAGGAGGGCAACTGAGCTGGTGAAGGGCCTGGAGAATCATAGAATCATATAATCATTAGGGATTGGAAGGGACCTCGAAAGATCATCTAGTCCAATCCCCCCGCCAAAGCAGGATCACCTAGAGCAAGTCACACAGGAACATATCCAGAGAATAAATCTTATGAGGAGAGATTGAGAGAGTTGGGGCTGTTTAGGCTGAAGAAGAGGCTAAAGGGAGACTTCATCATTCTCTACAACTATTTGAAAGGACACTGTTGGTCCTTTCTCACAGGTCATTAGTGACAGAACCAGAAGGAAGTGCTTCAAGCTTCAACAGGGGAGGGTTAGACTGGACATGAGGAAGAAATCCTTCCCAGTGAGAGTGGTCAGACAATGGACTAGGCTGCCGAGGGTGGTGGTTGAGTCTCCATCCCTGGATGAGTTTAAAAGTTGCTTAGATGTAGTGCTGGGGGATGTAGCTTAGGAGTGAACTTGTGGAGTAGAGTTGATGGTTGGACTAGATGATCCCAAGGGTCTTCTCCAACCTGAATGATTCTGTGATAACATAATAATATAATACAATATAATTACATTTCTTTGTGTTAGGATCAAAAAACACTTTTCTATTAGGAAAGCCCCTGCATTGATCCTGAAGGCAACAAATGGTGGTGGGTTCCTTTCCAAAGTAGATTATCCCAATCAGTTGTGTGCAAACAGCAAACCCAGCATGAGCTTATGCAGCCGATGACGAACTTTCCACAAAAGGATTCTTAGAAATACAGTCCTGACCCAGTGAGGCCCCTTCTGCTCATTAAAACCCCACACCAATGTAGTCTTCAATAATGAGAGTGATTCATTTCTTTCTTATTATTTGTCTTTCCTAATCATAGGTATGTGAATTATCAATTACACTTAGTGGTTAATTGCCCTTCATAAAGATAGCTTTTCTCTTTTAAATTAGGCAGTTAATATATTGTAACTAATCGCATCCACTTGTACATTATAAATATATCTTCATTGATTGGGGCAGCAACTGCAAGATTCACTCATAAGTTAATGAAGCAATTGAGTGAAGAAGTGCAGGGTGTACCCAGGGAATAATTATTGTTAATGAATTATGATGTGACCTTCTCAGAACAATGAACAATCGGTGTGACAGGGGGATGACGCTACTCCACATCTGCCATTCGAGACACAGCTTTCTGCTGCAGTTAAGCGGCGAAGCAGCATAATTTGGATACATAACTGACTTTAACAGAGTGTGCTGTGGATAAAACGATCGTCTTCCAAATGCAAAGCCTGTCTGCACAGCCTTAGGAAAAAATCCTGTGACTCACAACTGCCTGGATGCAGACATTTGTTGAAGAATAATCTGTTCCTCCTTATTCCTAAAGGTCAATGAATCTGCGAACGACATTGACCACCAACTCACACAACAAACAATCCACTTGGGGAAAGCAAAGGCTCAGTTTCCACAGGTCAGCTTGGTCAAATCAAAGCCACTTTTCCTCTATTACTTCCTTCTATAACTTCCTTCTCAGGAGCTCAGATGAAAAACAGCTGCTGAAAGGTTTGACCAAAGCAGAAGCAGTCTGGACACATCTTGGACTACTCATAGAATCATTAAGGTTAGAAGCGACGTACAAGAACATCCAGTCCAACCCCACACTGCTCACTTAACCCTGTCCCCCAGGGTCACATCTACTAATTTTTTGAATCCCTCCAGGCGGAGGTGACTCCATCCCCTCCCTGGGCAGCTTGTTCCAACATCTGATTACTCTGCCAGTGAAGAAAACTTTCCTAATGTCCAATCTAAACCTCCCCTGGCACAACCTGACGCCATTTCCTCTTGTTCTATCGCTAGTACTTCACAATTTCATGGCCACCAGCAATTTCCACCTCAATAAAGGAGACCAGTAAATGCTTAAAATCATGCTTTGATGGTTGGACTTGATGATCTTGGAGAGGTTCTATGAGCCTCCAAACTTCCTTGGAGGTCTCATAGAATTATTAATATGCTATGATCAGGTGAGGGCTACAAGCAGTTAGGCCAAGCTGGTCAGAAAATGGGAGTCCCCCAGTGAAATGTGAAGACAAGCCATCAAGAGCTCCAAACATGCTGTTTCAATGAACAATCACCTACAAGTGGCATCTAACTTCAAAGGTAACATCTCTAAAAGAAACAGAGAATCACAGAAAATTTGGGATTGGAAATGACCTTGAAAGATCATCCAGTCCAATCCCCCCTGCCACAGCAGGATACCCTAGATCCAGTCACACAGGAACATATCCAGATGGGTTTTAAATATCTCCAGAGGAGGAGACTCCACAACACCCCTGGGCAGCCCCTTTCGGTGCTCTGTCACCCTCACCATGAATAAGTTCCTTCTCATATTGATATGGAACCTCCTGTGTTCCAGCTGACAGACAATGCCCCTTGTCCTATCATTAGATGACACTGAGCAGAGCCTGGCTCCATCCTCCTGACATTCACCCTTCACATATTTATCAACATTAATGGAGTAATCCCTCAGTCTCCTTTTTTCCAAGCTCAAGAGATCCAGTTCCTGCAGCCTTTCCTCATCAGGGAGACGTTCCACTCCATCACCTCTGTGGCTCTGTGCTGGACTCTCTCAAGCAGCTCTGTGCCCTTCTGGAACTGAGGGGCCCGCAACTGGACACACTATTCCAGGGCAGAGTAGAGGGGGAGGAAAACCTCTCTCAATCTAAGAACCTCTGACAGTTCTCCACACAATCCTCATATGATAGAGCCACGCTGTATGAACATGATGATTACACGCTCAGCAGGACAAACCCTTGATGCTCAGTACAGGGGCCAGGAGTGGAGCCAGCATACATCAGCAAACAGCTATTAACTCAGAGCTGAAATAATTAGGGAGAACTTCTAACAACAGCTTTCCATCGGGGGGAAATCTGGGCTCTGCAAAACACTCCCTCAGTTCTGATGGTCAGGTTTTGCACCAGGAGGAAGTAAGGTCTCTGTCTAATGGAGATGAGACCTTTGCACAGTGAGTTGAGACTGCACTGCAGGCACTGCGGCTACACTGAGTATCTGGACAGGAAACCTGGAGCGACTGAGCTGGCCTAGCCACGAGCTCTCACATTTGAAGCAGCAGGTGTAGAGCAAGTTGCTGCTATTTCTGGCACCAGCAACTGTGGGGATGTTAGGAGAAGAATCAAGAACAAATGCGATGCCTTATAAGATAAAGAACAAGGGATCAGATACCTGCAGCAAGTTCAGAATGAGGCGCATGGAATGCACACCACACATTTTATCAAGATCCCCGATATATTACAGATTCAGCAGCATCTATATGACAGAAACACAGGCATACCCAGGAAAACCAGTTAGTCTGGGGTTTGGCTGATTTCCATACAACATGGCCATCATAAAGATCCTCCTGAAGCTCCAGTAGCACCAGAAAAAAATCCTGATTAGAGCACAAGCAGAGAACACAAGACAGGCAGCACCATGCTGCAGGGACTCTGCGTGAACCAGAGCTGAGGACATCCTGAGGCCACCTCTCGTTTCACATGTGGGCCATTAACAGGTCCGCCATCATTCAAATCCACTCTGTTTCCAACAGGACTGCTCACATCACTCCAAATCCCAAGAGCAATGGGACAACTTCAACTTCTGCATGCAGGGAACTACCCGCAAAGGGAGAGCAGCTTCTGAACCTTTACAGGGGCCACAACTTGGCTAAAAGCACCTCTAAGGCTAAGGAAACTCCTTGGAGAGGACAGCTGAGGGTGGAGGGCAGCAGGGCAGGCAAAGAGTCTGGCTGTGCTGGCAGAACTGGCACTGGCTCACAGGGGCTGAAGAAAAGGCACAACTGACAGAAGAAACTTTCAATCCCAAAATTAGAAGCAGGCAGATGAGCACTGAGCTGACATCAACAGGTAAGTGAGACTTTTTGTAACCCTTTACCAGAGGAGGGATTTAAGCCAGTTGATCACCCAGACAACCCTAAATATAGAATGGTGGCACCCATCTGGCTCTGGGCATGCAGTGAACACACAGATAGGGGAGAGATGGAAATGAGGTTTTTAATTTCAGCCCCGATCTGCCCCTCACGCTACGGTAGCTCTTTGAACTGACCTTTACCTTGTTCTGCTGGAGCGGGACATACCGCCGAGTGACAATGTCCCACAATGCAATTACTGTGCGTCAGATGAGCTGGTCCCTTACAAATCACCTCGAACTTTACACATCTGCTGCCTGTCAGCATCTGCCAGGTTCACTCACCCGAAAATAATGAAAAAACACTCATTATTGTTCCATAACAGGTAAAGTGTTAGGACAATTATTAGACAGCCTGACTGACCTTGTGCAGACTTAAGCAACTGCCCTTGCCAACCTCTCTCTGGGCAGCCTTTGGGCAAATAAAACACAAAACCTGTGCTTGCAGGTGACGTAGAGCTTGTGACACTGACAGGAAGAAAATCACAGAACATTAGAGATTGGAAGGGACCTTAAAAGATCATCCAGTCCAATCCCCCTGCCACACCAGGATCACCTAGATCCAGTCACACAGGAACATGTCCAGGCGAACATGTCCAGGCGGGTTTTAAACATCTCCAGAGAAGGAGACTCCACAACCTCCCTGGGCAGCCCCTTCCAGTGCT
>JAOXOE010000632.1:24873654-24894364 GCA_028565055.1 Phoeniculus purpureus | reverse complement strand
CCTAAAGGGGTTCAACAAATGGGCAGATAGGGTGTTTCAGGAGATGATTTAGTGGTTCAGGATTGTAGGGCAGATGGTTGGACTTGATGATCTTAAAGGTCTTTTTCAACCTTGGTTATTCTCTGATTCTAAGAGAACATATCCTAGGAAGGAGGAAAGCAAGACACCGTAGGCAGAAGGACAGCTCTGAGGTCTGTTAAAGTCCTTTCTCTCAGCTATTCTGCCCATTACAAAGGCATCAGAAGCTCTCCAAAGAAAGGCCAACAGACAGGGCTGGACTTTGTTTCCAAGCTTTGTCTGAAATCACACTTGGCAGAGCAATCTCAGCCTGCTGGAAGAGCATGAAGACGTGCATGGCAAGAGCTCCTCTTGGGTTGGAGCTCTCTAGATTTTTCTAAGCCATCTGGGCTCGGATTTAGCCTGCAGCAGAAGGCCCTCTAAGTCCCAAATGAAAAGGCAGCTCCTATCCAAAAGTTCAGCTAGGGGTCAGTACCAGAGGAGCAGCTGAAGGATTTGATCATTAAATCCTCCCAGTTAAGGGCACCGGGGAAAAGTCTTTGCCACTGCAAAGGCAAACTCACCCAATGCTTGCTCCCCAGACCGCTCAACTCCACTATTTCATCTAGCTGGAAAGTTTCTGCTACTATTTCCCATCTGCTGGAAAAGAAGTGAAGGACACAGTGCAGGCAGAGCTCAGGCAGATGATGAGTTTCCCAGCCCCAGGTTAGAATCACAGAATCATTCAGGTTAGAAAAGACCCTTGAGATCATCAAGTCCAACCAATAACCCTACTCTATCAAGGTCATCACTAGACCAAGTCTCTAAGCACTGCATCTAAATGACCTTTAAACAGATCCAGGCATGGGGAGTCAACCTCGTCCCTGGGCAGCCAGTTCCAATCCCTGACCTCTCTTTCTGTGTAGAAGTTTTTCCTAATGTCCAGCCTCACCCTCCCCTGGTGCAACTTGAGGCTGCTCTTTCTTGTTCTATCACCTGTGAGAAGAGACCAGTACCCACCTCTCCACAATGTCCCTGCTGGGAGTTGAAGAAGACCATAAGGTCTCTCCTCAGCCTTTTCTTCCTCAGGTTAAATCATGGGGTTATGACAATTTTTCTCTTGGCCAGCAGAGCAAGGTACTCTTGGAAACACTAGTGCCCTCCATCTGTCCCAAAACTTGAAGTCCCACCTGGATTTAATGTCTCACCAGCACACCCAAGTAAAAACTACCAGGCTCAATGGCAGTGGTGAGCTGCCTTAGACCAAAGGAATGCAGTGCAAACATCCCCTGCTGAATATCCCTCACCCTTTACACAATCACAGAACATTAGGGGTTGGAAGGGACTTCGAAAGATCATCTAGTCCAATCTCCCTGTCCAAAGCCTTGTGAGATACACAGACATCCCTCTCTCTCCTCTTTCTGCAGGCAGACCCAGAGATATCTTTGAAGAAGGGAAGTACTTTGACCACAACTTGCCAGCTGAGATACGAGTCCCCTCGATCATGCTCCATAAGCCACAAAGACGTGGCCGTGGGGTGGGGGAACACGTCATACTCCATGACGAGGCTTTTCAGAGCAAATCTCAAATGCCTTTTAGCTGCAGAACTCAGCTTCCTTGCACTCCAGTCTGCACAAACCACCTATGAATTGCAAAGTGACATCCAGCTCTGACGGCACAAGGCCTTCATCTCTGTCAGAAACTGTTGATATAAATGAAACTGAGGAGCTGTTAAGTCCAAACGAAGCCATATTTAAGCCAGAGGTGCTGTAATTGGAGGGAGGCTCCATGGAGCAGAGCAGGTTCAGATAGAGCTGAAGGCCACTCCACATGGAGGGCTAAAAGCCATTGGTGCCAAGTAGGATTGTGGATGACACTACCTTCTCCCAAGAGGATATAATCCTGATGAGAGGAGTAGACTTTAAGCTCTTCCTTTCAACATCTGACAGAGTTTCACAAACATCAGGGAACTCAATGTCTTAGCACTCCCATGGTGGAATATAAAGAGGAGGCGGAGGGGAGTCCTCTACAACTACCTGAAAGGACATTGTAGAGAGGGGTGCTGGTCTCTTCTCACAGGTCATTACTGATAGAACAAGAGGGAAAAGCCTCAAGCTGCACCAGGGGAGGGTTAGGCTGGACAGTAGGAGAAAGTTATTTACAGAAAGAGCCATCAGGCCTTGGAACAGGCTGCCAAGGAAGAAGGTTGAGTCACCATCCCTGGTTGTGTTTAAGGATTGTTTAGATCTGGTGCTTTGAGACCTGGTCTAGTGGTGACCTTGGTAGACACCTGTCTCACTACGCCTTCTCTTCAGGTAGTTGTGGAGAGCAATGAGCTCTCATCGCTCTCTTAAGTTTCAACATAATATATCAACACTTGAATTTTTCCCCTCAAAAATCACCACTAGAACATTTGCAGAAAACCCAACCATACACCTGCACGTCCCTACACACACAGAGCCTTGAAAACAGCAACACCGAGTATTTCCCACTAAAAAAACCTCCAATGATTCCCCTTGAATCATTAACACCATTATATAAAATATATCCTTGCTGCTTCGTGGTTATAAAAAGCCTCTGCAACTTTCATGCACATTGCCCTTGATCATGTGGAAGCAAGGAAGAACAAAATCATTAGAAGCTAAATTATTCCAGTAGCCTATTATCAGAGCGTAATCTTATTAAAGAAAATTCATGCTGCTCTAGCCTCTTATCTTCTCCACTTACAGAAGAGCCATGTGGTGCATTTCTGAGTGCTCAGAGATAATAAAATTATGGGGAATTACGCAGCCTGCATATGGAAAAAGGAGTGTAAGGCCGTCCCTTCGAGGAGGGGTGCTGAGTTTTGTCACTGAGGAGAAGCTGGTGCTAGCCAGTCACAAAGCATAAAGGGACTATTCATTATTATCTGCAGACAAGCAATTTGGGAGAAGATCTACGAGATGCCAGTGCAGAAAGACTCAGCTTGCTGCCATGGCTCGGCCAGCAGCCAGTGCTGCTCACTGGCTTCAACCGTTTCCATTGCGTCACTCAGTGTCTGCCCATCCAGCAATGCATAGAGCCACTGAGAGGGTGGTGAGGCACTGGAACAGGTTGCCCAGGGAGGTTGTGGCTGCTCCATGCCTGGAAGTGTTCAAGGCCAGGTTGGAAGGGGCTCTGAGCAACCTGGTCTGGTGGGAGTCGTCACTGCCCATGGCAAGTGGTTGAACCAGGTGATCTTTAAGGTCCCTTCCCACCCAAACCATTTCATGATTCTATGACCAGCCCACCACCAGGATGCTCAGACAGCCCTGTCCCACTCAGCCAGATCTTTGGAGAGAGGACAGGCCATGCCGTGGAGTCCTCTGGGTTTTGGGAGTGTTCAGACCAGCTGCTATCTTTCCTAACCAACCTCTAGGAACAGAGTTTAGCTGGTCATGAGTTAGGGACACACAATATGGGGCTTTTAACCTGATTTAAACATCAGTAGCAGATGGGAGAAAGATCTCACTTCCCTCTTCACCTGCTGTGAAGGACAGGATTGCAGTTAAAAGTTTTCTGTGAATGTTAATTACAGTGGACTTACTTAGCTAATGACCAATTGATCTTTTTGATGGTATTAAGTTTGTAAGTGTAATGAACTTAACCAGAGTATGGATTACAGTCTTGTTCTAATTAAAACGTGGAACACATATCAGCCATCAGAAGGAGTTTTAATGGCTGTTTGGGGTCAAATTGTTGAAAATACTGATGTGTTGCCTAAAGCCTGAGGTGTTTAATTAAATACTTCATCCAAGTGGAATTCATAGTACTTCAAGCAGTGCCTCCAGATAAGATTTCTTGTGCACTCATAGAATCATAGACTTGTTCAGGCTGGAAGGGACCTCAACCCCCCCCTGCCATGGGCAGAGAAGCCTCTCAACCAGACTTGGTTGCTCAAGGCCTCATCCAACCTGGCCTTGAACACCTCCAGGGAAGGGGCAGCCATACCGTCTCCAGGCAATCGATTCCAGAGTCTCTCCACCATTGCTCTGTTCCTAAGATCCTGTCTGAACCTCCCCTCTTGCAGGTTAAAACCATTTCCTCTTGTCCTGTCACTATTAATCCCCCTGGGAAAAGTCCCTCTCCAGTCGTCCAGTGGGTTCCCTTCAGGTATTGGAATGCAGCTATAAAGTCCCCCTGGAGTCTGCTCCTCGCTAGGCTGAATAACCCCAGCTCCCTCAGCCTATCCTCATAGCAAGGGTTCTCCATCCCCTGGGTCATCTTTGTGGCCTCCTCTGGCCTTGCTCAAACAGTTCTATGTCCATCTTGCATTGCAGACACCAGGTCTGGATGCAGTACTCAAGGTGGGGTCTGACAAGAGCAGAGTAGGTCTAGATACATGTTGGCAATCTTCTGCCTCCCAGTAACAAATCCTGATTCACTCGGTCCCATCTGATCCAGCAGCTCAAGGAAGACATGAGGAAATCTTGTGTTTCTGAAACACTTTTGCATGTAAGAGCTGAACCTTTTGCTGGACCACTCTTCGGGAAGATCATCATTATCTTGCAACAGATTGTTGGAGAGCGAAGGTGGTGGATCCCTGGAACAGAGAGAATACCTAGAGAGGTAGTGGAGGCCCCAACTCTGGAGCCATTCAGAGTCAGGTAGGGGCTCTGGGCTCTGAGATGCCCCTGCTTGGATTGGAGGTCCCTTCCAAGCCACTACCTTCCATGATTCTAATATTGCTACCAGCAGCCATGGGGAGAAGGTGCTTAGATCAGGCCTGAGAGGGGAAGAACTTGCAGCTCTCATCCGCACCCGGCTACAGTTCCACCTCTGGCTTCTACAGCCTTTGGAGGAGGAACTGACCTACTTTAAGCCAAGTTTTTAATGCCAAGCGAAGAGGGGATTGGAAACAGGACATTCTCCCTGGAAAGCTCTGGACTTAATGTCTTCCATCCCTTTGGCAGCACCTGCTTCTGCATTCCTTGAAGACAAAACACACAGCCCTTTCTTTCCGCACAGAGGCTGCCCAAGGCAGGAAAAACCCATCTGCTGTAGGTGATACCTCCACCCAGCTCCACCATCAGGCATTTGCAAAGTCCAAAAGTCACCAATCCAACCACCAAACAAACATTTTCAGATAACTGTGGTACCTCTCTCTCAGCTGTGACCTTTGTTGGTCTTCACTAATCTTCCTGCAAGAGCTTTGTTTCTAAACAAAAGTCAGTCTTGATGACCCTTATGGGTCTCTTCCAACTTGAAATATTCTGTGATGATTCTAAACTACCTGGAGATGCTTGGGAAGGCCCAGGGGAAATGCAAACTTATCTCCAGAGCGGGTCAAGGTCCCAAAACCACCAGGAAGATTTGGACAATAAAAGCACCAACAGGCTGGAGCATCGCTTACTTCAATTTGGTGCTTTTTGAGAAATAGCTCAGCTGGTGTCTTTGCTGCAGATGTTCATCAGGCCAGATGATGGACACCCAGCTGCTCACTCCAGCAGACCACCAGGCTGGAGCACAGCTGGTGGAAGGATTCTGCTTCCCAGCCTGGCTTCCCCCATGTTGAGCTGTGGGTTCAAATCAAAGAATCACAAAATCACAGAATCATTCAGATTGGAAAAGACCCTTGGGATCATCGAGTCCAACCATCAACCTTACTCTACAAGTTCACTCAGATCTCCCAACACTACACATGGAACTGCACAGCTGCCTTCTGGTCTCCTGGCCTTGAGAAGCAGTAGGGAGGCTCTGTATGAGCAGCAGCTGATCAAAGGTAGGGCTGGGGAGGAAAACATGTGAGCTCAGGAAGAGCTTGTGGTTATGTCACAAAGCGGTATGTGAGGTGACACTTCAACCAGGATGAATTCAAAGCTTCCTGCCATCAAAATATCTCATTTGGGTCACATTGAGACGAGGTCACAATGAGAAGAAAGATACCAAACTGGGGCTCTGGGCAATCTGGTCTAGTGAGTGATGTTCCTGCGTGTTGTAGGGGGTTTGTCCTAGATTAACTCTGGAGGACTCTTCCAACTCTATGATTCTAAGATTCTATGATTTCAGGACAGCAATGAGCAGAAACAAAGTCAGGAAGAATGGATGAAAAATCCAGCTGCTCCATTAGAGAGGAAAGGGTGGGTGTCTGGAGGATGGAGCCAGGGTCTGCTCAGGGGCATCCAATGATAGGACAAGGGGCAATGGGTGTGAGCTGGAACAGAGGAGTGTCCACATCAATCTGAGAAGGAACTTCTTCCCAGTGAGGGTGACAGAGCACTGAAGTAGCTGCCAGGGGGGTTGTGGAGTCTCCTCCTCTGGAGACATTTAAAACCCACCCGGGCATGTTCCTGTGTGACTGATCTAGGTGATCCTGCTGTGGCAGGGGGATTGGACTAGATGATCTTTTGAGGTCCCTAATGTTCTGTGATACTGTGAAAGGCTCTGCTTAGGCAAACAACCACACACAGGCAACAAGAAAGGAAACAATGGAGATATCCTTACCATCTCCCCTTGCTGGGGTCATTTGTTTCTGGGATTTACAAGGAGAAGCCTCAAACACAGGGCAGGTCTATATCTCTGTGTTTACAAACATTGCCAGAGAACTCTGTCTAGAACTGGAAAAGTCAGCAGACACCAACCACAGGAATAGGCTGCAGCTCCCCAACCTGAATGCATTTACTGAGAAAATTAAGCTCAGTGCTCCTCCAAAAGCCGCAGATTTTGCTCGTGAGGTTTCTGTGCAGCAAATCCCATTAGCAACAGGATTTATATGTTGAGATGAGGGGAGATAAAGCAGGGTTATGGAAAAGATTGCACAGCTGCTGCTTCACCAGCCTGTTAATTTTTATGCAATTCAGGGTTTAGATAAAGAGCCTTCCATGCTTTTTTGTAGAAGAGTGATACAGGCTATCCAAGGGGTGATGAGGTGCTGGAGGCCCCATCCCTGGAGATACTCAAGGTCAGACTGGATGGGGCTCTGGGCAACTTGTTCCAGTTAGAAATGTCTCTGCTTGTTGTAGGGGGGTTGGACTACATGGCTTCTGGAGGTCCCTTCCAACCCTATGATTTACTGACACCCCTCTTGTAGAGCAGAGCAGGGATGTTTGTTGAGCAGTAACACTCCAGACTCAATCTCTGCCCTGAGATCTTTCTCTGCACCAGCTCTGGGGCAGTTAACAGGACTAAATGATTTGGAGTGAAGCCCTGACTTGCTAATTGCATTCTGTGCCATCAGTGGATTATGGAGAGACCTAAGCAGGAGAGGACAGATTTATTCTGAGTTATGGCAACCTCAGGTGAACATCAGATCTTGCACAGATGGAGCAAATCTTACTCCTTTTTTCAACAAGATGCTTGAACTGGTCCTTATCTGAAGGGACAAGATTAAGGCTTTGTTAAAGCTGAGCACAAGCGTAACTGGCTCACTGACAACAGACCAGCTGAAAAACAGCCTCAAGGGTTTAAGAGAAGCTCAGCAACCAGGGATCCCTGTTTTCACAGCCTAATAAACTGGGTATTAAAACAACCACAAACAAAATTAAAAAAAGGAAATACATTTGTTGGAACTAGATGATCTCTGAGGTCCCTTCCAACCTAAACCAGTCTATGATCGGTGAGACCTCACCTGGAGTATTGTGTACAGTTCTGGGTCCCCAGGACAAGAAGGATGTAGACAGACTGGAGAGTGTCCAGAGGAGGGACACTTAAATGATCAAGGGAATGGAGCATCTCTCGTATGAGGACAGGTTGAGAGAGTTGGGGCTGTTCAGCATGGAGAAAACAAGGCACCGGAAGGACCTTTATTTGACCTACCAGTACCTGGGGGGCCTGCATGAAGGCAGGGGAATGTTTTTTCAAGAGGATTTGTACAACTAGGACAAGGAGCAATGGATTCAAGCTGGGAAACTATAGGTTTAGGCTTGGTATTAGCAAAAAGTTCTTCCATGTGAGAGTGACTGCCTGGCTAGGTGGTAGGGGCCCCATCCCTGGGGTCATTTAAGGTCAGACTTGATGAGGCTCTGAGTGGCCTGACAGGTAGAGTTGTCCCTGTGTAGGGAGGTTGGACTAGATGACCTCTAGATGTCTCTTCCAGCCTAGAACATTCTATGATTCTATGTTTTGTTGATTTAGCTGAGATAAGCTCAGCCTGGGCACATGCACATACCCCAAAAGGCAGCTACAGACCCTGCACAGGCAGAAATGAGCTCTTTTTTTTTCCTGAGAGCATCAAGTATCTAGGAATGGGGGGAGATGCTCCTTTAATTAAAATAATGAAATTAAATGCTAGTTCTGGAAAGTTTATAAATGAAGCTAAGTGAGCAAGATAATCCCAACCCCTTACTACAGACATCTGAGTTTTTATAATGAGTGCAAGAAGGGAGCTGTGACCTGGCACAGCTCCATCCTCACATGTCCTGGTGCTCTCAAGGCCCTGTCACGAACCTCCGGGCTCTGAACCCCACTCCTTGACCCTTGTTGCACCGCCCTGGCACAGACACAGAGGAAACTTTGGTGTATATTCTCTGCCAAATCTGAAACACAAGCTGAGTTGCTGGAGCTAAGCTGTAAAGCAGCATCCCCTCGAGGCTCAGTGCTCCAGATAGGTAACGTGCTGCCTTTGCTGAAAAAAGCAGGTGAATTTTCCAGACTTCCCTGAAATCCATGGCCAAAAGCACAGAACACAAGAGGTGAGTCCATGGGACAGTAGCCAAACCATCCTATGAGCCAAGGACCTGCATCCCTGGCTGTCCTCAGCACAAACCCCAGCCCTCATGGCCATTCTGTCCCTATATCTACGAACAACAGGAAAACCAGATGAGGATAACTGAACGTGGAGCTGCTCTTGGACACTTTCCCTGTGGCTTTTGCAGAGCACAGGTGTCCTTTAGCTTTTCCCCATTAGACACACTTTGCCCTGTGCCTGTGATGAGGCTTTTCCCTGCAGATGGAGTGGAT
This sequence comes from Phoeniculus purpureus, assembly GCA_028565055.1. Classification (NCBI taxonomy): domain Eukaryota; kingdom Metazoa; phylum Chordata; class Aves; order Bucerotiformes; family Phoeniculidae; genus Phoeniculus; species Phoeniculus purpureus. The sequence goes on along the minus strand of JAOXOE010000632.1, from coordinate 24,885,451 downwards.
AACCTCTCCTTGCCTGAAGGCAGGCCCCAGCTCTCAGAACCCCAGGATTTGGTTGCATGACTCTAAATGGGGAATTGCACAGGGACAGGAAGGATTTCTTACTTCTCTCTTCATTCCTCAGCACATGCAAGGCCAAATTCTGAGAGGACTGGGGTTGTTTAGCCTGGAGAAATGGAGGCTGAAAGGAGACCTTATGGCTGTCTACAATTACCAGAAAGGAGGGTGTAAAGAGGAGGAGGTCAGGTCTCTTCTCCCAAATCTCCAGCAATAGAACATTAGGAAATGGCCTCAAGTTCTGCCAGGGGAGGGTTAGGTTGGACATCAAGAAAAATCTCTGCCCTGACAGAGTGGTCAGGCATTGGAAGAGGCTGCTCAGGGAGGGGATGGTGTTGCCATCCCTGGAGGGGTTCAAAAAATGAGTAGATGCAGCCCTGGGGGACAGGGTTTAATGGGCAGGGTGGGGTTGGGTTGATGTTTGGACTGGATTATTAACCCAACTGTCCCAAGGCCACTGCACCCTGTCCCTAAGCTCCACACCTCCATGGCATTGAAACATGTCAGGGATGGCGATTCAACCGTGTCCCTGGGCAGCTTGTTTCAAGGCCTGAGGACCCTTTCCAGGAATGAGTTTTTTGTAATGCCCAACCTAAACTTCCCCTTAAAAGTCACATGCTAAATTATAATGACTCCTTCTGTAATGCCCGTGCAGCCTGATATTTAAAGTGGAGCATTACTGGGCTGCTCATCCTGGAGATGCTGTTGCCTTCCCATCTGAGGTGGAGGTTGACCTGGAGGTTGGTGGGGGCGGATCTGCAGGCTCCCAGACAGTCCTGACTCTGCTGACTATGAGCCTGACAACCCCTTCCAGCCTCCAATGGCCCCCAAGGCACCAGCACCCACTGAACAATGCCACCACTCTAGTGCCAAGATCCTCTCTAGCAGTGTGACTACACCACAGGACGACTCACTGACCTGGCTGAGCTTTCTGATTGCCATCTCGAAGCCCGCAGGAGGGCTTAATCCTGTTTTCAGAATTAATCCATTAAACAAATGCATTATCCCCACACAGATTTGCTTTTTAACCTGAGCTCCAACAAAACTCTGTGCCAACTCTCTCTCCAATCAACAAGATTTTGCAGCTGGCCTTGCTATGAGTCCAGATCCTGGCAAAAAACTGCCCAGAACACACAAGTCCTCTGTCCTCCAGCATGGCTGCTTGTAGACCTGGCAACTGACCTGAGGAAACACAACAAAAATCACATTTTGTCCTTCTCCTTAAGCACAGCACCATGCCATTCAAGCAGGAGATGGTGCAGAAGACAAAAAGAGACACTGTTTAATGGGCACAGTGAGTTTGAGTTGACGTTTGGACTTGATGATCTTGAAATCTCTTCCAACCTTAATGATTCTATGACTGTAAGAATTGCCATCACAGATCATTCTGTTCTTCTGCACAGCCACTAGACCTTCATGAAGACATGTAGCACCACCATTTGACTTCATCTCCCCATGGTGAGAAACTCCAGCAGCACTTCTGGCTATGCAGAAGCCCATGGCCCGATCAAAATGGGAAGAGAAGACAGTCCACAGAGAGTCTTCTACTTTCTCTGCATTGTCTGCCTTTAGCCAAATGTCTGTTCTCACCTATTGCCTTCACCTTGGTCCAGGTTCAAACTGGTCATCAAAATACTGATGGTTTTGGTTTCAGTTCAAGGACAGAGGAGGTTCCACGTAAATATGAGAAGGAATTTTTGGTGAGGGTGATGATGTATGGAATGGGCCGCCCAGGGAGGTTGTGGAGTCTCCTTCTCTGGAGATGTTTAAAACCTGCCTGGACATCTTTCTGTGTGATTTGGCCTAGGGGATCCTGCTCTGGCATCGGGATTGGATTAGATGACCTTTCGAGGTCCCTTTCAATCCCCAATGTTCTGTGATTCTGAGATTCTGTGACAGACGCCCCAAAGCCCTGGTGCTGCTTTCTCAAGTGAGCTCTGGACGATTTGCTCTCCTCTCCCACAACCTACCAGCACTCCTGCTCCCGAGGGTTTGGGGGTTTTCTGAACTTACAAATAAGAGCAGAAGCCAAACCCAGCAGCAATAAATTCCAGCTTTTTCCTTTTAATTGAAAATAGATCCATAAAATCCTGCTAAGTCTATGGGCTGATGCAAGCAGGGGGAGGCAGCTTAAAGGCGCTTCCCAAGGGCAGGATACGTTATAACCATTACATTTAAAAGTCACTGGGGTCTAAGTTTAAAAATAAGAAATATGTGTACATTGTCTCCTCCTAAACTTCACCCTGTAGCTACCGGCTCCTCCTGACCTCCTTCTGCTGATGTAGGGATCCTGATTTTGGAAGTGCTCCTCAAAAGAACAGGAATCATGGTGAGTCAGTGATTGAGTTTTTCAAATGATGTGTCGGTGATCAGATTTTCCAACCTGATGCATCAGGTCCGCTGCAGTGGAGTGCCCTGGTGTGCTCAACCTGCTGGTCATGGGAATTCCTACATGTAGGAGCCAAGAAGAGGGATTTCTTCATGACAAGTAGATCAAAGACCTCCAAGAACTACCAGGTCTACCTATGGTTTATAAAGAAAGAAGCTGAAATGCCTTTAATCTTCCTGTTAGGCAAGGCAAAGCATATGCACAAACGGTGTCGGTATGAAAAACAAACTCAATTAAGATCGAAAATCACATTTGAAAGATCAATAATGGTTTTTCATTAAAGCATTTTCAATTCCTATTTCAAATCTCATCAGATTATGGCTGAATGGCCAAACCTGAGTGAAAGGTAGGGAGCAGTACTCACCCAGATCCCTCTGCTGGCAGGAAACCAGCTGGGTTTCCATGGATCATGTCACTTAATGATGAAGCAAAAGCAAAACAACACTCAGGTGGCTTTTTTTAAGGTTCAGCTGCTTTAAAGACCTCACTTTTTTATGGCTTCTCCAGCCCCGTTGGGCCATGGGACTTCAGGGAAACAGCCCTCCCCAGCTGCAGATGGGTTGCTGGGTTGGGCAGAGGAACTCTCTGTCTTTGATGCCATCTACTGGAAAGGTGGCTCCAAGATCCGAGAGCTCCTGCTCTGCTGGACATCCCAAAATTACAGATTTCTCCCATGGGGAGCGGGATGCTGCAAGGTCAGGAAGGCCATCTGGCTGAAGTGATGCTCTGCAGAACCCACAGGAGCTCCGGTACTTCCAGCAGGGCAGATGAGGCTTTCGGAATCGTAGTGTCCTGGTCCTGACAGCCTGCAGATGTCCACAAAAGCCAGGCAGGAAGGCAGAGCTCAAGGAATGAGCAAGGAAGAAGGAGCCCCTGACTGTTAAGGTTCAATCTACAGGAGATCATGGTCCTCCTAGGAGGAACAAAGCAACTATTTGAGAGAGGAAGAGCTTCCTTCACTTCCAGCAGGTATGAAGGTTGGGTCAAAGTCAGGTTTAGAGGGCTTAAAATCTCTTTCAACCAAAGATAATCTGTGATCTGTGATTCTAAGTCTCTGAAATCAGTCACAGCTGGGCTGTTGCCCATAAATGAGAAAAGAAGCACCGAGATGATGTCCGAAATCCCTAGGATGTTCCCATGAGGATGGATCAGACTTTGTCAAGTCACTTCGCAGCCTTCACTGGGTTTTCCTTCTCACCCATGTGATTGTCAGTCTGAAGACAGGCTCATCACAGCTCAATCATCTGCTGACAGCACATCTCAACTCTTCTCACCATGTTTCCCCTCTTACTCGCTGGTCAGATGCCACCTTCTGCAACAGCCCCAGCACTGCCAGAGGTACCAGAGTTTCCAGAAGATGCTTTGTGCAAACACTATGTAACAGGACAACAGCTCTGGGGTGTTTTTTTGGTCCTAGCTATTTTAGGAAGGTCTTAAATCACAGCCTCATAGAATCATTAAGGTTGGAAGAGACCTACGAGATCATCCAGTCCAACTGCCAACCCAACCCCACCCTGCCCACTAAACTCTGTCCCCCAGGGCCACATCTGCGGGTCTTTTGAACCCCTCCAGGAACGGCAACTTCCTCCCCTCCCTGGGCAGCCTGTTCTAACCCTGACCACTCTGTCAGGCAAGAAATTTTTCCTGATGTCTAATCTAACCCTCCCCTGGCACAACTTGAGGCATTTCCTCTTGTCCTATCGGTAGTGACTTAGGAGAAGAGACTAACCCCCACCTCTCTACACCTTCCTTTCAGGTAATTGTAGGCAGCAATAAGGTTTCCCCTCAGCCTCCTTTTTTTCCAGACTAAATACCACTTTTAATCTCAAGATGGGGATTATTCAGAGGGTTTTGTTCCTTTCTTTAAGAATCCCAGCAGATGAGAAGACTGGCCCAGGGTTGGATTTTCTTTCTGCCCCAGTAATGACTATTTGCAGTAGGAAGTCCCTGCCAAGTGTCCCAACTACATGGCGTGTTCTGGCACGGGATGTGGAGCCAGCACTGACTTGGAAAGCAGCCCCAGCAATCCTGGTATAAAGGAACTTTCTCCCACACTGTCTTCTGACATGAGCTTGACAACACAGTGACAGCCATGTGGCCTTCTGGAGACAGTGGCCTTTCGTCTCTGGAAGAGTCTGGTGAGTACAGACCCTGCCCTGAGTCTTCCTGTAGTTTTAGTCACACAGAGCTGTGCCTTTGGAAAGATCCTCCTTGTTTCTGCTGTACAAAAGAGCCAGAAAATAAAGAGAGGATAGAAATTCACTGCCCAGGGGAAGAAGTAAACGTGATGGCAACCAACACCCAGCTGGTTTGCAAACAGCAAACGCGGAACACATCAACCAAGAGGAGAAACTCTTCCCCATCTCCTGGAGTTACATAGAATTTCCATGTTATTTGCACAGGCAGTGAGCCCAACAAGACAGAGGAGAAGCCTAAGCTGCCAGCAGATCTTCACATTTCCATGCTGCCTGTCCCTCAATCCAACAAACACAGGGTCCAACTTGTGCATTACTGTGCCAAAAGGTTGTTCTTTCTCCACTATTTGTTGCTTGGACACAATAGCAGAACAAAGATATTTCAAAGGGAGTGACCAACATGCCTGAGAAAGTCTCTGATTTGGAAATAAAACTCCTTAAACCAACATTAGGAACTCATTTGGGAAAAGGTGCTTTAATCTGAGGGTGGTGGATCCCTGGAACAGGTTTCCTGGACATCCAGTGTCTCCAGGGATGGGGCCTCTGCCTCCTCTCTCTAACCTGTTGCAGCAATCCACCATTCTTAGATTCAAGAACGTTTTCGTGATGTACAGCCTCAATCTGCCCTTTTCCAACTTCAAACCATGACCCCTCACCCTATCATTCCCTGCCCTTTTGAACAGCCTTCCCCAGCCTTCTGAAAGGCCCCTTTTGGGGATTGGAAGGTCCCAATAAGGTCTTCTCCCCTTCAGACTGAACAACCCAAAGTTGTCCCTGCTCACCAATTTCGACCGGTGCAGCAGATGAGTGACCTGGGAAGGAGGACAGAAGTGCTGCAGGCATGGGAACAACACCAGCACCAGAGAGGGGATTGAGGGAAGATTTTTACTGTTCTGATTTGCCCAGAGCCATCCATAGATGATTTGTGCCCCCCAGGAAAGGGGTGCATGATGCTGGGTGTGTGCCCAGAGGCAGCTTCTGCTGCTGGCACTGGTGAGGTGCTCAAGGAAACCTTTATCAAACCCATCAGAGGAGCTTCCACACTGGGACTGGGACAGATGTCTCCATCTAGACCCTCTAACAACCACCATCCGGGCTGCTCATGAATCCTCTGATTTGCCTCCCAATGCAGAGTCACCCTGTGTGACAGTGCAGTGACATACAGCCAGCCAGAGACAGCCACTGGGATAACACTGGGGACCTGAGCTGCAGGAACTGGGAGCTGCAAAGCTGTTTATCCATTCCCATCAGATCTAGCCACTCTTTTCAATCCAGGAAGCATCTGTCTGGATGAAACGGGGCTCTGCATTATTATTCCGCGTGGGTAAGCCCTAAACATTTACATGGCAAACTCCACTGCTTCCTCTGGATTGTCTTTGCCTTTGGTAACAGGCTGTGCTTTGGCAGGGACAGAGCCCTTGGGAATGGCCATATTAGTACACGAGTGTGTGGGATGCTGCCAGGAGAAGCAATTTTAAGCTGAGGAACATAACTGCAGCTGGAATGGAGGGTCTGAGGCACTCACGGAGGGTGAGGAGGTTACTCCATTCCCCTCTCTGTGACCATCCTACTTCACATCTTCTGTGACATGCTCCCAAAACTTTCCAAGAGGCTTTTAGAGCAACTTAGGAGAAACTCCATGTTTACATGAAGCAGAGGTATGGGGTGGAGAATATTGCTGCAGCTTTTTCTGCGGCTGAGAGCACTGCTGGGTTGGGATTTCTGCCTCTTCTCACTGGGGTGAGCAATGGTTCATTAAAAACAAGGAAGACAACTATACACATGGTCTTTGTAAGACCTTTTTCAACTCTCCAGGAGTGATGAGAAAGGCTCTTTCTGGCTTCAGTTCAAGAGGAACCAGACCTGCACATAGCTCTCCAGCCAAAAGAGGCTCATTCCCTTATCCATGGCTGTACGGGAGATGCTGCACAGAAGCCAGAAGCCCCTCCAGAACCTTCCTTCCACTTGCAGATACCTTCCTTTTGCTATTTTTGCCCACACTGCAGCAGAAAACCAGTGAGATACCTAACGAAGTTGCCTGGATTTCCTAACTCAGGAACAGCAGCGTGAGACCTGAGAGCATTCTGATACATACCAAACACATGTTCAAACGCTCTTCCCCTCCTGCTCTTCCTATTACCAAACTTGTTTGGAGCTGTGGTCTTCCCAGTGAAGATGTGGTAGCATAGAATCATAGAATCACAGAATTAAAGAATGATGAAGTGAGGGTGCAAGGTTGGAAGGGACCTCCAAAGGTCATCTAGTCCAAACCCTCTGCAAAAAGCAAGGACATCTCTAACCAGAACAGATTCCAGCCTGACCTTGAAAGGCTCTAGGGATGGAGTCTCCACCCACTCTCTCTGCTGCCGCATCCTGTTCCATGGATCCCCCACCCTCAGATTCAAGACCTTGTTCCTCATATCCAGCCTCAGTCTGCCCTTTTCTAGCTTCAAACCATGACCCCTCATCCTATCATTCCCTGCCCTTGTGAACAGTCTTCCCCCAACCTTCTGACTGGCCTCATTCAGGGACTAGAAGTGATCACTACAAGTGATCAGTGACCATAAACCCTCCTGCACATTCATATGGGATGGGGCAGCATGCAAGAGTCACCGCACCAGTTCAGACAGACAGCCCCATTGCGCTGTCTGTTCTGCTTCCAACAGCATCCAGTTTCTGACAGTGGTTTAGGAAAATGAAGGAGATTTTAGATGAGAATTTGTGCCTCAGAGGAAAATTGTGTTATGAATTTTATTAGCGAGAATTTGGCTTATGTCTTGCAGCACAAAGGTTCACAGGGCTTGGACTACAATCCTGACTCAGAAGGAGCCAAGGAAATTTTCCTTCTGTCTTCTTTGGGTCACTATTTTAATCTTATAGGGCTTGTTGTTTGGGGTTTCATGTGTGATTTAGAGTTGAATGGGAAATGCAGGCTATTGCATTTCAACACCTGCACATTGTGCTGGAGAAGACACTTTCATGGTAAGAGAAGCAGAAATATTCAGGCAAAAGGCAGCGCAGCTCATAACCCCATAAATGCAGAGAGCCCTCCCACGGCATTACCAACTTCCTACAACAAAAACCAGAAAGAGTTATCAAACCCCAGCCTGTGCATTTTTGTCTGGTACTAAATGATGGGCAAAACGGGGTTGTTGGTCTCTTCTTACAAGGAACAAGTGACAGGAGGAAATGGCCTCAAGTTGGCCCTGAGGAAAAAGTTCTTCCTGGAAAGGGTCCTCAGGCCTTGGAACAGGCTGCCCAGGGAGGGAGTTGAATCACCATCTCTGGATGTGTTTCACAGTCGTGGAGCTCTGGAGCTCAGAGACAGGGCTTAACAATGGGCTTGGCAGAGTAGATCACAGAATCATAGAATCATTTAGGTTGGAAAAGATCTTTGAGATCATGGAGTCCAATCATTAACCCAACTGTACCAAGCTCACTGTGAAACCCCATCCCTAAGCTCTAGATCTCCACAACTGGGTTGGACTTGATCTCAGTGACTCTTCTCAGTGGCATCTAATGATAGGGGCGATGGGTGTAAGCTGGAACATAGGAGATTCCACATCAATATGAGAAGGAACTCCTTACCCTTGAGGGTGACTGAGCACTGGAAGGGGCTGCCCAGGGGGGTTGTGGAGTCTCTTTCTCTGGAGACATTTAAAACTCTCCTCGATATGTTCCTGTGCAACTTGATCTAGGGGACCCTGTTGTGGCAGGGGGATTCGACTGGATGATCTCTCGAGGTCCCTTCCAATCCCTAATGTTCTGTGATTCTGTGATCTTTCCAACCTAAATAATTCTATGATTCTCTAAAAAAGGCTTCCAGGCTCATAGCTCTGCTTCCTCTCTTGCCTTCATTTTCACAGATTCTAGGTAACTTTTCTTCTTCAAAAAACCCTGGATTGTCCCTAGAGAGATTTTCCTTCTTGTGTTGCTCTTCCTGCTCTAGCAGAGGTTTTCAGTTCTTACGAGTCTCAGACCCATGACATGCATTCCCCTCTCCAGTTCAAACATGAACATGCTGCTAGGACATTCCCTGCTCAGGGAATTTCTAAATACTTTTTGTCTTTCTGTACATGCAAGAAAAAAAACCCCACAGGAAAGACTGAAACTAGGCACCTCCTGAAGAAGAGATGGAACAGCAGCACAGGCTAACACTGCCTGTGGAAGCCATGTACTTCTCACCTGCAAAACAAGTGGCACAAGAGTGTTTTGACTGACTCCAGCTGATTCTGCAGGCTCTGCCTCTCTGTGTTCTCAATCTGCATTCTCAGTTCCCACGGCCTCCGAGCGGTGACAAGGAAAATAACCAGAGCAGCCACGGGCCATGCAGATGAACTCTAAATTATTTAGATGACTCAACTCTACCGCCATAAATCAGGCTGATCCTCTGCCGCAGGAAAGGGTCTGGGGTGTTAAGTAAATAGACAGTAAATTTCATGGGATTTGGTCAAAATGAGGATTGTCATTACTTTTCCATTCCATGAAGACTAATTTTGGTTATAATTATCCTAGCTATATCCAGACTCTCAATAGCTCGTACACTGATAAATGAAGGTCTCACAAATGTCTCTCCCTTCCCTGATGAGAACCAGATGGATGGAGAAACAGGTTTTTTTTCCTTCTTCACTTGCTATTTCCAGGCACCCAGTGGCCAGAGCACTGGCAAGTGTAAATCCACCAATTTACTCCACTCCTTAGAGCACATTAGAATCCAGTCCCCTACTTCTAAACTTCAAATAATGTGTTGCAGAGAGGTGATCTTCACAGAATCACAGAACATTAGGGATTGGAAGGGACCTCGAAAGATCAGGTAGTCCAATCCTCCTGCCACAGCAGGATCCCCTAGATCAAGTCACACAGGAACACGTCCAGGTAGGTTTTAACACAAGTAATGCAGGCTCTAAAAAGCTCTCCTGTAAAAATAAAACCATAGAATCACAGGATCATCTAGGTTGGGAAAGACCTTTAAGATCATCAAGTCCAACCACTAACCCAGCTGTCCCAAGGCCACCGCTAAACCGTGTCCCTGAGTTCCAGATCTCCACAGCCATCCAGGGATGGCGATTCAACCCGTTCCTGGGCAGCCTGTTCCAAGGCCTGAGGACCCTTTCCAGGAAGAACTTTTCCCTCATGGTTAAGCTAGACTTCTGTGTGTGAAACTACAGGGTGACTAGGGACATGATTTCAAAGAGAAGCAGCTTTAAAAACTTATGGACATAAAAATACAGCTTTGTGCAAAACCCCTGTATCACGCACTTCAGGGACTGTCGAGCACAGGGTGATCAGTCATCCAAACATTGCAGGAAGGGACTTTTCAAAGCAAAAGTCCATTAGCTTTGTCAAAGCCAGCTCCCCAGCTCTCTACATAGTTTAGAGGTGATAAGGATGTTGGGTGTTTGCTAGAACATCTCAACCAGCAAGGAAAGTATAAAGAGCTCCATCCGCTAGAATAAAAGCCGGCTCTTGTAGTGTGTGCCCTGATGTCATTGATGTCAGCCCCATTAATGCCGTGTGAAATGACAGGTCTGTGATGGAGCAGCTGATGGAGCAGGACTGGCATTCACCAACAGTGTACAGGAGATTTAGTCCAGCTGTTTAGGTTCAAGTCTCTGCCTTTCACATGGTTACCCCAGCTAGGCTGGAGCTGCTAAAGAGTATCAGGGATCAAACTGAAGATCTTTCACTCTAGCTGCAAACAGAGGTTTGTCTCTCAGTCAGAAAGACTTTTTAATATGAGCTGATTCATATTAAAAAGTAAGGCTCTGAGCCCCTTTCTGGGTCATATACGTAATCCCTGTAGAGGAGTCCAATTCCTGACCTTGGGCTACCATCTACCTTCTACGGGCTTCTTCACAAAATCACAGAACATTAAGGATTGGAAGGGACTTCAAAAGATCATCCAGTTCAATCCCCCTGCCACAGCAGGATCACCTAGATCAAATCACACAGAAACATGTCCAGGAGGGTTTTAAACTTATCCGGAGAAGGAGACTCCACAACTCCCCTGGGCAGCCCCTTCCAGTGACATGGTGCCAGTGAAACACCTCTGAAACCACAGCCTGATCATTTCCCAGCAGACAACCAGAAATATCCTTGTGCTTAGTCAGGCAAATCCTACCCAAAGGCTGAAGGGAAAAACAGCTGCTCTGTGCCTGTTACTGTGGCAGATGTCTGTGAACTGGCTTGTCTGTAGGAACAGATTCATTGCTGTGATCATCTAAGAGCACGGAAATGCCAAGAAGGGGTCATGTGAACACTTATCTCAGTCTCTACCCAAATTAATCAGTTTCACGTCAGGTTAGACATCGACACGGTAAAACTCTCCCCATGTTTGCATTATCATTGTTGGTTCAAAATGCCCAGCAGGACTGTTGAAATCAGCTCTCGACACAGTGTTTACACAGCAACAGCAGGTTTTTTCAGCATCATTTGGGCCTCAGAGACCAAACACTGCCCACGGTTGTGCTTTAGGCATCTTTGCTATCACAGCATTATAAATATGTAATGAGAATTCAAAAGGTAGAAAGAAAACAGATAGTCATAGAATCATGGAATGGCCAGGGTTGGAAGGGACCTTAAAGACCATCTAGTTCCAACCCCCCTGCACATGCAGGACACCTTCAGTAGAGCAGGGTACTCAGGGCACCAGCCAACATGGCCTTCAACACTGCCAGGGATGATGCAGCCACAACTGCCTTCAGCAACCTGTTCCTGCATCTCAGCACCCTCACAGCAAAGAATTGGTTCCTCATGTCCAACCTCAGTCTCCCCTCTTCAAGTCTGGAAGCCTTTCTACTTGGCCTCTTACTACCACCCCTGTTAAAAGCCCTCCCCCACCCTTCTTATAGCCCCCTGCAGATACTGGAAAGCTGCTAGAAGGTCACCTGGGAGCCCCCTCTTCTCCAGGCTGAACAACCTCAACTTTGCTCAGCCTGTCCTCACAGAGGAGGTGCTCCAGCCTTTTGATCATTTGTGCTGCTCTCTTTTGGACCCCTTCCAGGAGCTCTGTGTCCTGATGTTGGGGACTCCAGAACTGGACCCAGGACTCTATGTGAGGTCTCACAAGTGCAGAGTAGAGGGGGAGAATCCACTCCCTCAACCGACTGTCTCTGCTTCTTTTGCTGCAGCCCAGGACACGGTTGGCTCTCTGGGTTGC
>JAOXOE010000632.1:24844032-24873554 GCA_028565055.1 Phoeniculus purpureus | reverse complement strand
CTGGACTGCCCAGGGCAGTGGTGGAGTCCCCATCCCTGGAGGTGTTGAAGGACAGCCTGGCTGTGGCCCTTAGTGCCTTGGTCTGGCCACTGTGGGGATGGTAGGTCACAGGTTTGATCTCAGAGCGCTTTTCTAGCCTCAATAACTCTGTGTGTGTGTGATGGGCTCCTACAGCAGCAGCCCTTGCCCAGGCGAAGGGGATCCAAGTGCTGAAGCTTCCTGTGGTACCCAGGGATGTGGGGTTGGGTGTTGTGCCCGTATTTACGCCCACATTGGAGGGCAGGACTGGAAGTACAAACAAAGCTTGGCAGTGTCTATCCCCAACAAAGACAAAATCCAATTGTATCCCCAAGATGGTGACTTACCATGTGCCATTTAACCCTCTGGTCCCTGGGCTCGTGTGCTAGGACGGAGGACCCAAAGCACTTTTATAAAGTGCTTGAATGAACCAACATGCTCAAAGGTGGTTGTTCGTGCTGGTTTTAGAAAAAGCATCCAAATCCCAGCACTCCAGGAGATTCTTTCTGCCTCCAGTGCACAGAGTGGTGGCAGAATTTGCAGGCAGTGGTTGGGTTTTTCTCCTCTTGAAGGTGCCTCATCGATTACAGCTTCTGCCAAAGGATTCTGGATTGTTTGAAGGATGGATCGGGGTGTGGGTTTGGGATCTGCGGCTACACCCAGTGCAGTGGTGGGAACAGCTTTGGGCATGAGGCAGCATGGCTGTGGCCTCTCAGACAGCCGGTGGTTTTGTAGAAGTTATTTTTTCAAAGCAAAATTTCAGCAGTCTTGGTCAGAAGTTACTTGGTCAGAAATTACTTGGAAGTCTTGCAAAACTCAAAGGTATTTCAGAAGGTGTCACTAAGTGACTGATAGGACAAGAGGAAATGGCCTCAGGATGCCCCAGGTGAAGTTTAGGTTGGCCATGAGGAAAAATTTCTTCACTGAAAGGGCCCTCAGGCCTTGGAACAGACTGCCCAGGGTAGGAGTTGAATCACCACCCCTGGACATGTTTCACAGTTGTGGAGATCTGGAGCTCAGGGACAGGGTTTAGCAGTGGCCTTGGAACAGTTGGGTTCAATGGTTGGACTTGATGAGCTTGAAAGTCTTTTCCCACCTAAACAATTCTGTTATTTGAAATGAATCTAGAGGACAGTTCAGTTTTCTTTGCAAGAGAAAAGATGCTCAGGACAAACCTGGAGTCAGTCAGAAAAGCAGTGTGACCTTCCAGTCTGTATTTAATTCACAACAGACCACGATGGTTGTTGCGGCAGCGGGTGCAGATGCCCTCAGAACAGTTACACAAGGTACACAACTCCAGATCACTTACTCCTCTCCCCTTTTTAATCCAGCCCATCATGAATTTGATGCCTGCTGGAGAGCAGGCTGCACTATCCCCTTCAGTTAGTCCCCATGTGCTAAGCCTGCCCCGTGTATGTGTGGTGGAGGCAATACGCTGGCACGGGAGCTGTTTGGGATTAGGTGCTCCCTTCCGCCTCCTGCCTCGTGTTTGATGTCCCATTTTACCCACTGCAGTGCTGCCTTCCCATAAATCCTGTATTTAGGGTCATCCACCATCTGATTTTATCCCTTTACTTGCTGCCAGTTTCTTTTGTGGCCCGGTTGGTTTTAATAATTTAGAGGTGGCCTGGCAGTGCTGGAGTGACTAGTCTCGATGATCATAGAATGGTTTGTGTTGGAAGGGACCTTAAAGATCACCTAGTTCCAATGATCTTAAAGGCCTCTGCCAACCAAAGACATTCAGTGATTCTGTTGAAGCTTTCAGGTGCTCCACACGTGCAGCCATCCCCATTCTTCATCACTACGGTCCATCTCACAGAATCACAGAACATTAGGGATTGGAAGGGACCTTGAAAGATCCTCCAGTCCAATCCCCCTGCCATAGCAGGATCCTCTAGATCAAGTCGCACAGGAATGTGTCCAGGCAGGTTTTAAACATCTCCAGAGAAGACTCCACAACCTCCCTGGGCAGTCTGTTCCAGGACTCTGTCACTCTCACTGAGAAGTTCCTTCTCATATTGGTGTGAAACTTCCTATGTTCCAGCTCACACTCATTGCCCCTTGTCCTATCATTGAGTGCCTCTGAGCAGAGCCTGGCTCCATCCTCCTGATACCCACTCTTGCCATATTTATAAACGTTAATGAGGTCACCCCTCAGTCTCCTTTTTTCCAAGCTGAAGAGACCCAGCTCCTTCAACCTTTCCTCATCAGGGAGATGTTCCACTCCATCATCTTTGTGGCTCTGCACTGGACTCTCTCGAGCAGTTCTGTGTCCTTCTGGAACTCAACACAGAAGACAGTGTCCTGCTGCACTGCTATCATCCCAATGGGGTGTCACCTATTTGTCTCATGCATTTGGGGACATTTATTAATTAAGGTAATTAGGAAATTATTTTTCACTGCAAAGGTCATCAAGCCTTGGAACAGGCTGCTCAGGGAGGGGGTTGGCACCATCCCTGGTTGTATTTAAAGGTCATTTAGATGTGGTGCTTAGAGATCTGGTCTGGTGGTGACCTTGGTAGAGTAGGGTTATTGGTTGGACTTGATGATCTCAGGGGTCTTGTCCGACCTCAGTGATTCTGTGACTCTCTGATTCCGTGAAAGTGATGGTGCAGGTTAAGGCTTCACAGTACTGCCAGCAAAGCGGTGTCAGTGAGGTGACACAGGACTGATGTGGGATGCTGCTGCTGCGGGGCACGTCGGCCAGACCAAGGGGGCAGGGAGGGGCCTGCAAGCTGCTCAATGCCTCCATAGATAAGTTTTTTTTAAAAAAATGGGATAGTGGATGAGTGTGAGCTCCATGACTCGGCAACGCGATGTGTAGCCCAGCTCTGGCTGCACCGCAGGCGCACGAGCTCCGCTTGCATTTCACACACCCCGTAACTGCCTCCTGTGTTTTCCTTCCTCAGGTATTTCAGTCATTTCATTCCCAACACTTCATTCATCTCTCAGAGGCTCTTTCCACAGGTCGTTCTAAGACCTGCAGCCTCCTCCTGTCCAACAGCAATGTTGATCTTGGAAGGAAGAGCTGCTCAGCCGCGTGGCCCAGCACTGCTCAGGGTGAGACAGCCACATCTCCTGATTTTTGGGGAGGCCAAACAGTAGCAAGCACAGTGCTGGTGAGACCTGTCTGGGGTATCTGCTGAGCTGGTAGTGTGTTGAGTAACTGTGCTGCAGCCCGAGGCTGCTGGCCAGCTTCCTGAGATGCTCTTTGTGGTTGTCAAGAGGAGAAGGTGGTTATTCCAGCCTCAGGACTGAGCATGGTTCAGCTCCGTTCCTGCCCTTCCCACTCACTGGGAAACCAGGCTCAGGGACACCAGCCTGGGGGTGGGGTTGGTGACTGCAGATGCTTTAAAAGCAGCGAGGATTGTTGAACCTGAGTGATGTGCGTGTGTGCCTGGCTCAGGTAACAGCTGTAATAAAGTTCTGCAGGACTTTAGAACTCCAGCAGCTAGCTGTCCTCCTTGGCAGCATGGATGAGCACTTTGCAGGACATGAATTCCAGGTGGAATCACAGAATCAGACTGGTTTGGGTTGGAAGGGACTTTTCAAGTTCATCCAGTCCAATCCCCTGCAGCGAGTAGAGACATCATCAACCAGAGCAGGTTGCTCAGAGTCCCAAGGTCCAACCTGACTTGGGATGTTTCTAGGGATGAGGCTTCTCCTACCTCTCTGGTCAACTTGGGCCAGGATCTCACCATCCTCAGTGTAAAGTTTCTTCCTTAACTCTAGTCTGGATCTCCCTCTTAGTTTAACCCATCAAAGTGGCCCCTGCTAATAAGTCCATCCCCTTCTTTCTTGCCGTCCCCTTTAAGCTGTGAAAGGCTGCGCTAAGGTCTCCCTGGAGCTTCTCTTCTCCAGGGTGAACACCTTCAACTCTCCCAGGCTGGCCTCACGGCAGCGGGGTTCCACCTCTGCATTAATCACCCATTAATGGTTGGACTTGATGGTCTGTAAGGCCTCTTCCAACCAAAGTGATTGTGTGATCATTTCTGTGGCCTCCCCTAGCCCTGCTCCAGGAGGTCCATGTGTCTGCTGTGCTGAGGAGGCCAGAGCTGTTGAGAGACAAAGAGGAAAACAAATAGAGATGCAAAATGTCTATCACTCATCTCGAACAACCAGAGAGCTGAGAGAGATAAAGACTTCACTCCTTAGCTCATGGCATTAGGAACCTAGCGGCTTTTTACCATCTGGGAGGAGGGGGGGAAAAGAGGCCAGGTGGGAGCAAAAGGCTCCGGCCACGGTTTTTCCCTCTTTCAAAACCCTTTCTTGTTCTGCTCTTTGTAGTAAGTCCTTGGATTTTGCTTTCAACCTTGAGAGTAACAGGCAAAACCCACCTGGATATGTTCCTGTGTTCCTGTGGTCTAGGTAGTCCTGCACTGGCAGGGGGATTGGACTAGATGGTCTTTTCAAGGTCCCTTCCAATCTCTAACGTTCTGTGCTACTGTGAAAACCAGGACACCCAGTGAGCTCGCAGGAGGTGCTGACAGCCTGGTGGGTAGGGCTGGCGGTGCTGACAGCCCGTAGGATCACACCTTCCCCTGGATCACTGCTGCAAGCACCTGCCAGGGTGGAGAAAGTAAAGAGCAGGTCTTTGTGCCAGAGCCACCGTCCCCGTGGGGATCATGGGCCGGCTGATCGTTGTTCTAGCTGCTCCACCAGGGTTGTAAGGAGAAGCTCCCAGCTGGGTTAGTTTAGGAGGAGAAGAGTTAGGTGAAGAAATGTTGCTGAGGGATCTCTCCAGCTTGCTTGGCAGGAAGGAAGAACCTGGAAAAGGATGGATATGACTGTGAGTCATGCAGCCTTCCAGCTTTTAGCCTTGGTGCAGCACAAAAGCATGGGAAGATCTTGATGGCCACCACACAAGAAAGGCTTTGCTCTGGAGGTCATTTGGCAGCCCTGCAGCTCATTCCAAGTGACCAGGGGGTTCTTACTTGTATTTTCAGATGATTTTCCAGGTGCTTGTTTCAGCAACATCTCATGTTCTTCCTTCCCCTGAGGGATTGCTGCAGATTTGAGGAGAGTTTGGAGGAGAAAAACCAGCAGCTCAGATGATCAGGTAGTGGATTATTGTGGTTTTCTGGGTGGAAGGGTCATTACAGCTGCTCGCTAGGTGAAGTCAGGATCAGGATTCCAGCCACATCTGCAATATTGTGTCCAGTTCTGGGCTCCCCAGTTCAAGAGGGACAGAGATCTGATCGAGAAAATCCAAAGGATGATTAGGGGACTGGAGCACCTGCCTTATGAGGAGAGACTGAGAGGTCTGGGGCTTTTTAGTTTGGAGAGGAGAAGGTTACGAGGAGACTTAATCCCCGTCTATAAATCCATGAAGGCTGGGTGTCAAGAAGAAAGAGACAAGCTCTTTTCACTTGCACCCTGTGATAGGACAAGGGACAAAGGGTGTCAGCTGGAGCACAGGAAGTTCCCTCTCAATATGAGGAAAAACTTCTTCACTGTAAGGGTGACAGAGCCCTGGAAGGGGCTGCCCAGGGAGGTTGTGGAGTCTCCTCCTCTGCCGGCTCTCAAGACCCATCTGGATGCTTTCCTGTGTGGCCTGTCTTAGGTTCTATGGTCTTGCTCAAGCAGGGGGGTTGGACTTGATGACCTCTGGAGGTCCCTTCCAAACCCTAATGATCACAGAATCAGGGAACGATCTGTGTATCTCCCAGAAGTCACCAGCAGCAGATCCAGGAGGGTTTCTGGATTCTCGCATTTTCCTTGAGACCCAACAGCATTAGCAACGCCTGATACCTCTTTCAGTCTGGCGCTGAAGGACAAGGTTTGAGGAGACTTGGAGGGGGCCCAGGGCTGCCTGGCCATGGAGAACAAGGACCACGTTGTGCCACCAAAACTGCTCTTTGGCCGGTGTCAGTGAAGACTTGACTGCCTGCTTTTGCCAGCTCATCACTTCAGCACAAGCTGAATTCACCTAATAAATGAAAAACTGAGCAAAAACCTCCCGATGAGTTGAGGACAGACCCTGCATTGATGGTGGTGGCTCCTTGGACACTGCTCCATGGGCAATACCGGTGATGCTGGCTCAGTTACCACCTCCTTGAGGAGACTCTTCCTCAGAATGTTCATCTGTCCTCCTCCCCAAGAAGGTGAGGTGTAGGGCTTGTGAAAACTTGTTCTCCACACAGCACCAGCAAACCTGTGGCACTGGGAGTGTCTCTGCCTGCACGTGGTCCTCCAAGAGCAGCGCTGGAAGCAATGGGACAGTTGGAAGGGGTTTTCCATCCTCTTGCAGAGTAGGTTAAAATATCCACCGGAGTGTCTCAAGGCTGAGCGTGGAAAGACTTGAGTTGCAGCCTGTATGGGTTTGAGCAGGGAGGGTTGTGGAGTCTCCTCTGGAGATGCTTAAAAACTGCCTGGGCATGTTCCTGTGTGACTTGATCTAGGAGATCCTGCTCTGGTGGGGGTTTGGATTAGATGATCTTTTGAGATCCCTTCCAATCCCTAATGTTCTGTGATTCTTTGAATGAAGCTGTTGGCTTGGTGACCTTGCCAGCATCCAAGAAAATGCAAAATGTCCCTCTAAGTCATAGAGTCATCAGATTGTTTACGTTGGAGAAGACCTTTGAGATCACACAATGGCTTAGATTAGAAGGGACCTTGAAGATCATGTAGCTCCAACCTCCTGCCATGGGAAGGGAGACCTCTCACCAGACCAGGTTGCCCAGAGCCCCATCCAGCCTGGCACTGGACACTTCCAGGGATGGAGCAGCCACAACTTCCCTGGGCAACCTGTTCCAGTGCCTCAGCAGCCTCATGGTGAAGAATGTCTTCCTAATATCCAGTCTAAATCTCCCCTCTTTCCATTTCAAGCCATTGCCCCTTGTCCTATCACTGCAGACTCTTGTAAAAAGCTGTCCTCCAGCTTTCCTGTAGCCCCCTTCATCTACTCAAAATCATTGAGTCCAGTTGATATCGCAAGTCAATATCTTATGGCTGTTCTCCAAGTTGTGTACAAGCCTGAAACATGTTTTATTGGGATTTAGGAAGCCCTTCCTCATGGAAAGCGTGATCAGACCCTGGAATGGACTGCCCAGGGCAGTGGTGGAGTCCCATCCCTGTTTCAAGACAGCCTGGCTGTGGCTTTAAGTGCCCTGGTCTGGCTGCTGTGGTGATGTGAGGTCCTGGGTTGGGCTGGATGAGCTCAGAGGGCTTTTCCAGCCTCAGTAATTCTGTGATTCTGGCATGGGAAGAGCGTGCTGTGGGCTTCTGTCTCCAGGTCACGTCCTCCTTCATTCATCATTACAGGCATCACTCATCTGCTCTGAAGCCCTGGAGGGCATTTTCCATCCTCACAGGATGCACTAGTCCACTGCAGCAGCCCAGACACAGACACCGAATGTTAGTGATTGGAAGGGACCTCAAATGATCATCTAGTCCAATCTCCTTGCCACAGCAGGAGCCCACACCTGGGTACTGGAGCCCAGGGAAGCGCTGGAACTGGGCAATGAGCTCCATTAGGAGAAAAATGACCATTGCTGGAAGTGCCAGAGTTCTGTTTGCAGAAGGGATTTGCACTTCTGAGAGGGCTGAAGCTTCCAAGGGCCTGAATCACTGCTCAAAATACACCTGGCCATCTTTTCTAGGTGCTTGTAGAAGGTATTTCTCCTGTGTCCTCAGGCCTTCGCCAGCCTCAGCAGTAACTAGAGGTTGTCCATTAACCACAGGGTACAGATCTCTGCTTGAAGCTGTCACACATCCAACACCTGGCGGACAGACCATGTGGAGAGGCACTGCTTGAGTTTCAAACACGAGGTGGGGGAGATGACGTGGAGACAGGGCACGGTGGCATTTTTGAAGGACAAGTACTGGTTCCTTCACGTGGGCTCCTGAAGCTTTGGGAGGTTTCAGAGGCTGAAGAAGGCCGTGTGAAACGGAGCCCCACCTCCTCCAGCTTGGGCAGTGGCCAGCTCCTCCTTGGGCAGCAGGAACTTCTCCTTTCAGATAGAGCAGCTCTGCGTCATCTCCTGCCGTGACTCGTTGTGCCGGGGTGCGTCATTCCAGAGCCTCCCAGCGCCATGTGGGCAGTGACTGCGAGCGGAGCACAGAGGACCTTTGTTTCCTTAGCAAGTAGCTGGAGCGTGAAGTAGGTGAGGCTTCACCTACCTGAGGTGTTGTGTTCCCTGGGAACCTTGATGGGGATGTTTGGAGCAAGATTGTGTGTTCAAGCCATGGGTTGGGTCCTGAGTTGTCCTGCAGCAGACAGAGCAGCACTGTGTGATAGATGCTCTGTTGGGTACCAACCCTCTCCCAGAAGCTCCAGCTGCAGGCTGGCCTGGGCTCCTGGAGAGAAGGTGTGGGAACAGCACCAGGGTTTGCCTTCCCCTGGATAAACGAGTGCAGGAGACCCACAGAGTTCTCCTGCATCCTCCTGCTGTCTCCAGGCAACCCAGCATCCTGCTGGTTTAATGCTGCCTGTCTGACCCATGTTAAGGAGGTCTACTCATGAGGTTTTACAACTTTCAGCGATCTTCAGGATCCTCCTGAAGGGTCCACCTTGCTGCCCACTCCTGCTTGCTGTCTCCAACCTAGAACGAACTGCCCAGGGGGGTTGTGGAGTCTCCTTCTCTGGAGACGTTTAAAATTCGCCTGGATGTGTTCCTGTGCGACTTGATCTAGAGGATCCTGCTGTGGCAGGGGGATTGGACTGGATGATCTTTTGAGGTTTCTTCCAATCCCTGATGTTCTGTGATTCCTAAACTCAAGAGGTCGCCTTGTCTGGACTTAACCAATTTCTTATTGCTCTGGGCTCTCAAAAAGCTGCCAGTGTCTGTCTTGGCAGGTTGAGCCACACCAGAGAGCTTCTTCAAGAACATGCTGGGTGATGCCAGGTGCTGGTGGAGCCTCTAAATGATCCCACCTGATCCATATTTCCACCAAGACATGAGGTAACCATCACTTCTCAGGAAGAGTAGGTTTTCTTCCTTTAGAATTCTCCATCTCCTACAGCCTTTGGACAAAGTATGATCCATGTTCCCATGTGTCTGATCTCATTGGTTTGGAGCTGAAGCCATTTTGAAGATGAGACATTAACTAAATCAGGTTTCTGGCCAAAGCAACCAGCCCTGCAGCCTCTTCATTAGAGAGATGAAGGACAGAGAGATGGGAGGCAGAGAGCTGACCTTGTGTGGTCTTTGGTAGGGGAGGACAGCCGTGAGCCATCACGGCAGTAGGTGCAGCAGGACATGAGCTCCATCTGCGTAAAGCAGCAGCTGAAGTGTCTCTTAGCTGTTTGTCTGTGGAGCTGTTGGAAACACTCATTTATAGCTCTGTACCACCACCCACATGTGACCAGGAGACATGTAGGATGGATGGAGGTGGTAATGGGGCTGACTGGGACCAGAGTTAGGGTGGTTTTGATGCCATCACCCTTTGCAGGAATGTGGAGAGGTACTGGACCTGCTGTGGATGAGGAGCAGTGATTTTTGCTGTGGCTTCACATCTCCTGGGACACCAGGGGAGCTGTGGGTTGAGTGTTTCTGCTCCTAATCTGCTGCTTTCTGCTGGGACAGCCTGGAGAAGAGGAGGCTGAGGGGAGACATCACTGCTCTCTACAACTGCCTGAAGGGAGGGTGTAGTGAGGCAGGTGTTGGCCTCTTCTCCCTAGGCACTAAGTGATAGGACCAGAGGAAATGGGGTCAGGTGGTGCCAGGGGAGGTTCAGATTGGATCTTAGGAAAAACACCTTCCCAGAAGAAGTGGGGAGGCCTTGGAACAGGCTGCCCAGGGAGGTGGTGGAGGCACCGTCCCTGGACGCGTTCAACAACCAGACAGCCAGGGTGTTTCAGGAGATGATTTAGTAGTTGGGGCTTGCGGGGCAGATGGATGGACTTGATGATCTTGAAGGTCTTTTCCAACCTTGGTGATTCTGTGATGGGGGACTTCGCTTCTGGTGGAACTTCTACTCCAGCACAGCTCCAGGATGCCCTCCAGGCCCTGTCCCCACTCCTCTCTCATTGCTTCTTTCCCTTTTGCCGTTGCAGAACCGCCAGACCTTCAACAGCCTCACCTGCCTTAGTGCGGCGGCCGAGGACGGTCCCCAGCAGCACCCCCGCCCCCGGCCATGGACCACGGCCCCCCGCTCCCCGGAGGTGATGCCGGGCAGGACCCCCGCCTGCACCCCGGTTCCAGAGCCGCCACGTTCACGGGCCGACCTGTCCTGTGAGGAGGAAGAGGAAGGTGTTGGCGGGAAGGACGAGGACAGGGAGGCATGGCGGGGTGGCGGGCCGGGTGCTGAGAGCCTCTTCCAGCTAGACGGCGAGATAGACATCGAGCAGATAGAGAACAACTGAGCCAGCAGCTCCTCGCCCCCCGGGGCCGGGGGCGCTGCCAGCAGCACCGGGAGGGCTCCCCGCTGCTGGTGGTGGGTTCGCGGGGTCTCGCCACTGCTCTCCTCCTGCCAGCTGGAGGGGATGAAGCAGCTTTGCCAAAAGTTCATCAGGTATTTAGAGCAATTTGTGTGCGTGCGTGTGTAACTTGGGATTCTTTGTGACTACTGTAGCCAGAGAGCGGCTGGCCCGGATGAGGACACCAGGCGTGAGGATCACCAACAAAGGCATTTAGTGAGTCAATGGCTTAGAGCGCTGGAGCTGGTGGGGCTGGACCTGCCCCTCCTGGTCCCACCGGCGCTTGTCCAGGGGATGCACAAGGAGAAACCACCACCCAGGGTACTGGGAAGAGCAGATGGGGAAAACCAGAGTGTTGAGATTTGCAACCCGAGTGGTGGCTGGTATCGGCCTTTCTGCCACACCCGTGTGGCCCCGGCACCCACCTCACTCCCCACTGCCCTGGCAGTGCCCTGAGAAGGAGATCACAAGTGTTTTGCTGAAATGTATCAATGGTAAGAGCTGGGTCTTGTCTTTATTGGTTTCATTTCCCTTTTCCTGACGAGGAATTAACGGGACCCCTGTCCCGCTCCAGCACCCCAAGGATGCTCCAAATGCCTTTTATTTTCCCTCTTCTCTCAAACCCATTGGGGAAAACCCTTCCCTTCGGTTCTCAACACCCAGCTTGGAGCGGGGCTGGGCTGTTTCACCCCTTTCCCAGCGGCTGGACCCTCTCAGCTCCCTGAGGAACAGCCACCACCCTCTTTTTTATGGCTCTTTCTTACTGTGAAGGGGCTGCCAGGCCGCGGCACTCATGGGGTTACTTGACAAAGTCAGCTGGAGAGGTAGCAGCACTGAGAAGCTTCCCCTACCCCCATCCCCGTGCCTTTCCCCAGCACAGACAACGTGGTGACCGGATTGTTTGCACCACCCGAATCCTCTCGATAAAAACTGTCCATGCGCAGGGTGTCCACCACAGGGTTAGAAGGACACGTCCGGTGGGTTTTGTTCCTCCCTCCTTTGATTCTGTTGGTTGTTTAAAGCTCTCGGAAAGCTGTATGAGAGGCTTCCAGCAGGTTCTCCAAGCTCAGAGCTTCCCCCTTGAGCTCATCAAGGCTTCTACGATGGCTTCTCCCCATCGCTGAGTCCAACAGCAACTCTTAATGGGGCTCCACACCCCCATTTATGACACTTTTAGGAGTCTTTGACTCGGAAAGGGCTGAGAACTGCTGGTACAGGTTTCTTCATCATTTCTGTTATGTTAGTGCACTTTTTTCCGCGGTGGATCGGAGTGCGTGTGGCATCTCCCATCGCAGTGGAACCCATCAGCTGTTATATAGCTTTACCCCGCCCTGGCTCCGCAGAGCCTTTGCTCGCAGCTGCGACCCCTCTGGGCTGGGTGCTGGCAGGCAGGGCTGGCCCCAAACATTTGGGGAAGGGGTGACAGGGATGTCTTTTCATTTTGGGGGACCCTCCAGCTCTTTGAAAGTGGAAAATACATCCTGGCTTCACTTTTTATCCCTCCTGTAGAGGCAGGAGCTGCCCATCTCAGGAGGGTCCGACTGTGCCAGCGTTTCCCCCGGCTGCTGCTGCTGTCCCAGTCCACGTCCCCGCAGCGGCACAGCTCTCGACTTGGAGTCTTCCTGATGCTCCATATCCCCTCCCCACACTGACACATCCCTTGTCCCACTGGCCATGGGCACCTCCTCAGCTCCCATCTGCCTGAAAATAGGACAGATTCACCCAGATCCACGTCCCAGAGCTTGGGGTGGGCTCTGGCAGCATCACCGGGGCTGCAATTCCTAAGGGCTTCTGTTTTCTTTCCACAAGGGCTGCTCCCGGTGCCACGCTAGCCCCCAACCCTAGTAGGGAGGTGCCCAGCAGGCCACCCCGTAGCCAGCTGTACCCCAACGTAGCCGTAGCATCGAGTTTACAAACAGCACAACCCGTTTGCCTTACTAAAGACGCTTCTCCACTGAGTCATGGCCTTACCCTGGGCACGGCAGTGCAGGCACAGACTGCAGTCAGCGACGGCTTCGAGGCCGCGGTGGTGTTTCTCTGGGGAGTCTCGTGTTGGGGTGGGATGGTTTCGTGTGCTTACTCTCCGTTTAAGGAAGCCTTACTCTGAAACAAAACAAACCCACCTTGTTTTCAGTTGTTTTCTCTCTCTCTCTCTCTCTCTGTGTCTCTGCGTAGAGGTAAAACGTTTGTGGATTTATATATATATAAAAAGATATATATATAAATAAAGGAATTAAAAGAAAAGGAATTAACTATAATCTAGCACGTGCCTCAGATTCAGGGGGACAGCCTTGTTGATTGTAAAGTCACAAGCGGTGGCGGCGCTGCCTGGCATCAGGAGATCCGGACCCTACGGAGATACGGGCATCACCCCCCCAACCCAAGGGGGTCCTGCTTGGACTTCACTCTTACATGGATGCTTTGGTAACCCCCTTCCCTCCCTCCCTTCCTGCCGGCTGCCAGAATGTGATGTTACAGTAATACGCAGCCACGGGAGGTTGTTCCTCGCTACCACAGGCTCCGTGTTGTGAAGATGCCATCGCCAGCAGGATGGCAACAAGCCGTAAGGGTCCCTCATGCCGCGAGGCAAACGGGATGTGAATAGAGAAGTCTTAGACCCCCGCGCGCTGTGTGGTGGCAGATGGGGCTCTCCGAGCCCGTTCGGTGGAGGATTCCACTCGCAAAGAGGAGTTGTAAAATAGATTGTGATGTTTCCGCGTTCTAGCGTAGCCTCCCCGGCCGAGAAGAAGTTGTGTCCCAAGTGCATTGATTGATCAGAAACTCCCCGGCTCAACAGCCTCACGGACTTAGCGGAGGTTGTTGTAGGATTGTAGTGGCGCTTTGCGGCGCTGCAGGGATTTGATGGACAAGAAATCGAAGATGATGGCCAAAAAAAAAACCCAAAACCACCTGAAAAGAAGAAGAAACAACAACACAAAGCCTTCTGAAGCTATGACCTGTAGTAGCCAAGTCTCGCTGGCCATTGCACAAGCGCAGCGGGATGAGCGTGTCCCCGGTCAGGGGCTGCCCGAGGTGGCCCCGATGGTGCCGGCTGCCCTCGTACCCCCCTCCATGACTTGATTGCACTAGAGCAGCTCAGTCTCAGGAAATTGCTTGTTACTTTTACTGTGTAAATAAAGCTTCCTGGTTCCATAAGCCCGGGCCGGCCTCTCGCCTCTCTGTGCTGTCCCTGGGATGGAGGAACATTTGGGGTGTTGGTGAGCTGTGAGGATGTTGGGATTCCACGGGGCAGAGCTGGCTGTGGGTGCTGGAGCCCTATGTGCCTCTCCTTTCCTCTCCCATAGGAGGTCTGGCTGCACCTCCTTGGGTGCTGGGTAGGAAGAGGTGGGGAGGTCACAAAACAGGTTGTGGGGTGGGGAAGGCGGGACCCTGCATTGAGGTGTGTGTATGGGGTTTTGTGAGGGTGTCGCAGGCTTGCGCCACTTTGTGGGGTTTGTGTGCAGGTAGATGGGACACATCCCCCTCCATGGTGGGGGGAGCATCTTCTATGGCCCCCCCCTAGCCCATAGCTGGCTGTTAACTACCTGTAATGAAGCCAAAGAGGAATCAACATTCCAGTTTTGGGCACCTCAGTACAAGGGAGACATTGAGGTGTGGAGCGAGTGCAGAGGAGGGCAACGAAGCTGGGGAAGGGCCTGGAGGATCAATCTGATGAGGAGAGATTGAGAGAGTTTGGGCTGTTTAGTTTGAGGAAGAGGAGGCTGAGGGGAGACCTCGTCGCTCTCTACAACTACCTGAAAGAACATTGTAGAGATGTTGGTGCTGGGCTCTTCTCACAGGTAATTAGTGACGGAACCAGAGGGAAGGGCTTCCAGCTTCAACAGGGGAGGGTTAGACTGGACATCAGGAAGAAATTCTTCCTGGGGAGAGTGGTCAGGCACTGAACGGGCTGCCTCAGGGTGGGAGCGGAGTCCTCATCCCTGGATGAGTTTAAAAGTCGCTTAGATGTAGTGTTGGGGGATCTGGTTTAGGGGTCAACTTGAAGAGTAGGGTTGATGGTTGGACTTGATGATCTCAGGGATCTTTTCCAACCTTTGTGTGCTTCAAGTGCCAAGTTTCACCTGAAACGTGTTCAAGGACAGAGGTAATGTTTTACCCCCTAGCATGAAGTCTGACCGCAAGCAAGGCAAGAGCTTGCAGCACTGAGGAGGGGGAGTGTGAACTAGATTCTTGGGGAAATCAATGAAACAAAATTCTTGGTGCAGTGTGTGACATTAATTCTAGAAAAAAGAAATAAATTCTTCAGAAAACCATCACTTGGATTTCATATCCTCCACATTCATCCTTGTAAGGCTTCTGAGTCAGTTCTTCACAGAATCACAGAGCATTAGAGATTGGAAGGGACCTCGAAAGATCATCCAGTCCAGTCCCCCTGCCACAGCAGGATCACCTAGATCAAGTTGCACAGGAGCATGTCCAGGCAGGTCGATCTCTCCCTACAGCCTCAGCAAAATCCAGCAAGGAAAGCAGCCAGCGAGCAGTGTACAGAGGTTTGGTGGCAGATGGCAGGATGTTTATCGGCCCCAAGTTAATCAGATTGCAGCGATGGGCTCGGAACACCCCAACAGAATCCATAAAAAGGGGAAGAACTACAGGATAAACCAGCAATTCCCAGTGAGCTGGGGGTGCCCAGTGGGGTTTGCAGGATCCACCGATGCTCACGGTTCTGCACACTTTGGCTGAACCCTTATGAGACACAAACCCAGACCCCAAGAGCTGCACTAAGGTCACTTTCCCATATGTGGTTTATTTTGTTACAGTTCAATCCCCAAGAGGAGCCCTGCAGCTCCGTGGCCAGCTGGTAGCTCAGAAGAAACTAGATGATCTTTTGGGGTCCCTTCCAATCCCTAATGTTCTGTGATTCTTTCCAGCCCTCATGGGCTGCTCCAAGAACGCGGAGCATCGCTTTGGTGTCCTGCAGTGACTGAGGTCGACTTCAGCTGCTGGGAAATGCAGGAGGAATCATTGACCTCCGGCTCGCAAATGGAGAGAGCAGTAGCTGGAGGCAGAGAGCGGCCAGAGCACGTTGCCTGGCTGTAGGTACCTAAATACCCCTATATATTCCTGTATCTATAACTCATCCTTGACCCCACAACTTTCTGGGACCCTGCTGTGTCAGGGGGATTGGACTAGATGATATTTCCAGGTCCCTTCCAGTCCCTAATGTTCTGTGATTCTGTGGCTCTGTGAGAGCTCAGGCAGGTTTAGGCCCAAATGGTCTCGTTCTACTCCAGTCTAAGGCTCAGGCTCTGGCCCAAACCCTAAGGTGCTGACATGGTGGTTAAAGGGGGATTTTTGCCTATAAACAGGTGCCCCCTGCAAAATCTGGGAAGTGAAGAGCAGCCCCTGCTTCCCCTGGAGCAAAGAACACAATAAAGAGACCTTGTTGCTGTCTACAGCTACCTGGCAGGAGGGTGCAGAGAGATAGGGATTGGTCTCTTCTCACAAGGAACAAGTGACAGGACAAGAAGAAATGGCCTCAAGTTGCTCCAGGAGAAGTTTAGATTGGACATCAGGAAAAACTTCTTCCTGGAATAGGGTCCTCAGGCCTTGGAACAGGCTGCCCAGGGAGGGGGTTGAATCACCATCCTTGGACAGATTTCACAGTCGTGGACATCTGGAGCTCAGGAACAGGGTTTAGCAGTGGCCTTGGGACAACTGGACTCATGATTGGACTCAAAGAGCTTGAGAGTCTTTTCCAACCTAAATGATTCTGTGATGGAGCAATCCCTAATCTTTAATCCTACTGGGGTGGAGCTCCTGTCCCTGCCACGTGCAGGGAGAGAAACCAGACACCCTGGAGATGTGCTGGAGCCCTGAAACACCCAGAACCAAACAGCTCAAATGAGCAGCACTGCCTGTGATTAGAGACAAACCTCATGGCCATCCCTGCTCCATGGAGCAGAGCATCACCTGGCAGCCCTGCAAGTGCCAAGTGCTCCTGGGCAGCAGGATGGGGCTGAGATGATGCAGGAGATGCCTAGCAGAAACATGGTGCTGAGACAGGATCAGCACAGAAGGATGTTCCCTGGGTTTGTCCCATTCAGGTAGCTACAGCCATCAGGGAGTGGTGT
This sequence comes from Phoeniculus purpureus, assembly GCA_028565055.1. Classification (NCBI taxonomy): domain Eukaryota; kingdom Metazoa; phylum Chordata; class Aves; order Bucerotiformes; family Phoeniculidae; genus Phoeniculus; species Phoeniculus purpureus. The sequence continues at coordinate 24,857,081 of JAOXOE010000632.1, read as the reverse complement.
GTGACTGGGTTTGGTATCCAGGAGAATTGCAGGGACATCACAGAACCACAGACATTAGGGATTGGAAGGGACCTCACAAGATCGTCCAGTCCAATCCCCCTGCCACACCAGGATCACCTAGATCAAGGGGCACAGCAACATGTTCAGATGGGTTTTAAATGTCTCCAGAGATGGAGACTCCACAACCCCCGTGGGCAGCCCCTTCCAAGGCTCTGTCACTCTCACCAGGAAGAAGTTCCTTCTCAGATTGATGTGGAACCTCCTCTGTTCCAGCTCACACCCAGTGCCCCTTGTCCTGTCTTTGGGTACCACTAAGCAGTGCCTGGCTTCATCTTCCTGACATCCACCTTTTCTGTATTTATCAACATTAATGGGGTCACCCCTCAGTCTCAGACATTTAGCAATGACTGCCAGGAAGGAAAGGAGGTGGCTGCACATCTCCACATAGTATTTACAACTTTATAACCAGCATTTATAGGCAAAGAATTATGGAATCATTAAGGCTGGGAAAGACCTTTATGATCATCAAGTCCAACCCTTAACCCAACTGTCCCAAGGCCACCGCTAAACTCTGTCTCAAAGCTCCAGATCTCCACTTCTAAAATCCTCAAGTCCAACCAAGTAAGTAGCCCTGGACTTTAGAAGTCGTTCCATCAGAAGGACTGAGGGAGCTGATGGTTTACAGAGGCTGGTTCCCAGTCAGAATTGGAAACTCAAAGACAGGAGCAGCAGAGCAAGCAGGGTCAAGCAACTCTTCCAGGCCACATCATTTCCCCCTGAAGAACCCATCCATGGGTGAGAAGGAGCTGTGAGGGTCCAACACTGACAGCCCCTGGACGTGGGGCTGCATCCCAGCTGCATAGCTGGGATTTTAATGGGAAGGGGTGGGAAACCCTTGTGTCCCCACAGCCTGTGAGATGGAAAGAAGATAAAACCCCATTGGTCCTACAGCTCTCAACAGCTTATTCCAGCAAGGGAAAAGCAATTTGGATGCCCTCAGCATCCCCCTGAAGGGACTGAACGCAACAACAAATGGGCCACATCTACAGGACGAGGTTTATTCCCTACAGGACATCACAGTTATTCCATCGTGTGTTACCGCACTACTGGATTCCCAACCCCAACCCGGGATGGGGGTAAATGTGGCATCACCAGCTTGCCAGGGGTGCAGGGACTGTCCCGCTCCCCTGGGCTTTTGTGCTACCCATAGCCAGAGCCACACACAGGACCCCAGAGAGACGGGCTGAGATGGCTTGGTGGCCTCCATCACCCCTCCAAGACAACCCCCAGCCCATCCCAGGCACCCTAAAGGCACAGCATGGGTGAGGCAAACAAAATCCTGTCCACGAAGGGGTGCTGGGTCCCCCATTTCCCACCTGGGCACCTCTAGGCTGGGAAGACTCCAGAAGAGTTAAAGGGGGTGGAGGCCCTCCAGCAAGGCCTGAAGGAGGCACAGATCCCACATCACCCTCAGGGCTCCCCTTGGGCACCCAAGACTTGGTCCCAGCTGGAAAGCACCGGTGCTGGCAGCAGGGGCAGTCAGAAGACATGGAGGACATGCTGGAGGACATCAGAAAGGCTGATGTTCCCTTTGATGATGCCAGTAGATAATTTTAGTACCGTTAACATGAAGCACGTAGGAACGCAGACATTCACGATCTTGGGCATGGCTGGAGCTGTTAATGTTAGAGGTGGTCTCCTGGAGGGGCTGCACGTGAGGTCTCCATCATCCAGTCATCCCCAGAGATCCAGTATCCATGGCACTGCTGATCTTACAGCTGCTGGAGAATGATGTCAACGGCCTCGGCGAGGTTGTTCACGTAGGCGTCAGGCTTCACGTGGGGGTGGTTTTCATCAGAAGGCCTGCAAAGGAGACAGGAGGGCATAACTGAGCATGGACAGGCGACCAACCAGGTCCTGCTGCTGTTGCAACTCTAATGGTTGGGTTGGAAGGGAACTTCAGAGCTCATCCAGTCCAGCCCCGCTGCGGTGAGCCCGGACACCCTCTACTAGAGCAAGTTGACCAGAACGGCCACATCCAGGCTGACCTTATTGTCACTCATACCAGTATGAGACAGGGAGTGCTGGGAGGATGCTGCACTCCAAGCCTGGGATCCTACAGAACTTCCCAAATAATTATTCTCCCTTGGTTTTTCTCTAGGATCAGGTCAAGAAAAGAAGTCCTGGCTTCTGACCCAGAGCTAGGAAAGTTCTGTGCACAGCTCCAGCGAACAGGGAGCTCCCTCAGTGCTTAACTTTGCAGGACCATCAACTTGTCAATCTCTCAGTGGTGGTTCCAGATGGTATCAGGATTAGATGCACAGAATCACAGAATCGATTTGGTTGGAAGAGACCCCTAAGAGCATCAACTCCAACCTTCAACTCAGCACCGCCAGGTGCCCCCGAACCCATGTCCCCCAGCACTACATCTGTCTGCCTTCCCAATGTCTCCAGGGATCGGGACTCCACTACCTCCCTCGGCAGCCTGTTCCTATGTTTAAAGACCCTTGAGATCATCAGGCCCAAGTGTTAATCCTACTCGACCAAGGTCACCACTAGACCAGATCTCTAATCACCACATCTAATCAATCTTTAAATGCAAGCAAGGATGGGGACTCAACTGCTTCCCTGAACAGCCTGTTCCAATCCCTGACCACTCTTTCTGTGAAGACATTTTTCCTCATGTCCAGCCTCACCCTCCTTTGGTGCAGCTTGTCATGGGCATCGCTTTGGTGCCTCAGAGCCTCCCTTGACATGGCCACCAGGAGCAGGTAGAATCCTCAGCCAAGACCAGATGTGGCTCTCGTGGTTTCAGATTAGCTTCCCTTTCAATGACCATGACCCTCTTTGCGCTGCACCATGGCAGACTTCACGCCAGCAGGTCCCAAAGGTGATGGCACAGGTCACCTTTTAGTACTTTTCTCTTTTATCTTCCAGAAAGAAATGCAAACTAAATAAAAAAATACCTTTCATGTGGTGGGTTGGTTGAAGAATAAACTCACACTGAGCTAACTTTAAGCCAAACTCGTGATGTTTGTGTTACTCTCACGTGGGACTCTGGCTGCAGAGGAGAACATCCATCAAAGTGACAGCAAATGATATCCTGTTGCTGAATACTGAGCTGTTGGCAGTCCTGGCCATTGCAAAAACACGCCTGTGAGAGCTAAAGTCTCCTTCTGGTAAAGTGGGACCTGCTGGAGAGACCCAGCACCGCAGCCTCGTGCCCACACAAGGAACATCTTCCAGCACAAGGTGGCCACGAAAGTTGTGGAATCATAGAGTCACAGAATGGCCCAAGTTGGAGGGGACCCCCAAAGGTTATCACAGAATCACAGAACATGAGGGACTGGAAGGGACCTCGAAAGATCATCTAGTCCGATCCCCCTGCCACAGCAGGATCACCTAGATCAAGTCGCAAAGGAATATATCCAGGTGGGTGTTAAACATCTCCAGAGAAGGGGCCACCTCCCTGGGCAGCCCCTTCCAGTGCTCTGTCACCCTCACTGCGAAGCAGTTCCTTCTCATATTGATATGGATCCTTCTCTGTTCCAGCTCACACCCATTGCCCCTTGTCCTATCATTAGATGACAGTGATGTCACCTAGTCAAACCCCCCTGCAGTGAGCAGGGGCATCCTCAACTAGATCAGGTTGCCCACCTTCTCCTTGAATATCTCCAGCGATGGGGCCATAACCACCTTCCTGGGTAACCTATGGCACCTCACTTCTGCATTGCCTCTTGGTGGCCATCTTGCTGGTGCATGAAATGGCCAGGGAAAGCAGTCGGATTAACATAAGGACCTTCTGAAATGCAGGGTGGGCCTTGGTCTTACAGGGACACATGGTCTGTGCCTGCATGCCCAGGCACAGGACAATTGTAGGAGAGGAAGTTCTTCTAAAGACCATCCAAAACGATTCCTGTGTTCCAGTCTCCGAAAGGGGCTGTCAGAAGGCTGCAGAAGACTGTTCGCAAGGGCAGAGAACGACAGGACAAGGGGGCATGGTTTGGAGCTGGAAAAGGGCAGATTGAGGCTGGATAGGAGGAAAAAGTTATTGAATCTGAGAGTGGGGGATACCTAGAACAGGCTGCCCAGAGAGGTAGTGGAGGCCACATCGCTGGAGCCATTCAAAGTCAGGCAGGACGGGGCTCTGGGCAGTCTGTTCTGGTTAGAGATGTCTCTGCTTGTTGTAGGGGGGTTGGACTAGATGGTCTTTGGAGGTCCCTTACAACTCAACCTATGCTATGTGACTAAAACACACTGAAGACATGAAGTATCTTTAGCATGACCAGAGGTCTTGAGTCTCAGCAGTTACTCACATCCATCAGATCATCCTCAGGAGATGACTAAACACCCTCCCTCACCCAGGGATCATCCATCACTGTCAGTGCTGCACAAGCTGAGCAGCTATCTATAGCCCCATGTGCATGAGCCAGACCCTCCACCTAGACTAAACTGGTTAGTTCAGATCGATCCTTCAGTCTGAGCCATCAAGGAATCAGCAGGCTGCTGCAGAGACCTGGCTCTGCAATGTTAGCTCTTCACTCAGTCACCCAGCAGGAGAAGCTCCAGCAGGGTATCAGGGCTAGGGACTAGTAGGAAGCCAGGGCTTCCTCCTGGTGAAGATCAAACCCAAAGCCTAGATCACAAGGGGCAGTGAAAAAGCAGCTCCTGCAAGAAGAAGGTTCACACGGATGTCACAGAATCACAGAATCATTCAGGTTGGAAAAGACCCTTGGGATCATCTAGTCCAACCATAAGCCCTACTCTACAAGTTCACTCCTAAACCAGATCCCCCAACACTACATCTAAACATCTTTTAAACTCGTCCTGGGCAGCCCATTCCATTCCACTTGGGACAGATCTGTTCTGAGGAACTCCATTCCCTATCAGTCATCAGGAATGGTGTCCAACCCTCTGCAGTGGTTCACCCAAGATGCAGCTGAGTATCTCTGAGGGATGATGGGATCTGTGGTGGTTTGTACCATCCTGTAGGAGCTACTAGGAGTCTTTAAAGTGCATGGAGCAAAAACAAACAGAAAAGAGCTTATGGGCAGCACAAGAAGATGCCCTAAGAAACACAGACTTGGGTTTAGCCCTTTTATTTCCCATCTCAGTTGGGATTTGGGGTTTGATCTGTGCATCAGGCACAGGCTCTGACTGGTGCTGTCACGGGGGACCAGTAGAGCTGCAGAACATCTGCAAAGGAAAACACGTGGCCAGGTGCCAGAGGTGTCCTGCCAAGCTGTGAGCCACCCATGGGAACTGGGAGTCCACCCCACCAGGAGCAAGAAGGACATGTCTGAGCACCAAACCCTCATGTCATGCTGTCTGAGGAAACTTAACGTACCAGCTGGAATGACTTTCCCATTCTTCATTTCCAGCAATCCATATGGAGAACAAAGGAAGCAGCTGGATCACCGTGGGGACAAAACGTTTCGCAGGCAGAAGTCTAAGCAGAGGTAGCTGACGTGGAATGGCCACGGGGATAGCAACAGCCCCAGAATTCAGCTCACCCCAAGACCTGCTGAAACTTGACTTCAGAGAACAAGAGCAGATGGGGGTTGATCAACTCATGATGGATCTCACAGGCTAAAATTAGCTCTTACATAGCTCTTTGAAAATAGGGGTGGGCAGGGAAACCACCACACAGGGCCAAAGCCAGGCACCCTCATTCATTTGAAACAGACAAACGATGTCGTGTTCCAGTCCTCTGGCAAAGCTGATCCACAACGCTGTGTGTCCCACGTCAGTGGGAGACAGCAAACCCCACAGCCACCCCTTCTCCTTCTGTTTTTTAGGAGGGACCTCTTGGTGTCACCCCAGAGACTCCCCAGTGAAGTGATGTGAGATCCTGATGGTTAAAATCAGACTCAAAGAACCTCGACGCTGTTTCTCCTGGCAGTGTGTCCTTCAGGGGCTCCTACCAGGGCTGTAAAATACGTGAGATGGAGTTTAACGAGGTTTTCTTGATGGGGAATGTAAACAGACACTGCAGCCTCTGCCAGGCTCTTGGGACAGCTGCGATAACTTCAGACTTAGTACCACAACTGAGAATCTTGTTTTTGTGAAACATCCTGTCCAATCAGTTCTGACACTGAAAGCCCAGATGAATCACAGGGCCTGACAGTGCAGTTGGTGAGTGGCTGCAGGCATTCTGATAAGAAGCAAATCTGCTTCAAACCCACCTGCACCCATGTGGGATGGGGCTTTCTACGAAGGACTCTAGTGATAGGACAAAAGCAATGGTTTCACACTAAAAGAAGGGAGACTGAGATGAGATCTGAGGAAGAAATTTCTTCCTGCGAGGATGCTGAGGTTCTGGAACAGGTTGCACAGGGAGGCAACTCCCTGGCTGCTCCATCCCTGGAAGTGTTCAAGGCCAGGTTGGATGGGACTCGGGGCAACCTGGTCTGCTGAGAGGTGTTGCTGCCCATGGCAGGGGGTTGGCACTGGGTGGCCTCTGAGGTCCTGTCCAACCTAAACCAGTCTGTGATTCTATGGGAGCAGGTCCCAGAACTTCATGGAAGCCCATAGCTGGATCCCGTATCTCATGATGTGGACAGATGTCCCTGGAATAGGATGAGAGGATTTTGTGGTTAAAACACTAGAGAGAGAGAGCTACAGTGACCGTGTGCAGCAACCAGCAATCCATAGCTGGATCCCGTATCTCATGACGTGGACAGATGTCCCTGGAATAGGATGAGAGGATTTTGTGATTAGAACACTAGAGAGAGAGAGCTACAGTGACCATGTGCTGCAACCCAGGGCAGAAGGTTTGTTCTCATGAAGCATCTAGAACCTTCTTTTACTGTGCTATCATCATGCAGCACTGGAATAGGTTGCCTGGAAATGTGGTAGAGGACCCATCCTTGAAGCCATTAAAGGTCAGGCTGGATGGGGCTCTGGGCAATCTGTTCTGGTGAGAGATATCACTGCTTGTTGTAGGGGGGTTGGACTAACGACCTTTGGAGGTCCCTTCCAACCCAACACGTTTTATGACTGTATGATTTATGATTTGGGAGGATGCTTTTGCTCGGGAGATGGTCACCACCAGCAGAAGCTCTGAACCGTGCACCACACAGCTGAGGATGTCTTCTACAGTGACTGCTGCTGAAGCTGATGCTCTCTAGATACAACCTTGCCATGTCATCTCCTCCTGGACACCACATCTGAAAGCACTCCAGGAAACCAAACCCAGCAACCCCCAGTGCTCTCCTCTGGCCTCCCAGAACTGCACACGCAGCTAATTGTGTTTAATTGCCTCTCATTTAAATTCCAGCATCCCCAAACAGGTTGAAATTAGCAGCCAAATTGTTTGCTGACACCTGAAGGAAGTCGGAAGGCTTCTTCTCTTAATGGTTTCCCCTTGATGTTAAACATTTAGAGTAGAGCAGAACAAACCGGCTTGGGTAGGACACATCTCCAGGCAATATCCCTTGGCACTCAGGGAAATGTGAAGATTGAGGGAGTAGAGAGTTTATCTTTCTTGTTTAAATCACAAAAAAACCAACCCATAAAGCCTGGCAAGTGCTGGCAAACCTTCTCCAGATCTTTGTGCTTATGAATTTCAAGGTGCTTCCTGGGATGAACTTCAAATGTCCGTGTGCTGAGGATTTAATTTGGAGTGCGGGGGTAATTTGTTTGTTTCTAATCAGTTGACTGTATGGTGATGCTCTAATGAGCTCAGAGATGCAGCTCCAAGATTAACTGCTCAGGAGAGGATGCTGAGAGTCCTGGTAGGGATGAAATGGTGCAAGAGGTGTCCCTACTGCAGTTTCCAGGTCTTCATCAGCTCTTTATAAACTGACACTTAGTATTTGCTGCAGGATATCATCAAGGAGCAAGAGGGAATCACAGAATCATCAAGGTTGGAAAAGACCTTCAAGATCATCAAGTCCAACCATCCACCCTACAACCCCCAATCTCTAAGCCATTTTCTGAAACACCCTGGCTGCCCATTTGTCGAATCCCTCAAGGATGGTGTCTCCACCCCTTCTCTGGGCAGCCTGTTCCAAGGCCTCTCCACTCTTTGTGGGAAGAAGTTTTTCCTAAGATCCAATCTGAACACCCTTGGCACAACTTGACACCATTTCCTCTTCTATTCTATGATTATTTCCCCCTCTTGACTCTCAAACATAACAATCTCCCACCTCAGACTTCACTCTTTCCTAGGATGAAGGGGCAGGGCTTGAAGCTGCACTAGGAGGGTTACGTTGGATGTTAGGAAGCCTTTCCTCATGAAAAGGGTGATCAGACCCTGGAATGGGCTGCCCACGGCAGTGGTGGAGTCCTCATCCCTGAAAGTGTTGAAGGACAGCCTGGCTGTGGCCCTTAGTGCCCTGGTCTGGCCACTGTGGTGATGTTAGGTCCTGGGCTGGGCTGGATGAGCTCAGAGGGCTTTGCCAGCCTCAACCATTCCATGATTCAACAACCAGATGTAGGTGTAAAGAACCTGGTCTAACTTTTTGTCCAATTTTAGACAAAGTTAACCAAGATCAATCCTACCTCTTGCATCCCACGCAAGCACACGGTGGAAACAAACCTGATGGGTTAAGTGCAACAGCCTCTAGGCAGGACTGGAGCGGACTGGGGGTGCAGAAGCTCTGCACATACCTGTGGATGGACCTAGTGCTGCAGAGTAGGGACAGCTGCTTTCAATAACAGCAAGTTTCCCCCTTGAAAATTAGACTCTCGTTGGATGTTTGCTGTGAAAACCCAAGCGCTGCCCCTGCTCTGCCAGTTGAACAGGGTGTTTGCAAGCACCGTGAGACTCGGCTCTGCCGGCCTGGATTAATTATTGGTGACCTGCACGGCTCTGCCAAGTGACCTCACTCAATGCAGTAGAAAACAATTTCAAATGCCCCTGAGAAAGCCTCTGGATGGAAATGTTTTCTTTATGCACATACACGAACAGATGTGCATCCTAAAGCGGCCGATGCTTGAGCTAGTAACAGGACTTCATATTGCACGAGAGTAGGAAAGATTTCATCTCAGGGGCTGAAACACCTCACTCTGTTGGACATTTGTAAAGACCTTCAGCTAAGAGTATTTTACTGCTTCTGTTTAATACATTGCTCTACAAAATCCATGTGTGGAATCATAGAGTCACTAAGGTTGGAAGAGAGCTACAAGATCCTCCAGTCTAACCACCAACCCAATCCCACCCTGACCACTAAACCCTGTCCCCCAGGGCCACATCTACTTGTTTTTTGAACCTTTCCAGGGATGGTGACTCCATTTCCTCCCTGGGCAGCCTGTTCTAACCCCTGACCACTCTGTCTGGGAAAGATTTTCTCCCGATGTCCAATCAATTCTTCCCTGGCACAACATGAGGCTGTTTCCTCTTGTCCTGTTGCTAGTGACCTGGGAGAAGAAACCAACCCCCCATGTCTCTACAGCCTCCTTTCAGGCAGTTCTAGACAGCAACAAGGTCTCCCCTCAGCCTCCTTTTCTTCAGACTAACCAGCCCCAGCTCTCTCAGCTGCTAATGAACGCTGGCGTCTCTGTTTGCAAAGCAAACACAAAATTAGTGACAGAACCAGAGGGAAGGGCTTCAAGCGTCAACAGGGCAGGTTTAGACTAGACATCAGGAAGAAATTCTTCACGGGAAGAGTGGTCAGGCACTGGACTGGGCTGCCCACGATGGTGGTTGAGTCCCCATGCCTGGATGTGTTTAAAAGTTGCTTAGATGTAGCATTGGGGAATTTGCTTTAGGGGTGAACTTGTAGAGTAGGGTTGATGGTTTGACTTGATGATCCCAAGGGTCTTTTCCAACCTTTCAGGCTGGAGTCTATGATTCTGTGATTTAAGAGGTAGAACACTGGTAGATCCAGATACCAGCAAGAAAGGAGCTTTGCAGATCGTAAAGGAAGGAAGTTGGAATTTTTAAGATTTCACGTGCTCTTTGGAGAAGTTTAATTCAAGAAGTCTGAGGCTGAATTTACACAGGTAATGTTAACGCTCTAAACATGACCCAGATACTGCATCAGATGGCTGTTTCTCACCAAGCAAGGATTCCAGTGGCCTCAAGGAGAATAATATTTGTCTTCAGATGCTGCTCGCTGCATCCAACTCAATTTTAAATGAGAATGAAACAATGAGGTGTCTGTGCCGCTCCCAGGAAACCCAAGCAGATGCACACGTGTGCAGCCAGCTCACCTTCCAAAGGGCAGGAACAGCCAACTCACACATGGCATGGGAACCAGTCCCTCCCGATACCAGGAAAGCAGCAGCACTGGAAAATTAAGGCATCTGTGGCTGTGAGTTGCTCAGCCCAGACAAGGCAGTGACATGGTCATGCAACACCGCCAGCACAGCAGGACCAATCTATGGGCCACTCACTTCAAGAAAGAGATGGAGGGGCTGGGGTGAGTCCAGGGGAGCAACGAGGCTGGGGAAGTGGCAGGAGGGAATGTCTGATGAGGAGAGGCTGAGGGAGCTGGGGGTGTTTAGCCTGGAGAAGAGGAGATGCAGGGGGACCTTCTCCTTCTCTCCAACTCCCTGAAGGGAGGTTGCAGTCAGGTGGAGGTCAGGTTTGTCTCCCAGTCAGCGAGCACCAGGACAAGAGGGCAAGGCCTGAAACTGCCGGGGTGGGTTAGGTTGGATGTTAGGAAGCCCTTCCTCACAGAAAGGGAATGGACTGCAATGGACAGCCTCCTCTTCATGCCCATGGCCACAGTGCCGAGGAGATGAGACTTTACTTGCACAGGAAATGTATTTATCAACATCCTTACATCATAGAGCATCATTTGCTCTAAAGGCAATGAGCTTCTGGAGAAGGAAATTCCTCACCAATTTGCTTTGTGATGTTGAACTTCTGCTACAAAATCCTTCTCTTCTTTTAAAAAACACATTTCCATGGCTTCTGTGGAGCCCTTTCCACCATCTGCAAGTGGCTGTTGCAAAAGCAGGGATTGTATGGGCAAGGAAAAGTGTTCCATGCACATCACATAGAGAGCAGCTCCTGTCTGGTGGGAAAGGAGATGCTGTCCCCAGAAGGGTTCAAATGAGTAGATGTGGCCCTGAGGAACATGATGGAGTTGGCAGGGTGGGGTTGGGTTGATGGTTGAACTGGATGATCTTGTAGGTCGTAGTGATTCTAAGGTTCTGTGCCTCTGGCTTACAAGTCCCCAGAGGTGGTAGCTCACCATGCTATTTATTTTTCCGAGCCTACACCAGCTGCTCAAAGGGACAGAAAACAATGCAATCCTGTACAGAGCAGCTAATGGATCCTTTCTCCTTCATAACTGACCTCATTAATGTTCATAAATATGTAGAGGGTGGGTGTCAAGGAGGATGGAGCCAGGCTCTGCTCAGTGGCATCTAATAAGAGGACAAGGGGCAATGGGTGTGAGCTGGAACACAGGAGGCTCCACAAAAATATGAGAAGGAACTTCTTCACAGTGAGAGAGATGGAGCCCTGGAAGGGGTTGCCCAGAGGCGTTGTGGAGTCTCCTTCTCTGGAGACATTTAAAACCTGCCTGCTCATGTTCCTGTGCGACTTGATCTAAGGGATCCTGCTGTGGCGGGGGGATTGGACTAGATGATCATTCGAGGTCCCTTCCAGCCCCTAATGTTCTGTGATTCTGTGATAACTGGCAATGGAGACCTCAGGCTGGGCTACCTCCCCCTGCTCCAGAGAAATGCAGGATGTCCTCTGTTGATTCCGATCACAAAGATGGGCAGCTGTTCAAAGAATGATGACATGCTGCATGCACGGACCGCGCTGTGTTCAAGCATCTCAAGCTTTTTGGAAGTGCAGCAGGAAACAAAGAGCAGCAATGCCTTGGAAACACATTTAATGCAGCTGCACAGGGCAGCATCAAGGATGGCCATGGCCAAGGCCACGTCTTCCTTCTCCTCCTGGCTCTCTTCCACCTGGTCCTCAGGTCAGGCAGGACACAGGAAGGAGCAGTTTGCTGAGGAAAACTTGCTAACACATTTTTCAAGGTGTCAAACCACATCTACCCTTGTGCTTAAGAATGGATCACGGAAAGTATGTAAAGCCAACATTGTTAGTGTAAGGATTAAATCCCCGGCGCTGCTGGCGTTCAGCCCTCTGCTTCGACCAGGAGAATTGTCCAAGGTTTATACCCACTTCCTTCCACCTTTGAGTTACAGCTCCTCAGATGATGGCTGCCGGTGGGTCCGACTTGCTGCGTGTTAGTGCAGAGTCAGCATGAACCCCTGGCCCCACTGGAGCCCCACAAGAGTTCTGTCAAATACCTAGTCCCAGGCAAGTCTACTGGGATTTTGTCATTGAATAAATAATCCTGGAGTTCCCATCACAAGAACGACAGAGCAGGTTCAGAGGACTGGAACACTACTGCTACGAGCACAGGCTGAGGGAGTTGGGGTTGTTCAGCCTTGTGGCTTCTCCATTGCTGGAAGCGTTCAAGGCCAGGTGGGATGGGGCTTAGAGCAACCTGGTCTAGTGGGAGGTGTCTCTGCCCAGGACAGAGGGGTTGGAACTAGATGATCTTTAAGATCCCTTCCAACTCAAACCATTCCATGATTCTGTTAATCCCAAATTCAACACAACTGAGGTTTGAGCAGTGAACCACTGGGTACGCTTGGTTTCAGATCAGGCTGTCTCAGCCCGTTAAGCTCTCACAGGTCTGTGTCCTGTGCTGAACTTCACAGCTTCCCACCACCATCTTCTCCATCGGTCTCCAGCTGCCACTGTCACAATTAGAATGGTTAATAAATACTGTGGGCACGTCCAAATAGCTTCTTTAAATTAGGTTGTGTGGCACTCACTAGATAATTCTCATGGCTGTTTATTCACACCTGCAAACCACAGTCTGAAACCACAGAACCATCAGGATTGCGATGTAACTGGTTTTGGACCACACCAAGCATGTTCTGAACAATGGCACCGGGTTCCACCACTGCCATCACTTGGATTTCATATCCTCCACATTCATCCTTGTAAGGCTTCTGAGTCACTTCTTCATAGAATCACAGAACCATAGAACATTAGGGACTGGAAGGGACCTCGAAAGGTCATCTAGTCCAGTCCCCCTGCCACAGCAGGATCACCTAGATCA
>JAOXOE010000632.1:24816044-24843932 GCA_028565055.1 Phoeniculus purpureus | reverse complement strand
TGTTCAAGGTTAGGCTGGATGGGGTGCTGAGTGGCATGATCTAGATGTTAGGTTTACTTGGTTTATTTGGATTTAGGCTGGACTGGATCATCTTTAAGGTCTTTTCCAACCTTATCATTACTGTGATGTCAATTCTGTGGCGCTGTTGTTTAGAAAATTTAATGCCTACTGGTTAATATCGTCCTGGGATGCTCATTACAAAATGTGACCCTATGGGTTTACTGTCTAGGATGGCTTGAAAGTACCTGTTGGCTGTTTCTCTTTTCCAGTGACTGACGTTCCTGCTGTTACTACTGTTGTTAGTGGGACCTCTTATTATCATTTATGTCTATAAATCCCTCTATGTCTCATGTTGTAACAGAGCATGATGTTTCTCTGATGCTTTTTAAGCTGGTGTCATTATTTTAGTTATTATGAGTTACAAGTTCTAGGATTCATTAATTTCTTCATACAAGTTGATGTGTTTTTGGGGTTTGGCTTTTTTGTGATGAAGGTGAACATTTTTGTTACCCTATTTGTACTGAGCAGTTGATTCTGGTTGTGCATGACAAAATCCCTGGCACGATTCCCTTCCTGATACCCTGCTGGCAGCTTGGGAGCTGTGATGGGATGCGGCATTTAGGTCAGTTCTCTTCAGGATGCTGTTTTGGGTGGGGGTTTCATGCTTTACACTGTGCTGGAGCCAACCCCTCCGTCCTTTAGGCTTCCCATTTCCACAGCACAGAGTTTCTCCCCTTGATTTCCACTTGTGAAGTGGGAGAAAGAGTGATATATGGGGAGTTATCTGCTGATGGTGACTCTTGGGGTGGAAAATGCAGATTTTGAGAGTTTTTTCCCCCATTTGCTGCCTGTTCACGCTGTCATAAATGAGCTTGAGGACGGCTGGGCAGGATGGTGTTGCTGCCAGCTCAAATAAAAGCTGGGACTGTTTTCATTTCCACTTCCTTTTTTTTTTTTCCTTCTCTGAGACAGGCTGCAAAATCTGGGGTTTTACGGGTGCCAAGCTGTAGCGAGGCTCATCCTGTACTGCTCCTCATGCATCTCCGGGGAATGAAGCATCCCAACACTGAAATTTGTCCTCTGTGGGTGTAACTTTGTTGGTTGGGTGATCACCTGGAGGATATCTCACTTGAAGAACCACCTCAGTGGAGCTATACCCAAGACTCACCTCAGTGAGGGGGGAAACATTTCACTGCCCAACCCTCAGGGAGCCCCCAAAGGAGCCAGCCCTATAGGAGGTTTGGACTCTACGTGCTCCTGACACCTCGCAGGAGCTGAGAGTGTGTTATAGCAACAGATTGGGTATTATTCCAGCCTCGTAAGCGCCTCCCTGAGATGTTAAAAACACCAGCTGAAACCCAAGCCCGAGCTCTCAATGAATGGCCCTGTGGAAATGCTGCCGGGTGCGTTTCAGTGCTGCTTTGGCTTGGGTTTAAACGGGTAAACACAGTGAGTGGGTGTTTGCTTTGACTTCTTCCTCCTAGCAAAAGACTTCCTTTGAGGGAACGTGAAACCTCCAGGGCAATTCCCCATCACAGACTGTTCTGCCCTGTGGCTTGGTGCTGGTGATGCCATCACTGGCCAGGGTTGCCCAGCAGCAGTGGAAACCCCTTGTTTCCCTGAGTATGGGGGTTGCCTTATGCCCAGAGCAATGTGAATAACCCTCATAGAGCCTGGTTTCTCCATCTGGATGCAGCATGGTCACAGTATCATGGTACATTAGAGATTGGAAGGGACCTTGAAAGATCATGTAGTCCAATCCCCCTGCCAGAGCAGGACCGCCTAGACCAAGTCACACAGGAACATGTCCAGGCGGGTTTTAAATGTCTCCAGTGAAGAAGACTCCACAACCCCCCTGGGCAGCCTGTTCCAGGGCTCTGTCACCCTCACTGGGAAGAAGTTCCTACTCATATTTGTGTGGAACCTCCTATGGTCACCTTATCCAGCTGCAATTAGGCTGCTGGACATCCTTGGCTTTTGAAGGCCTCTCCCTGCACTTGTCTGACACTTGAAAGCTCCCCACAATCGCCTGCAGCTTTGTCCACACCAGGTTTACGTGTTGGAAATAGACTTTGCCTTGCAGTGGGTGGTTGCACCCCTTTCTCCTGATCCTGCTGCACTAGGAAGAGCCCCCTTCTACTCCTCACACATCCTCCCAGCTTCACTGAAGCTCTCAAAACCGGCTTCTTGGCAGCCGGTGCACGTAGGGACCCATCTTCTGGTAACAGATTGTTATGTATTTAATGAACCCGAGGCAAACAAGAAATGCGAAGGCTGCGGGGCGATACAAGTTTGCTGTTCCGTCTGCCAAATTCACGCTAATTCAGACAACTCACAGATGTTTGGCTCCTCGTTGGTTTAAGAGACTTATGGAAGATTCAGGGCTCAGGAATTGATTCCAATGTGCTGGAGGGATGGAGGTGGGCAAAGATTTCATAGCCCTGGAGGACTCCTTCCCTCACTTCACTGCTGTTACCTTCCTCTTGCCAGTGTTGATGGCAACGAGTGGACAAACAGCAGGGAAATGCATTTTTCAGTTGCTAGGAGGTTTAATAAAGGCTCTTGGTTCATCTTTCAGGAGCCAGGGAGCTCTTTGAAAGCCATTTCTCAGCTGAGGAATGAAACCCCAGAGATTCCCCGGGAGCTGAAGTACTTTGGTCTACTGCAAACAGTGGACTCGTAGGGTTTGCAGGTGACAGCAGGCACAAGTGGGCATTGAGACACTTCACAGGAAGGATTGAAACTTCCTGAAGGGCTGAGGGACCTGGGTCTCTTTAGCCTGGAGAAACAAACACTGAGATTGTGACCTCATTAATGCTTATAAATGTGTGAAGGGTGAGTGTCAGGAGGATGGAGCCAGGCTCTGCTCAGGGGCATCTCATGACAGGAGAAGGGGCAGTGGGTGTGAGCTGGAACATAGGAGGTTCCACATCAATATGAGAAGGAACTTCTTCGTGGTGAGGGTGACAGACCACTGGATGGGGCTGCCCAGGGGGATTGTGGAGTCGCCTTCTCAGGAGAAGTTTAAAACCCACCTGGATATGTTCCTGTGCTACTTGGATCTACATGATCCTGCTGTGTCAGGGAGATTGGACTAGATGATCTTTCAAGGTCCCTTCCCATCCCTAATGTTCTGTGATTCTGTGAAATCTAGTTGAGGTAGATAATTTCAATGTTTGGAAGGTCCTAAGTGGAAGGCTTCATGTGAGAGTCCTGCAGTTTTAGGCTATTTATTTGTAAAGGCTGGCAATTGATGCTTTAAATTCAGAGATTTCTTTAGGGGCTGTCAGCCTCTACCAATTCTCCAGCGCAGCCTGGAAAAAGGGAGGAAATCTGACTTTGCAAGCAGCATCCAAATCTGCCGTGAGAGCAGAGCTGGTGTTCCAGCACTTGGCAGGCGTTCCCCAATTACGCTGCGAGATGGCCCAGATCTTGCTCGTGCTTGGGCCACGGAGTGGGGTTTTGGTGCTCACTGCTGTGGACAGGATGTTACAGCTGATGTCTTAGTGCTGAGCTCGCTTCTTGCAGAGACCCCAGGAGCTCTGGAGCAAGCAAGGAAGCCCAGGTTAGCCAAGAAGCCCCACAGCCCCTCAGATTGTGATTATCTGGCTGTAAGTAGCTGGATGTCGTGTTACAGAGGTGGCTGTTATGATGGGTTTATGTGCTATTTGAAATTGTTTAAGCTTGAGAAGTGAGCCTAAAAACATCTCACTGGGGCTATTTAGTGTCTCCATCTCAGGCATTTCAGGTTGTCTATGGGAAAAGACTATAAGGAAAGGAGCAAAGATTGTGTTTTGTGCCTGTTTACTACAGCAGCCCGGTCCAAGCTGTAATTAAAAGTAAACCTGGGCTCTGCTGCCTTGTTTTTCAGCGTCCCCTGGTTGTTGAGATTAAGCAGCCAAAACAATTCTCAGTTCAGCAATTCCTCAGCTTTTGGGAGTGTGGCCAACACTCAGTGTCTCACAGACCATTGCAAAGTCTTGTAATAAATCTCACAATTGGGGGAAAAATACCCAAGTGGAAAGGTGAGATGGTTCATTGGACCAGCTGCTGCTTCAGCTGCTCTTCTCCAGAGACAACCCTTGCTCCAATATTTCCCATAGTCCTTGGAAATACTGCTCAAAATTAGCAGCAGTCCCTTGAAGAGCAAATTAGATGATGATTACAGGTTTGTTCCTACAGTTAGGACCAAGAACATCCTGTAGGATCTGTCTATATGGTGCTGTGCAGGAATACTGGCAGTGTCCATCCTCGAGCTAGCGTGGCTGCTGGGGGGGTCTGTATGGGATTCCACTGGGGCCAGTCCTGCTGGAGAGGAGGACACTGGGCTCACAGATCTGTGCTGTCCCACAGCAGCTCTGGGCTGAGCTGGCCGTGGCATTGCTCTGTGCCACGCATGGCCACTTAAGCAATTGATCCCACTGAAGGCCTGATGCTGGCCCTCCATGAAACTTGGTTGCAGGCTGGATGTTCAACCAGGAGATAACGAAGAACCTGTGTTGCTGCTCCCAATGGACATGCTCTCATCTAACTGCCCTGTAGCAGTTTTGGTGCAGCGAGCTGGGTCCTATGTAGACACATTGCACATCTAATGGCACCTCTCCTCCACTGCAACCAGCAGTCTCCTCATTCTCACCTCTCACTTGCTGGTTGTAGTTTTGCACTGACTAATGTTCTCTCTTTTCAGTTGCCAGGGAGGAAAAGGCAAAGTCACTATCAGCACCATTTTCTTCGAGCTAAGATATTGAGACAAGGCACCTCTGCCCCTACCCCTGTCTTTCAGGTCCCTTTTCCACATCTCGTGTGTAAGAGAGTCTCTCCCCTACCTCTGATTTCTTCTACTCGACTAGAGGGTGTGTAATTTTCCTTACTTGCTCTTATTACTTTCTGGTGAGAGCTTGTCCAACCCAAACATATATATCTGGACATGTTCTTGGACTTCAGGCTCTCCCTAGAACATGGAGGGGTTTGGGCGTGCAGTTTGGGGCTCGGGGTGCTGGGTACCTGCTGCCTTGTGTCAGTCGGGTGTTGGGCTGATGTAGTGCCCAGCCACTCAGAGCCATGGATTGGATTGGTGTTATATAATTTTATTGGCTTAGTAATTAATTTATGGTTGTGGGCAGGACCCTGGTAGATCTGTTGTTCCTCATGGTGAAGTTTAACCTCAGACCTCCATGAGGTGGGCTGCACGTGGCCACCCGTGGTGGCTGCACATGGTATTTTCAGTTCCTAACGTGGCCCCTAAAGACAAGTGCCGCTGTGGTAAACCTCAGGCTCCTTCTGGCTGTGGGTGTTGCTGGTGTGGCTGTGCAGGTCGGCTCCATCCGGGCTGTCCTGTGCTGATTGGATTTGGGTTGATGAGAGCCTCCGTTCCTGTGTGAAGCTGTTGGTTGTAGCCATGGGGTGATGTGGTTCTCAAAGCTGTGCAGAGTGCAATGCTCATTTTAAACCCATCAGTGCTTTCCCCTTTGCTGTGCTGACCATTACAGACATGAAGTGTGGGCAAGTCTTTTACTCATTAATTAATGCTGCCTTTATCTTGTTAGCGCTGGAAAGTCTGGTCTAGCTGCAAGCAGGAGGCAGATGAGGACACTTCTTTGTTCCTTTTCTTTGGCTGGTATTTTTTGAAGTACCTGGAGCATGTAGAGGTCTCAAGTCCTTGCCAGGCAGTGTGGGAGCACTGAGCAGGATGTGTGGTCTCTTGTACCAGAGCCCTTCTCCTGCCTCTTGACTCTTTGCCCTTGGAGAAAGAGTTGGAGAAGAACCTGTGGAGCAGGAGGAGGTGGCAGCCTGGGGTAGTTCTTTCCTCTTGACAAAATCATTGGGGGACAACCCCAATATGATTGCATCCATAGAAGTATTGTCCTTTAGAGTCAAGGTCACTGACTGAGGCGCCACTTTATGTGGGACTAGTCCACGGGGCTTTTCCCTAGTGTAAAGTCTGGCATGTTTCACATTTACTGGAGGTTTTAACCCCATAAATAAAATGACTGTCTGTTAATGGTGTGGATGAGTGCTCAAGGAAGGGGAACAAGCTGCCCAGAGCTGAGCAGCTTTCAGCTCTCTTTCATGGGGCAAATTATTGCCTGAGAGAGAATATCATAGAATCATAATGACTGAAAAGGACCTCCAGGATCACAGAACATTAGGGATTGGAAGGGACCTCAAAAGATCATCTAGTCCAGTCCCCCCGCCGCAGTAGGATCACCTAGATCAAGTTGCACAGAAACATATCCAGTGGGTTTTAAACATCTCCAGAAAGGAGACTGCATCATGAAGTCCACCCTTCATCCCACCATCTTCCTAACCCCTAGACCATGGCCTCAAGTGCTCTAGCTACTGTTTTTTTTAAACACCTCCAGGGATGATGACTCCACCACCTCCCTGGGCAACTTTAGCTTCATGCAAATGCTTGGCTTCAAGGATTCTTCCAGCTTTGTAATGTAATAAGTCAACGAATTGAAGATGTAACTCATGCCCAAAGCACTGCTGATGTGACAGTCTGTGGAATGAGGAGATTCTGTGTAGCCCCAAGTCCCTTCTAACAAGCAGAAGGATGTGGATGGGGGCATGATTTTCAGTTGGGATGACAATTGCAAAGAGATGATTCACACAAAGCCTTAAACACCATAATTTCCATTTGTAATGACCAGTTTGGGCTATCGAAGTCCCTTCCAATCCCTAATGTTCTGTGTTTCTGTGAGTACAGCTTCAAGGGAGTCACTGTAACTTGCTTTGTTAAATCAGACACCAGTTCTTGATTCCTTCCTATTTCCTTCAATTCTTCGTAAGTCTTGTAGGGTTAGGCTGACTGCAGTGTGCCCAGGCTCTGCACAGAGGAATGGGGCTCTGTGTAGCAGGAGGGGAATTTCTGTTTAATTGGTGAGAGTGGGAGGGTGATTAAGCCTTAGAAATGTGCTCAGAGTTTGGCCCAGAGGGATTAGGCTGGGTTCTTCAGACGTGTGGGTCTGAACTGCATGAAGTAAACTCTTGGATCGTGGTGGTTCTCTCAGCCCATCATTTCTGCTCTGAGGAGGTGAGGTTGGTGCTTTCCACAGTCCCAGGCTGCATTTAGTGCTTTTGTTTATATTAAACTCACTCGTATTTGTCGCTCCTTTGGTGGCATTCACAACTTCTGAACCCTCCTGCCCTGGGATAAAGCTGGGGGCACTGGCTGCCAGAAGATGTACTGGGTCAAGGCCAGGTTGGATGTGGCTCTGGGCAACCTAGTCTAGTGGAAGGTGTCTCTGCCCATGGCAGGAGGATTGGAAGTAGAGGATCTCTGAGGTTCCTTCCAACCCAAACCATGCTATGAGTTGGGAGACTTGCCTTACTCTGGCTTTGCCTCTGGAAGCGCCTCGTACCTTCATGTGGCATCAAGTGTTGGCTCTCTAGAGCCAAGCACTTGGAGTTTGCGGTGTGGCGATGGGAACATTTTTCTGCTGAGCCCAAACATGTTCTTGGTTACACCGCAGTGTTTTGAACTGATGCTGCTGGTGCTGCTGGAGCCAGGTCTGCAGCCATGCCCAGGATGAAGGCTGGATTTGTGTGTTTGTCCTTCCTTCTCTTTCACAGCGTTTGAGAGGAAATCCTGTGTCTGGAGAGGGACGGGCAGCTCCCCTTTTCATTCAGAAAGTAAGATCAGGATTGCTTCACTTTCCTCTTGCAGAGGCTTAAGAAAACTCCGTGCATTCAGAAGGTGCCTGAGTGTTTCTTCAGGGAACAGTGGTGCCCTTCCTGCCTGTAAAGAGGTTTTATGTCACTGTGTGTCTGGAGATGGATTATCGGGGTTGGATAGTTGCTGCACAGAGGGTGGTGGTCCCACAGTTAGTGGAGATTCCTGTGATGCCAGTCCTCGGTTGTCTTCACAAAGCTTTTTGCTATGTAATTGTTTTTCCAAGCCAGACAGACACTCAGTTGCTGTGATACTGTCCAGAAATGACTAAGAGAAACCTTGTTCCGCTTCTACAAGTTCTGCAAAGATCACAGAGGCTTCTGCTCGGTCTATATTTTGAAGTGGTATGCATGGAAAAATCATGGTTTGCTGAAATCTGGGGGTTTCCATGCTCTGGTGCTGCTCGTGGGCGCTCTGTGCAGCTCAAGGAGACGGTGCTGATCCTGGTGGCCATGGTCCAAGTCTAAACGTAACCTTGATGGAGGGATGGAGACGGTTCCTTTATCTGATTACAAATGAGGAAATACATTTCGTAAATTAATGAATGGTCCATGAGGAGGTGGTGTATGTGTGTGTCTGTGTTTGTGTGTGAAAGCCTCCACTCTATAAATACACAGTAGTTTCCTCCTCAGAGGCAACAGGGGGTCTGCAGAAGCAATTATGTCCCACTCGTTTGCATCGGTAGGACATGACTTCAGTACAAGAAGGATATTGAGGAGCTGGAGCGGGTCCAAAGGGCAACAAAGTTGATGAAGGGTCTGGAGAACAAACCTTAAGAGGTGCGGCTGAGGGAGCTTGGGCTGGTTAGCCTGAAGAAAAAGAGGCTGAAGGGAGACCTTATTGCTGTATACAGCCACTTGAAAGGAGAGTGTAGAGAGGTGGAGGTTGATCTCTTCTCCCAAGTCACAAGTGACAGGACAAGACGAAATGGCCTCAAGTTGCACTGGGGGAAGTTTATGTTGGGCCTGAGGAAGAACTTCTCCCTGGAAGGGGTCCTCAGGCCTTGGAACAGGCTGCCCAGAGAGGGGATTGAGTTACTATCACTGGATGTGTTTCACAGTCGTGGAGGATCTGGAGTTAGGTACAGGGTTTAGTGATGGGATGGGACAGTTGGGCTGATGGTTGGACTCAATGATCTTAAAGATCTTTCCAGCCTGAATGATTCTATGACTGAGCAGGACCATGCCGGATCACTTCATGCATCAGGAGCCTGGTGAAGCAGGATGAGGAGCCAGAGATCCCATTTCACTGCAAAATTCTCCTTTTCATTGCAGTTTCTCAGTGAGGATGATTTAAAAACCCAACCAAGCAGCAGTTAGAAGAGCTCAGACTGGTGCTGGATGATGTTAACCACCAGTTTGCTGTGTTATTGTTAGGGTTGTGTTAATGGGAGGAGATGCAGGGGAGCAGGGTGAGGGGAGGTGCAAGGTGCTGTGCAGGAGCCTCTGCCTGTACTTGTAGGCTGCTGCATGTCTGGGTGTGTAGAGGAGTCTGCTGCAGCAACATTAACCATTACCTTAGGGAAAGATAATTATTCCTGAAGAAATCATACCCTGTTAACAAGGAGCTGTGCTTAACCACTCTCAGGCTGCTATGAAGGTCTGGTTTGTCTTTGTTCTCCATGCTGCTGCCACACCAGTGATGATCTTGGTATTCTCCAAGACACTGTGAGTCTGGTCCCATGGCAGCACCTTCTCTCTCCATCAGGGTCAGGGACAACTGAGATTGTGGCAGATAAAAATCATAGAACATGGTTTGGGTTGGAAGAGACTTTTAAAGACCATCCAGTTCCAACCGCCTGCCATGGGCAGCGACACCTCCCACCAGACCAGGTTGCCCAGGGCCCCATCCAACCTGACCTTGAACACTTGCAGGGATGGAGCAGCCACAACCCCCCTGTGCAACCTGTTCCAGTGCCTCAGCACCCTCACAGGGAGGAATGTCTTCCTCAGATCTTGTGTAAATCTCCCTTCTTTCAGTTTAAACAGCTGTCTTATCCTCTGCTGCACTCCTTGATGAAGAGTCCATCTCCAGCTTTCCTGTAGCCCCCTTTAAGTACTGAAAGGCCACACTAAAGTTTCCTGGAGCCTTCTCTTCTCCGTGCATAACACCCACAACTCTCTCAGCCTGACCTCACAGGTCAGGCTTGTGTTTGTCCAGAGCCTGGTGCAAGCAGCCATCCCTTGTGAGCAGGACCTCTAGGTTTTGCTGCACAGCAGTAGATTTGATGTCAAAATGCAGCAGTGCAAAGCTCCTGTGGAGCTTAATAATGACCCTGCGTTAACTCTTGCTGCCTGCTCCTGGAAAACAGCTTGATGTCCCCAAGCTGGCCACAGCTCAGGACTTGGGAACCTCCTGAGCATAACCTGGGAGTTCACTGTGGTGTAACAGAGGTGTCTCAGGTGCCTCCAGGATCACCAGGGTGGAGTTTCAGCCCCATGGTGCTGGTGGCACATGGCTGCCTTAGTCAACTGGACCCTAACCAGCCCATTCTCCCTTACGTCGTGCTCTCCTCACCAAAACCCAACCCATCCATGCTGCAAATATGTGATCGGGGCTTGCAGGTTGTGTCATTTCAATGTTCTGAAAGGCTCTGCTTTTGTATTTGATGCTGTCCACTTGGTCATGAGGTTGCCTGGAGGTTTACGATGAAGCTACCAGTAAATTGTACCTTATAAACCCGCCGACGTCCCCTAAGAAGCTGGAGTCTGTACCAGATGCCTTTGGGAACAGTAAATCTTTGGAAAATGTATTGATTCCCAGTCCTGGCTTTGCACTCTGGATGAACTTTGTCCTCAGAGCATTGTAGAAGGTGATTTTTCTTCACCAGCCAGCTGGCCTTCAAGTGAGCTACTCTTAACACCTAATCTAAGTAAACACAGCAAAGATGATTTACGAGCTCCTCTTCAGAAGCTTTATCAGCTCCTAATGAGGTTTAATATGGAGCAGCATATTCTCAAACATTGTCCTTAAGTATCCTTGTTGGGTTTGAGCTCTCTCTCAGTCAACAGCTCCGTGTTTCATGCTCTTCAGGGTCGTGCAAATGGTGGGTTTGGTTGTTTGCATCAACCCCGAAGCGGTGAAATAGCGAAACGGGATTAGAGGAGCGGCTCGGGGAAAACACTGATTTCTGTAATCAGATTGGGGCTGCAATCTGTCTGTTTTTACACGGCAGTAAGTTTATTAGGGAGGATGGCAGGAGGTGAGGCAGAGCTCACAGTGCCATATAAGCCTGGCTTACAGGTTGGGTTTGAGTACACACTCCCTACTGGGCAGTCTGCAGCTTTTCCTCCCTAAAACCACCTAAGAAATGGGTTAGGGTTGAGAGACATGGTGTGGCCCTTTGGATTTCAGGGTAGGGAGCTCTCTTGTTCCTCGCAGGCAACTCTTTGCCTTGTTTTTAACTCAAAGAGCTCTTCATGGGCTGGGAATCGGGGAATAACCAGGATGGGATAGGGGCATCCAGGGGATTTCACAGCCTTAATGATACTGGAGCAGCTTTTTGTGCTGGACATCTGCTCCCAGTTGGGTTGGGGTCAAGGGCTTCTGTGAGATCAACCCTGGGGTTTTGCTGAGGAGTTCTTCTTTCAAAGCCTCAGTATCTTAGGTGTAGGGGATGTGGGCTGTGCACCTATAGGGGATGCCAGCTCCCTTTTTTGAAGAGAGAGTTCTGAGGAAGTGTTGTACTCCACGAGCTTCCAGAGTGCCTGTCCCCTGAAACACCTCTGTCCTAAGGGGGTAACAGAGGAATCCAGCAATACTGAAGAATCTAAAATAAATAAATAAAATACACCCCAGGAGCTTTGGGGGCAGCACTTTGCCCTTGCCCAGCACACCCACCTTCCACCCTGTTGTTCCCCCCAGCAGAGTCCCCTAGAGCTGATCCTCTCTGTCTGTGTGTGCAGGGAGTTTTCCACGCTCAGAGGCTGTTCCTGCCCGTCCCCCAAGGAGCTGATGAGGCCGAACCTTTCCCAGGGGAACATGGACTGAAAGAGGAGCCTCGGCTGCTCAGAGCACGGCTGCCTGCACCTTCTCTGGAACCCTGATGGACTCAGCGGCAGGACTGCATTACCATGGTGATGATCTTAACCAAAACTCGGCAAAACAAAGGTGCTGACTCCGTAACATGCGGGACTGAGCTGGTAAGCTTTGGGAAATCCTTGTTCCAAACTGGTTTGCTCGTAGCTTTAGAATAAGGGATTGATTTTGTTGTGCTACTGGGATGGATCTTAAGGTGGTTTCTGGCACTGGTTTCTACCGAGCTGTGTTAGTACCCGAGGAGTAGGTGATGAGTAAATGGTGAGGGTGCTGTGGTTTTTTCATCTGTGAATTTCAGTGAAGTGTGTAATGGAATAAACAGTGGAACAACATAAGTTCAGCACTGTGGATAACACAGGCAGAAGTTGGTTCACCGACAGCGAGCAGATGCTCATCATTAATAGAAGGATGAGCAAGCCGGGAGCAGGATTAAGTGGAAGATGGTGAAGGGCAGTGCTGTGAGACTTAACAGTCTCGCTAGCAGCCTGGAGAGATGCAGACCCAACCACACTGAATAAACAGGCAACAGAAATAAACCAAATAGGGGCAGAAAATTGATAAAAGATGCTTCGTAAGTCAAGGAAAGCTGTGGGGTGAGTGTACTGGTGGTGGTGGGAAATGAGGGGCAATGTGTTGTCTGGGGTAGTGTCCAAGGAAGTGAAGATGAGGAGCAGAGGCAGGAGAAGGAGGTGTGAGGTGATGGAGAACAGTCTGGGAGAAAGCCCAGAGTAAGACTGGTCACAGATGTTTGCTCTTCTGTCCTTCATGAGAGATGGTCATGGTCTGGGAAGAGTGAAAGGCTATTTCTCACAGGGTGTGCTAAAGGTCTCTGATAAGGGCGTGTGGGAGCACAGCAGGAAGCATCTGGCAGGATTAGCCATAAATGGGCATTTTGAACATAAAGGAAATAAAAATGTCTGAGTTAGCAGAGGATGATGAACTGTCTGACCAGGCTTCCTGGGAGATAGTGTAGTATGCTGGTGCAGAGGCAGTGTGGGGCAGAGGAGAAGGCGAACAAACCAGAAGCAGCACTAAATCCTGCCTTAAAAGGCTGAAATTTGGGAAGATATTGATGTATTAGAGCAACATCCTTGCTTTAGTGTTGGCTTCTGCCAGGATGGCAGCCTCAGATGGCTGTATGAAGAAGAGCTGAAAAAGCGGTGTATGTTCAGCCTTGAGAAGAGAAGGCTTAGGGAGGCCCTTATCACCATGTGCCAGTACCTAAAGGGTGGCTGCCAAGAAGCTGGTGACTCCCTTTTTACAAGGAGCTGTATGGAAAAGACAAGGGCTGATGGGGAGATTCCTATTGGAGTCTAGAGGAAAATTCTTCACCATTAGAACAATTAACCACTGGAATAATTTCCCAAGGGAAGGAGTTGATTGCAATACATTGGACAGTTTTCATACCCAGCTTGACAGGCTGCTGAGACATCTAATTTAAACTCTGTTGTTAGCTGGATAGGTTGGACTAGATGATCTTGAGGTCCCTTCCAACCTGGGATTCTGTGAATCTATGAATCTCCCAGGGCTGCTGCTCAAGGTGTTGAGGGGAAAGCTGAAGCATCTAGAACTGTCCATGCCCAGGAGGTATGTGGGACAGCTGGAGGGGAACTTTCTGCAGAGAGGCAAATGAGAAGTAAATTCTTCTGCTATGGAAAGGGATGCGCCCCCAGGCTGTCTTATGGCAGACAGTGGAGGTGCTGGGCTGGAGCATCATACTTTGCCCTCAGTGTTTGCTTAGTGCCACCCACAGCTCCGGGGCTAAGTCAATAGTGCAGTGATAGTCCTGGTTACACAAGTTGAATTGCTGGGTTGTCTGGACTGTTAAATTGGGCCAGATGTTCACAAGAAGGCTGTTCCACCAAAGAAAGCAAGAGTTTTTCTATTGACTTAATGGGAAAGCAAACACTAAAGGGTATAAAAGTCTGAGCAGTGGGACAGTATCACCTACCAACACCCAGTGGGTTCGTTTGGTTCAATTCTCAGTTTGGTGATAAGACAGGACTCCTACAAAAGGATGGTTGTACTCAGTATGGGACATACATCACCTAAAATTGTTCCTCCTGTGTTTGCAGGATACTGCTGGTCATGGTATAGGGGGTTGGGATCCTTTGGTAGGGTTGCTCTGTGTGGGCAGGTGCCAACATTTGGTACATCGTTGTTATTATTTCTATTATCATTAACATATACAACACGGAGCAGGAGAGATGTGAATCCAGTGGCCTAACACCACCTAAAACCCAGCTATGGCAGCACAGCCCAATGGGGAGGTTATGCTGATGCTTCCCTCAGCTGATGTAAAACCTCAGTTAGATGGGGTGGTGTTGCCAGGAAAGATGCTCCAGAAGCAGAAGGTGGATATTTTTGGGGGATAATAAAGGGACAATTACAGTTGGAATAGGGTTCTGCAGACAGCTGAAATGACACGTAGCTGCAGAAGACACTGATTTATTGTACAGAAAACTGTCCGTGCCCATTTTTAGAAGTCAGATGGTGTCTCTTACGCTGTCAAGAGGAAAATTCTTGTGGGGAAAAAGAGAGTGTTAAAAAAAAAAAAACCCAGGACCCAGGATTATTTTATATCCACATAGTGGTGTTTTTCCCTTTTTAAAAGTACGAATCAGCACAATGTGAACGCAGACTCCCCAGAAGTGCTGGGGTGAGGGCACCTTAGGAACACACTGTGTGTTTAAAAAACCCTAAATATTTGTTTTTATGCAGACAAGAGGCCTTAAGGGGTTGGATGGGGTTCAGATCCCACTGCTGCTGTTTCTTGCCCAATCCAGAATTACCACTGGATTCCACTGGTTTAGTTTCTCCGGTGTTTTGGATCCCAGAGCCAGGGACCTTGCTGTGGGCAAGGACTAGGTGCAGGAGCCCTGATCTGCAGGTTTGGGCCTCGACGCTGACTCTCCACAGCATTTAATTACATTTTACGTCACTGTGGGAAGATGACTGGGTCTGTTCCCCCATCACTGCCAAAACAGGACTGACTCGGGCACCCCGAGGTTCTCCTCCCTGCTGGGTGCCGTGTGGCTTTGCCAAGGCTGGAGACAGGGTGGTTTCTGGTGCCCAGGGCTAGTCTGCGAGAAGTGAATAGTTTTTCTGGTTGTTTGCAGCACACTCCAAAGATGAGTCAAGGACCTACGCTCTTCTCTTGTGGCGTGATGGGTAAGTAACAGAAACTTCTCTCCGTGTTCTCTGCCTCGACTCCCACTTCCTAATAGGGATAAAATCATAGAATCATCATGGCCGGAAAGGACCTCTGGGATCATCAAGTCCAGCCTTTAGCCCAACATCTCCCTAACCCCTAGACCATGGCCTCAAGTGCTCTAGCTACTCAGTTTTTAAACATCTTCCGGGATGGTGACTCCACCACCTCCCTGGGCAACCTGTTCCAGTGCCCAACCACTCTCTCAGGAAAGAACTTCTTCCCAAGATCCAATCTAAACCTCTCCTGATACAACTTAAGGCCATTTCCTCTCATCCTGTCATTAGTAATTTGGGAGAAGAGACCAGCACCAGCCTGGCTACAACCTCCTTTGAGGTAGCTGCAGAGAGCAATGACCTCTCCTCTCAGCCTGCTCTTCTGTCATCATCAGGAAGATGTCCTGACTAGCTGGATCTCTCAAAAATCCACTGTGGATTTTGGTTGAGAGGCACCCACCCCACCACCTGCTAGTGGTGACCATCACACTCGTGTCACCCTCGTTCCCAAATGTCCTGCCCCGTTGTCAGGTCTGAGTGCATTGCTTAGCTCCTTCCCCCTCCCCTTTGATAATCTGCTGATGTTTAGAGTAACTCAGAGCACAGGTTTGAAACATTTTGAGCCTGAGATGGTGTTTGTGTACCCAGCTCCTGATCGTGACTCTTGACTATTTGCGTGAAGCAAGTAATAAAGATCAGTGTTATCACTGCAGTGTTCTACCACTGGGCCCAAGATGGCCAGGAAAGGCCACAGACAAGAAAGAAAATGCCTTTATTTTTGCCTCTGATGGTGTAGGATGTTTAATACCTTTTATGTCAGAGCTTTATGCTGAACAGCCTCCAGAATTGATGAGGGATCAGCCAGTGCTCCTGAAAACCTGATAGTGCTGGAGGATGTGCTGTTATAGTGTGCTCTTTGGGTTTGGTGGTGGGGGAGCCAGTCACCAGGCGAAGTCTCCAAACCCAATTAAAATTGTAGGTCAAGTTCAAGCCAAGCTACTTGCTGTGAAAGCCAACGCTTTCCAGACAAAGAGGCTGCCCCTTTTCTCTGTGGACGCAGCTCTCATTAGCGTTAATGGGGCCGAGCACATGCATTGACTGGAGAGATTTCCCAAGCTCTCCAATAACTCCAGGCATCGGTAAGGGGCGGGGGGGGGGCTGTGCAGAGGGAGATGGAAACCATTTGGATGTTTTCAGATGAAAGTCACAAGCTTCAAAGTCCAGAAGGGGTAGAGACAGCCTGTTCCCTTTCTGCTGCCTGTCAAACATGAGTGAGGAACAAAGGGCCCCAATTAGATGGCTTTGTTGAGCGCTGTGCCACTGGCAGGCTCCTCAACAGATATGAAGAGTCTACGCCTAATTGAAAAGCAGCTTGTCTTTAAGAGCTTTCACAAAGCCGTCTTCGCAGGACTGGGCTACTCTTCCAAATGATCCTCTTTCCGAGGGAACTGCTTGCCATCTAATGCTCTTTGGCATGCCCAGGCAAGGGGAGCCTGTCTCTCCAACCTGTTGGCTTAGGCTTAATTTTAGGGGTCTTTCCCAAGTGTTTTTGAGGTTTCCAGATGTGGGCTGTGATCACAAATCAATCCAATATCAAAACTTGCTTGAATGTTTAGAAATATGTGAAAGGTGGGTGTCAGGAGGATGGAGCCAGGCTCTGCTCAGTGGCTTCTACTGATAGGGCAAGGGGCAATGGGTGTGAGCTGGAACACAGGAGGTTCCACATCAATATAAGGAACTTCTTCCCAGTGAGGGTGACAGAGCACTGGAAGGGGCTGCTCATGGAGATTGTGGAGTCTCCTTCTCTGGAGACGTTTAAAACCCACCTGGATGTGTTCCTGTGGGACAGGATCTAGGTGATCCTGCTGTGTCGGGGGATTGGACTGGATTATCTTTTGAGGTCCCTCCCAATCCCTAATGTTCTGTGATTCTGTGATACTTTATGGTTATGATGGCACTGAAAGCAACACTGAGGGAATATTTCAGGTCAAAGGGCCAAGTTCCTGTTGATGGAAAGCACTGAGATAAATAAACATGGTCAAGCTTGGACTGACAGTGCAGCCATCAAGAGGCAAAGACTCTTGATCCCATGTCTGATGTTCTGAAATTAAGGGAATTTGGCCAAATGTAATGGGGTTTTGGCCAGAAGAGGCCTGAGGGTCTTAGCTACAGGATCTTATTGGTTGTTTGGGGCTGGTCCCTGTGGAAGGGGAAAGCCCAGCCTTGGCCAGGCTGCCATAGAGAGCATCATCCAAGTGCTGGAGCTTTCCACAGGCAATGAGTCAGGGCCATCATGGTGAAGGGCCTGGAGAATAAATCTTATGAGGAGAGATTGAGAGAGTTGGGGCTGTTTAGGTTGAGGAAGAGGAGACTAAAGGGAGACCTTATCGCTCTCTACAATTATCTGAAAGGATAATTAGATGTAGTGTTGGGGAATCTGGTTTAGGGGTGAACTTGTAGAGTAGGGTTGATGGTTGAACTCGATGATCCGAGGGGTCTTTTCCAACCTGAATGATTCTGTGATTCTGTGAACAAGGGTAAACTGCAGCCCATAAATCACAGATGTTGATACTCTGTAAGATACTAAACACTGCAAGAAACTGAAAATCGAGTCTAGCTCCTAATACAACTCTGTATCAGTAAAGGTTGTTGAAGACTTGAGGTATTGGATGATGCAATGGTGGATCCCCTTCTCAAGGTGACCTTTAAGAAATAATTCTGCCAGTATGTGATGATATTACTTGAAAGATTGGGGTTTTATCTTCATATGGTGCTGTGCTGGGAGGAAGATTAGAGATGAAAGCCTAAAATTATCAATTCAACAATTTCTTTTATCCTTTCTCCTTGATGGGTCCTTGAAACACTTGAGAGTGTAAGAATTAGGTCTGGGGAAGAAATGGGACAAGAGGGATGGTCTCAAGCTAGAAGAGGGTGTGCAGGTGCTGAGGCCTTGGAACAGGTTGCTCAGGGAGGTTGTGGCTGCTCCAGCCATCCCTGGAAGTGTTCAAGGCCAGGTTGGATGGGGCTTAGAGCAACCTGGTCTGATGAGAGGTGTCTCTGCCCATGGCAGGGGGTTGAATGATCTCAGAGGTCCCTTCCAAATGAAACCAGTCTGTGGTTCTATAACTGTCCTATTGTTAGGTGGGGTTTTCTTCTCCTTTCTTTCTCCCTTTCCTTCCCTTGCCACCTTCATGGCAAGTCTGCAGTGACGGCTCAAAAGGAAGGTGGAACATTAGAAGGTTGGGGCACTACTTTTGACTTCCTGTGGTGAAATTTTTCTGTCTTTGGGCATATGGCAGAAGAGAATTTACATTCTTCCCAGAATGTTGGTTGAGTCACCATCCCTGGATATGTTTAAAGATTGTTTGGATGAGGTATTGAAGGATATGGTTTAGAGGTGAACTTGTAAGGTAGGGTAGATGATTGGACTCAATGGTCCCAGAGGTCTTTTCTGGCCAGAGTGATTCTGTGATTGTTTTAACAAGGGATTGGCAGCATTGCCCTACCCTTTCCCTATCAGGAATTTATCTGTGGGGTGCAACAAGGCCACAAGTGTATCTGTGGGGTCCTTTGTTTGGGTCACAACAGCCCCGTATGACACTACAGGTTTGGGCCAGATGGCTGGAAACTGCCAAGTGGAAAAGGACCTGAGGGTGTGGTTGACAGCAGAGGGTGGATATGAGGAACAATTTCTTACCTGAAAAGGATGTGAAGACCTGGCCCAGACTCCCCCTGGGCAGTGATGGAGTCTCCATATGTCCCTGCAGGGACTGGAAAGCTGTGGAGATGTGCTGCTGAGGGACATGGGTTAGTGGAGGCCTGACAATGCTGGGTTAACAGTTGGACTTCATGGTCTTAAAGGTCTTTTCCAACCTAAATGGTTCTGTGATTCTATCAGCCCCACTCAACACCCAAATTGGTAGCCCCAGAGGCTGCACTAGTCCAGTCTAAGAGGAACTGAGCAGCCATGGCCTCATGTTTTCTGAGTAAGCAAGAAATTGTCTGTGAGACAAGCTGCACGCAGGGTTTTATGGAGGCTTTGCGAAGGTACTTTGCTAGTGCTGTCACCCTGACCACAGGATCAGAGTCCTGTTGTGGTAAGCTTTATGCACAGCCCAGCTTATAAAAGGTAAGAGGAAAGGTTTGAGCCTGTTGAGGATGGATCCTTCATACGTCCTCCTTTAACAGCCACCGTAGCTGGCCTTTTCCCTTGGAAAGCAGCCCTAGAATCAGCCACCACTACTGCATCAAACAAGTCTGGTGGTCCAGGACACAAGGTACTTGCAGGCTGAAGTCACATCCCAAACTGAAGGAGGTGGGTGTTGTCACCCATCCTGTGTACTGGGTGATAGAGGAAAGGCAAGAAGCCAGAAGAAAGGCCAGCCAATGATGGGTGATGTTCCTCAGTCACATCCTGGAAGCTCCAACAGGCCTCACACCTATTTCTGAACTGAGATTTCAGGGTTTTATTGGAGGGATCATCAACATAGAGCAGAATCTTGGTGAACATTCAAGCACACTCAACCCACAAGGAGAAAGTTGGAGCAGGAAGACCTCACCTGGATATATTCCTGTACGACTTGGTCTAGGTGATCTTGTTCTGGCAGGGGGATTGGACTGGATGATCTTTCAAGGTGCCTTCCAATCCCTTATGTTCTGTGATTCTGTGATCATCCCAAAGAGCAGGACGTGTTCCACCAGAGAGATGAGGAGCTTCTCTGCCCTATGAAAGCTGTTGGCACCAGGAGCCCACAGCCCTC
The DNA here is from genome assembly GCA_028565055.1 of Phoeniculus purpureus. Classification (NCBI taxonomy): domain Eukaryota; kingdom Metazoa; phylum Chordata; class Aves; order Bucerotiformes; family Phoeniculidae; genus Phoeniculus; species Phoeniculus purpureus. The sequence goes on along the minus strand of JAOXOE010000632.1, from coordinate 24,824,252 downwards.
TGGTGTGTTCCTTCTCCAGTGGTAGGTTTGGGAGCTGTTGTTTTGAATCCCTGCTGGAGCACAGCTCCATGCATTGTCTTTCTGCAGTGGAAAGGGCTCTGTGGCACTGCCATCAGCTAATTACAACCATTGCATTTGTTCCACGCTTGGCAATCATCTCTTGAACGTAAACAGGGGGCAGTGGAAAACACAAGGCTGCCTTTTTCCCCTCCCAACATAGGGACCGCGAGACCAACAATTCAGCTCGAACAACATGTGAAAGGAGGGATTTGGATGTGCACCCGCGTGAAGAGAAATGTTTGGGTTGGGATCCAAACAGGATTTATCTGCCAAAAAGGGAGAGGGAAATTGATTGAAACCCCTTAATTGCTTTACAAGTTGCTGTGATAAATTATGTATTAATGTAAATGATTTCATGGTGGGGGGAAAGAGGACGTAGGGGAAACTCGAGCAGAAGGATCATGCATTATGTATAAAAAGGAACTTGTAAAAATATTATAGCAGCACATTTGTGTCGCTGTCGTTAACGGTGTGTCAGCGGTTTGGTTTTACACCCTTCTTTCTGTGGTTATGAACATGGCCATTAAAATTTACTGTGTGGCACCAGAGGAGCACAACAGACTTTTAAATTAAAAAAAAAAGCCTTGTGGCCATCCCAAAGCTGCAGAAGGGACTGGTGTGTCCTGGAGCTCAGCATCTGGAAACCTGGCTGTGATGATCTGAGGCTGGATCCCATTGTTTGGAGAAAATCCATCTTGATTTTGGGATGGGGCTTCGGCCCACAAGTGCCTCGTGCCCTGGACCTCTGGGCTTGTTGGATGTAGTGAAGGTTCCACAAGAGAACAGATGGACTGAGTTAAGGGACAAGGGGCAATGCGTGTAAGCTGGAACACAGGAGATTCCATTTAAATATGAGAAGGAACTTCTTCACAGTGAGGGTGACAGAGCAGTGGAAGGGGCTGCCGAGGGGAGTTGTGGAGTCTCCTCTGGAGATGTTTCAAACCCACCTGGACATGTTCCTGTGTGACTTAATCTAGAGGATCCTGCTGTGGTGGGGGGATTGAACTGGAGGTCAACAGCTCTGCCTCCCTGCTCTTCTGGAGGCCAGAGAGGACTGTGGGACAGTGTTCAGGCATGGGGGCCAGGGCTCAGCTTGCTCTTCCCGAGCTGAATCAGAGCAAACTATCACAGACTTGCTCTGGAAAGCAGAAGTAGTTTGGGGTTGGGTCCCCCTGGGACTGGGCAGCCTGGGAGCTGGCAGCTGGAACCACAGTTTCTTGCCATTTCACATGTGGTTTGCAGGAGGGCTCAAGCTCCTGTTGCTGTGGCCAGAGAAAGCAGAATGAGACACTGAGTCCTCCCCAGGCTGCTGGTAACAACCTTTTGTGTCCTGGGAATCACAGAGTCTTAATGGCTGGAAAGGACCTCTGGGATCATCAAGTCCAGCCCTCAGCCCAACATCTCCCTAACCCCTAGACCATGGCCTCAAGTGCTCTAGCTACTCAGTTTTTAAACGTCTTCTGGAATGGTGACTCCACCACCTCCCTGGGCAACCTGTTCCAGTGCCCAACCACTCTCAGGAAAGAACTTCTTCCTGAGATCCAATCTAAACCTCTCCTGATGGAACTTGAGGCCGTTTCCTCTCGTCCTGTCATTAGTAATTTGGGAGAAGAGACCAGCACCAGCCTGGCTACAACCTCCTTTGAGGTAGCTGCAGAGAGCAATGACCTCTCCTCTCAGCCTGCTCTTCTGTCGTCATCAGGAAGATGTCCTGACTAGCTGGATCTCTCAAAAACCCACACTGGGGTGGTCACCTCACCTTTAAAATGCTGATGTGCAGCTCAAAACGTCTCAATAAGGAATTTGCTGGACGTGCCCATGGAGCACCTCCAAGTGTGGTTTTTAGTAGGTTTGGGTTAAAACTTGTTTGTTTCAGATGCTGTTTCCCCCAAAGACACAAACAGCCGTGAAGGACCAGATTAACCAGGGTTAGAGCCCCTTTTGCTCTGGTTGCAAACACTCCCCTATCACTGGTGAATGAAGGGGTTCTCACAGAGGGTTTGATCCCAGAACAAATTGCTGCCTGGGGGTAGATCCCGCTGAGGTTTGTGATTTAAGAGAATTAAGACAGCCTTAACCACGGCAGCGTTAATGGCTCTCTGAGGCAGTTATCGTTATCAGCTGCTCAGAATGGGAATCCTAGCCTTAAAACATGAAAACAAGCTGCTTCTATTCTACAAGAATTTCCTGAGGCCTGGAATTACACCCTCAACCCTCAGATTTTTAATACTTTTCTAGGGGAATGGTTTTCTTTTTGCACTCAAAGCCTAATTTTGGGGGGTATCCGGTAGTTTGGGACCAGTCTGTGATGTGGGGGGAGGTTTAAAGGGATCCTGGCAGCACCAAGGTGAACTCTCTGCCCTGACAAAACCCCACTTTCTATGCTGTAAAGGGGAAAAACAACCCCAAGCTGGGCTGGGGATAACGGTGCAGTTGCCGTTTTCTTTGCGAGGTTTGGAAGATTTATGGCTGTTTGTGCCGAGGCAGCGGTGAAAGAGGAAGGTGTCTTGTATCCTCCTCACCGAGGCCTTTTGTACAGCGTCTCCGGCCAGAGGATAGTGGCAACTTGCCATGAAAAATCAGCTTCTATTTCTGTTTCTTTTGTCTGCTGACCTGACCCAAGAAATCTCCCCGCTGGCAGCAAACACAGAGGGAAAATAATCAAGATCTAAACATAGATCATAGAATCACAGAATGGATTGGGATGGAAGGGACCTCCAGAGGTCATGTAGTCCAACCCCCCTGCAACAAGCGGGGCCATCACTCACCAGACCAGGTTGCCCACAGCCCCATCTAGCCTGACCTTGAATGGCTCCAGGGATGGGGCCTCCACCACCACCACCACCACCTCCTCTCTGGGCAGCCTGTTCCAGGGATCCCCCACCCTCAGATTCAAGCTTTTCCAGCTTCAAACCATGACCCCTCGTCCTGTTGTACCCTGCCCTTTTGAACAGTCTTCTCCAGCCTTCAGACAGCCCCTTTCAGGGATTGGAAGGTCACTAGGAGGTCCTCTCAGAACCTTCTGCTCTTCCTCCCAGCTTCTCCTCAGCTAGATGTAGCTGTTTCATGCAGATTTCTCACTTTACTTCGTGTCTATTAAAAACAAGGGCAGCAGCAGCAGTTAAAACGCTGCCTGGTTACCGAGGACAGAGCCAGGCAGTTTGTAGCTGGTGCTGGATGCAGGTAGAAACAGGAAAACTGGCCAAGAAGGGGCCTCTAATTTGGCCTCCTGACTCGAAGCGGAGTGTCACAGCTCTCTCTTACTGTTTCATGCAATCACAGACTGGTGGGGGTTGGAAGGGACCTCTGGAGATCATCTAGGTTGCTTGGAAGTGTTCTGCACCATCGCATCTTCCCTATCAGCCTGATCCCTACAGGCACAGCTCTTACTTCATCCTTCAGTTCATAGAGTCACAGAATGGCCAGGGTTGGAAGGGACCTTAAAGAGCATCTAGTTCCAACCCACCCCTGCACAGGCAGGGACACCTTCACTAGAGCAGGTTACTCAATTGCCCTGACAGAAAAACCCTAAAACCCCTAAAACATTACTGCCTGATTTAGATTCCATCGTATGAAACTTCACAGCAGCTGATGACAGAAGCAGCCACCAGAGAAGGTCTGTTGGGTGATGAGTTTTTTCCATTGAGCAGCCCAGCCGATGGGGTTTTTCCTGCCATGGTTTTCCTGCAGAGAGCTGCCCATAGCCATAAATACTTCAGCCCATTAACTTTGGAGGTGCAGGTTTCACCACCAAAATCATCTGATAAAAGGATTATCGTTATGGTGACCCCAACCTCATGTACCAGGTCACCTCCATCTTTTGCTGTGCTGCATTGGAAGGCTGTTTTAATGCCAGATGAGTTTGGAAGAGGAACAAATTCTTGTGTAAACGAGAGGGAGAAAAGGTTTTAAAAGTGTATTTTTAGTTTTTTATAAACTTACTAAGCAATTTGTTGTTTTAAATTTGTTATTTTAAATAGGTCACCCCTCAGTCTCCTTTCCTCCAAGCTCAAGAGACCCAGCTCTCTCAGCCTTTCCTCATCAGGGAGATGCTCCACTCCCTTCATCCTCTCTGTGTCTCTGCGCTGGACTCTCTCCAGCAGTTCTGTGTCCTTCTGGAACTGAGGAGCCCACAACTGGACATACTTATCCAACTGTGGTCTCCCCAGGACAGAGTAGAAGGGGAGGAGAACCCCTCTTGATCTACTAACCACCCCCATTCTGATCCACCCCAGGAAACAATCTCCTGCAGTTTTACCCTCATTTTCTACTACTGAATCTCCCTTAGTCAGAGCTGTCTGGATATTGAAAGGCACGTTCCTCTCTTCTTCTCGCAGTTTTGCTCCTGCTGTGATTCTCACTTTGTCTCTCTCTCTCTTTCGCCATCTACACAGCAGCAACCGCTCTGCTGGCACTTTGGAAAACCATCTTCCGAGAGTTAATTAATTAATTTGCACTGGAAAACATCCCATATGCTACTCTTTTTGTTTATGGCCATAGAAAGCGAGTCGCAGAATTAATTAACGCTAATGTCTGTGTGTGTGTGTGTGTGTGTGTGTGTGTGTGTGTGGTGCTGATTCCTCTTTTTTCTCCTTTCTCAACCAGAAAATGACAGATGGAGAGATCTCAGTAGGAAATGTCCACTTCAGCTTGAGCAGCCGGGCGCCAGCATCTGGGACTGTTTGTCGGATAAGGGCGAGGAGGGCTCGCACTGGCCCAGGGAGACGGCCAGCACCTGCTCCGTCACCAACCTGATCAAAGACCTCAGCCTCAGTGACCCCCATGGCAACCCCTCGGCCCCCCCCAGCAAGCGCCAGTGCCGCTCGCTCTCGTTTTCCGATGAAATGTCGATCTGCGGGACCTCGTGGAGACCCTTGGGCTCGAAGGTTTGGACCCCGGTTGAGAAGCGGCGGTGTTACAGCGGGGGCAGCGTGCAGCGCTACTCCAACGGCTTTGCCACCATGCAGAGGAGCTCGAGCTTCAGCCTGCCGGCACGCTCCAACCCACTGTCCTGCGAGCATCACGCCCTGGGCGGCCGCCTGGGATACCAGCCCAGGAAATCAGCCGCTGGTGCACACGGAGGAGACCGGGTGGACATGCAGAGGTCCCTCTCCTGCTCACATGACCACTTCTCCTCCTCAGAGTACTGCCCGCCCTCAGCAAGCAGCACTCCTGCCTCCACGCCAGAGCTGGGGCGACGAGCCGGTGGGCTCTCCCGGAGCCGCTCGCAGCCCTGTGTCCTCAACGACAAAAAGGTCGGGGTCAAACGACGGAGACCGGAGGAGGTTCAGGAGCAACGGCCTTCACTGGACCTCGCCAAAATGACCCAGGTAAGAGGTGGCAGTGCCGGTCCTGCGAGGATGCTGCAACCAGAGCTCAGCACTGAGGTGATGCTGTTGTCTGCTTTGCTGAACATCCTTTAGCAGGGCTGCAGTGGGCAGAGTGATGTGTTATGGGGAAGTTCTTCCATCTGTCCCAGCAGAAAACTGGGTTCATTCCAAATGGATTCCTTGGATAAATTCCCTCATTCCTGTTCCGCACTGATTTTTGCATGTAGAGTCCACCATGTCACTGTTTCACCCTGGCACTTGTTTCAAGCAGGAATATGTTAAACCCCACAGTTCTGAGTTCAGGAGAAAGGAGCCCTATGCCTGCCATCGTGAGGTAAAGGCAGCACCCCAAGGCACCTAGTCCTAGCTCCATCAGGAGCCAAATTCATACTGCTGTGGGCTTCACTTGCTTGTAGCCTCTGTAATTTTCCACTCTGGAGATCTTATCATGTTTCATTTTCAGCTGCAAACACAGAGCACAGCCTCCCTCTTCCATCTGCTGTACAAACCTAGATAGCAGATCTCAAGTGCAAATCAGGGAGGATTTTCCTCCCCAGCCCTCTCCCTGTAGGGCCAAGTGACTGGTCTTTAGCAAGAGCCAAAGCAAGAGGCTGAATCTAAGGGTCAGAATCTAAGGAATCCATTTCACCCTCACAAAATGCCTTTCTTCCTGTAGTTTTACGATAATTTACAGTTATAAAGTCAATGTCATGACCATCTGCTGACCAGAAAACTACCCCCATGCTGTCAGTTCCATGCGATGCTGCTGCTCTTCATCCCAGTGGTGGTGCTGGGAGCATCCTCTTGTTGTTTGCAGGGGAACTGCTGGTGGCCAGTCATTGGGTGGGATAGAGAAACATCCACGGAGTTTCTCCCATTGCCGTTGCCCATTGGGGTGAAGTTTCTCCCGCTGCTATTCCCCGATGGGGTGACACTAGACACTCTGTGTGTGTTTTCTCCTCTTACAAGAACATGATGTTTTGTGCTATCTCGTACTTGGCAGTACAGCAATGTGAGAAGGAGCATGGTGGTGGTGGTGGATGAGGAGATTGTCTCCTCCTCCTCCCCCAGAGGAGCTTACAGGATAAAAACGGTGAGGATAGCACATATTTGGGTGATTGCAAGGGAGAAACGTGAGGGTTGCTCTCGTCTTTGGCTGAACCACTCCAGCAGTGTTTACTGTGCTAAGCTGGATGGGCAGTAAGAACAGCTTACATGTCGTCTTATATGTTACTAGCTCCAAGCTGGAGTAGCACAACTTCCCTCTCCTAATTCTCTCTGTACAAGCAGCCACTGGTTGCCTCGTCTCTGTGTGTGCAGTTGAGGATGTCCTGCAAGCCTAGGCAAGAGTGTTCTGACAAAACAAACCCTACAGAAGGCCTGAACTGCCTCAAAAATGACCATGGGGAGAGTCCTTCACTGCCAGCCTTCACCTCTCTGCCTAGAGCCCCACAAGCTGCTAGAATAGGGAGACGATCAAGCCGACTGCCCCTGAATGCAGGTCCTGATGTGCATTTATAGTTCAGATACACACATGGACACGGTGCAGAGGTCCATGAGGAAGGTGAGGTTTGTGATTCATGGGGGTTTTTTGCATCTGGACAGGTTGGTGTAGAACTGGGGCATGAAGTGCCACACAATTCCTGTGTAGACAGAGCATGGACCAGTGAGCACTTTGGTTGGTCACTGGGGTGTCTGCTTGCCATGACCAGTGGTTTGGTCTTGTGAGGCTGAATGTGCCCATCATATCCATCCAGACAAAGTGCTCAGCACTTCGGGTGGAGGCAATGGTGATCATCAGAGGGCTGGAGCACCTCTCTTATGAGAACAGGCTGAGAGAGTTGGGGTTGTTCAGCCTGAAGAGGAGAAGGCTCCAGGGGGACCTTATAGCGACCCTCTACTCCTTGAAAGGGGCTGTCAGAAGTCTGGGAAAGACTGTTCACAGGGGCAGGGAACGATAGGATGAAGGGTCATGGTTTGAAGCTGGAAAAAGGGCAGATTGAGGCTGGACAGGAGGAAAAAGTTCTTGAATCTGAAGGTGGTGGATCCCTGGAAGTGGCTGCCCAGAGAGGTGGTGGTAGAGGTCCCATCCCTGGAGCCATTCAAGGTCTGGATGGGGCTCTAGGCAATCTGTTATGGTGAGAGATGCCCCTGCTTGTTGCATGAGGGTTGAACTAGGTGCTCTTTGGAGGTCCCTTCCAACCCAACACATTCTATGATTCTAAAAGTCTATATCTGACCAAAGTATTTCACCACGTGGGATCCTCAGGGCAGCTGCGAGCTGCTGACCATGTCTGCACGGCCAGGAAGATCCCATGGGATGAGCAGGAGCTTCCCTTTCCCTCTGGTGGTGCTGAGCCCAGGCACACGTTTGTCATTTGGATAGCTGTGGTTTGGTGTGAGCAGGAGACCAAAGGATGACAAAAATCTGATCACTTGTATGTCTGAAAGCAGCTCGATCCACATTCCTGGAAAACCTTCAGCTTAGGGAATAGCTGTGTTTTCTCTGGCTACTGTCCTCCACAGCAAAAAGTCCCCTAAAGCGAGAGAGAAAGCAACACCCGAGCTCCTTGCATTACTGAGCTGCCCTCAAGCATGAGCTTAGACAAAAATAGTTGTCAGGGCGGTTTATCCTCTGCAAGAACTGATACCATAACTAAAAGGTCCCATAGCTCCATGCTGTGAGGTGCAAGCACTGAGGAACAGGGCAGGGACTGCTGGGTGCAGTGGAAATGGGGTCAAGTTGCACCTGGGGAGGTTCAGATTGGATCTCAGGGAAAAACTTCTTCGCAGAAAGAGTGGAGAGGCCTTCAAACAG
>JAOXOE010000632.1:24781923-24815944 GCA_028565055.1 Phoeniculus purpureus | reverse complement strand
GAACAGATTGCCCAGGGAGGTGGTGGTGTCACCATCCCTGGAGGTGTTTAAGGACCGAGTGGACGCGGCGCTTAGGGATCTGGTCTAGCAGATAGATAATAGGATAAAGGTTGGACTCGATGACCCTGGAGGTCCTTTCCAGCCATGATGATTCTGTGATTCTATGGTGAGGGTGTTGAAGCACTGGAAGGGGCTGTCCAGGGAGGTTGTAGAGTCTCTTTCTCTGGAGACATTTAAAACCTGCCTGGACATGTTCCTGTGTGACGTGATCTAGGGGATCTCGCTATTGCAGGGGGACTGGACTGCATACGATAAACTTTCAAGGTCCCTTCCAATTCCTAACATTCTGTCATTCTGTGATTATACTGTCACACCAAACCCTTCACTTCTTTTTGGAGTAATTTAGCTAAATTATTTAATTGTGATTGATTCTTCACACAGTCAATTTTTCACCCTTGTTTCCTCAGGAATAACCAGAACTATTTAACCTCCTGGATTCACAACCATCACTACTTCAAGGTTTTTAAACAAAACAAAGTAATACAGAGTATAAAGTATAAAGAAGGTTGTAACTTACTTATTTCTTGTTCTTTCTCATTTTTCTTCTGCGCGATTTGCCTTTTTAACTTGTTCACATCAGCCTGGAAAGATTCGACCACGCGTTCACTTTTTTCTACATCTATACACACTGCCTAGGAGGTAAAAAAACAGGAGAGTTTGCTGATAATACATGAAAGACTTTCAGGACAACATTTCTTAAGCTACTCCCAAGCAACAAGCCATTAAAACTAAAGCAAGCACCAACTCTATCGGAGTCTGAAGATCATTTCCTTCACTGGCTGCTGCCAATTCCCAACTACTCCACGACAGGAAAAGCTTTTTCAAATAATTAGCTGTTACAGGAAGATTTGTAGTGAGATCCAAACCTCCTTCTTCCTACTTAGGGGAAAAGATTTGACCTTTGTGAAGAGCACATAATGCTAAAAGGACTGATGAATTTTAAACTGTAGGTTACTACAGCCATTCACTCCTTCTTCTCTACGAGGTGACCGGCAGTGATGTTCACTACAGACATTTGCTGCTTCTTCTCCACAAGGTGACCAGTAGCAATGTTCACTACAGCCATTTGCTGCTTCTTCTCCACAAGGTGACCAGTAGCAATGTTCACTACAGCCATTTACTCCTTCTTCTCCACAAGGTGACCGGCAGCGATGTTCACTACAGTCATTTACCGCTTCTTCTCCACAAGGTGACCAGTAGCAATGTTCACTACAGCCATTTACTCCTTCTTCTCCACAAGGTGACCAGTAGTGATGTCCACTACAGTCATTTATCACTTCTCCTCCACAAGGTGACCGGCAGTGATGTTCACTACACACATTCACTGCTGTTCCTCCACAGGGTGACTGGCAGTGATGTTCACTACAGTGTTGAAAATTATTAATTATTCTTTCAGGTCCGTATCTAATTTTTTCAAGTTTATAAGTGGTGAATTCACCGACTACTTGGTGATTAATTCAGATACGTGTGTTTCAGCTGCTTTACCATAAGCCCTACACCCAGTTTGGTAACACTCGCTGTGAAATTATGACTTAAAAGTGCCTCCAGTCAGCCAACCCCAAAGTTACTCTTCAACCCTGTAAACACTGTGGATTTAGGAGGTGAAAACACAACAGAGTCAGAGTTTTAACAGGTAGGAAAGCAACTCCCTGATGATGCTGCTACATTTTCCTTCCTTCCAGACATCAAGAGCACGGAAGGATCCAAGTGCTCTTGGCAAAGCCAGTGTTAGAGGATAATACCATTAGCTAATGGGACAGATCTCTGAAAATAAATTTCCCTGTCTCCTGAAGGCGGCGTGAAGGCTGTCTGCCTCCCTGCTGCCAGTCACCTGCCTCACAGGGCAGGTTGGAAATAGCAGCTCTCCCGCACGAGCCTGGAGCCGGGTCAAGGGATGTTTAGAGTGATTAGAGCCTTGTTCTGTGCTCTGAAGCTGGAGCAGAGACACAAATCCCTGCAGGGCAGATGTAAGGGGAAAGCCTGGAACTAAGCTGTGACACAGCGAGCAGCTGTGAGAGCTCCCGAGGCAGCGCAGCTCCGCTGCTCTTCACCCGGGACAAGCTGTGAATTGACAAGCTCTCCTTTAGGAGCTGTGACACTCACGGCACTTGGAGATGCTTTGCCACATTTGGAGCGGGATTCACTCACGCCCTACACTAAACATTCACAAGTTTGAGCTAACAGATGGAGCTCTCTGCCACACGCTGCACACCCAGAGCCAGGAGTCATTTTTAAACCCACAGAGGCAAGCCTGGAAACCTGTGCAAATCCCCACACCCTTCAGCAAGGTTCCTCATCTTAAAAATAATGAATGTCTGCCAGAATCACTAAGATTTAAATCACTCTGTGCAAAAGTAAAAGAATTAGTGATGTTTGTATCAACCGCTTCTACAGCAGCCACTGCAAACGCACAGATTAAAGAGACAGACATTTCATTCAAGTCTGAATTCATAAAATGAAATAATAATATTAAAATTAAATTACTTAGGAGTTTCAAAAACTAAAACTAAACTGCTTAAGAGGGCTAAAAATTAACATTAAATTGTTTAGGAGCTCTAAATATTAAAATGGAATTGTTTAGGAGGTCTAAAAATTAAAATTAAACCATTTAGGAGTCTAAAAATGAAATTGAAATTGTTTAGGAGGTCTGAAAATTAAAATTAAACTGCTTAGGATGTGTAAAAACTAAATTGAAATTACTTAAGAGCCTCAAAATTAAAATTAAACTTCTTAGGAGGTCTAAAAATTAAATTTAGATTGTTGAGGAGGTCTAAAACTTAGTATTAAATTTTTAGGAGGTGTGAAAATTAAAATTAAATAGTTTAGGAGCTTCAAAAATTAAAATTAAACTGCTTTGGAGGTCTAAATATTAAATTGTTTAGGAGCTTCAAAAATTAAACTACTTAGGAGCTTCAAAAAAAAAAAACTAAACTGTTTAGGAGGTCTAAAAATCAAAACAAAATTGTTTGGAGGGCTAAAAATTAAACCGCTTTGGAGGGCTAAAAATTAAAATTAAATGGCTTGGGAGGTCTAAAAAAATAGCATTAAATTGTTTAGGAGGTGTAAAAATGAAAATTAAACTGTTCAGCAGCTCTAAAAGATCTCAACCTCCTCCACACGGGGTTGAAGCAAAGGCCAAACAAAAGGCAAAGGCAGTTACCTGTACTTTTTCCTGAAGTGCATTATAAACCTGATAGATAGCCCTGATGTCCTTCATCACTCCGTCTTTGTCAAAAAAATCAGTACTGAGAGAAAAACAAAAGAAGCAGAAATTATTAAGTTAGAAAAGACAACACAAGGTGCTAGTTAGAAACTGAGCTGTCCCCAGATATCTAAATGACGGTTTATGGTGCTAAAAAGGTACCTCACTCTCAAAGACTGACATTTCGACAGCAGCATGTTCAATATCAGAATGTCTTCTGCAATAATAAAGTGATTAATAATAATAATGTGATTAAAGTTGTGCAGAAATCTCCAAGTGTCTCATTTCACTGTTAAGTCAGCAAAGCTACTCTGTATTTATGGGATTTAATGAATTGTTTAAGGAAAGTCAACAGGATTTCACAGAATCATAGCATCTCTTTGGTTGGAGGAGACCTCTGAGATCATCAGGTTCAACTCAGCACTGCCAGGTCACACTTTTAAGCCAGAGCTTAAGTTTTAATCAAGCTCACATACAGAATTCCTTGAAGGGGAGTGAGTAAGGGGGAACATCAAGCTAAAACCTGCAGCCATAAGGGTCGCATCCCTGACTGGCCATACCAACTCTGCTTTTCTGATCGATGCGCTGAACGTTCTTTGATCTTCTACAATATTCACAGAACATTAGGGATTGGAAGAGACCTCAAAAGATCATCCAGTCCAATCCCCCTGCCACAGCAGGATCCTCTAGACCAAGCTGCACAGGAACACATCCAGGTGGGTTTTAAACGTCTCCAGAGAAGAAGACTCCATAACACCCTGGGCAGCCCCTTCTAGTGTTGCTGTCACCCTCACTAGGAAGAAGTTCCTTCTGATATTTATGTGGAACCTCCTCTGGTCCAGCTCACACCCACTGCTCCTTGTCCTATCATTGGATAACACTGAGCAGAGCCTGGCTCCATCCTCCTGACATCTGCCCTTTCCATACTTATCAACATTAATTAGGTCACCCCTCAGTCTCCTTTTCTCCAAGCTCAAGAGACCCAGCTCTCTCAGCCTTTCCAGTAAGATGCTCCACTCCCTTCATTGTCTCTGTGGCTCTGCGCTGAACTCTCTCCAGTAGCTTTGTGTCCTTCTGGAACTGAGGGGCCCCGAACTGGACACAAGATTCCAGATGCTGTCTCACCAAGGCAAAGTAGAGGAGGAGAAGAACCTCTCTCCACTTACTATACAATCCCTTTCTGATCCACCCCCAGATGCCGTTGACCTTCTTGACCACAAAGGCCCATTGGTGGCTCATGGTCATTCTGCTGGTCATCAGGACTCCCACATTCCTTTCTCCTCTGCTGCTCTGCAACAGCTCAGTCCCCACTCTATACTGGTACTGGGGTTGCTCTTGCCCAGATGCCAGACTCTACACTTACCCTTGTTATAGTTCATTCAATGTCTCCCCGCCCAGCTGTCTAGCCTGTCCAAGTCCCGCTGAATGGCAGCACAGCCTTCTGAGGTGTTGACCCCTCCTCTCAGCTCTGTGTCATCAACAAACTTGCTGACAGTGCTCTCTGTTCCCTCATCCAAGTTGTTAATGAATACATTGAATAGGACTGGTCTCCGTACTGACCCTTGGGAGACTACACTAGATGCAGGCCTCCAGCTAGACTCTGTCCCACTGACCATTCGATTCTAAGTTGGAGAAAAGCACATTAGGAGATGGCCATTCTCCTCCAGAAGCAGTTCTTTCCTGCTTGAAATAATTTATTTATAGTCTTCTTTGGAATGAAAAGAACACAGAACTGGATGCCTGGCCTCCATACACAAAGGAAAAGTCCTTACCCGTGCTCCTTAATAACTTTGGCATAATTCTGAGAAGTATTTGGCACCGAAGAAACTTTGTATTCCTGCTGACTAGTGTTGCCTAGATTGGGAATAGTAAGTGACACCCTTTGATTATACCTGTGGAGAAAGTTCAGAAAGACTTCTTAGATCATTTACAGCAGCTTTGGTATTATCCCATCTCTCTGACAATCCCAACTCATCTAAACTTAAAGCTTCTGCATTAGGTTAACTATGAAAGTTGCTAAAATATTAAGTGTTGCATTCAAAATCACTGAGCAATCAGAAACTCCCTTAGGATGGACCTACTTCCACATCTTTTAAAACATTTCAATTGTCCATTGAAACCACCAAGAAGAGCAAAGCTGCATTCAAGTTTATTATAAGAATAATTACAGAATCACTGAATTATTGATGCTGGAAAAGAAGTCTGAGCTCATCCAGCTCAGTCTTGGCCAGACCAGGGCACTAAGGGCAACAGCCAGGCTGTCCTGGTGGCAACTCCACTACTGCCCTGAGTAGTCCATTCCAGAGTCTGATCACCCTTTCCCCAAGGAAGGGCTTCCTAACATCCAACCTAACCCTCACCTGACTACAACCTCCCGTCTGAGAGCTAGACAGAGGGAGAAAGTCCCCTCTGAGTCTCCTGTTCTCCAGGCTAAACACCCCCAGCTAACTCAGCCTCTCCTCATCAGACTTTCCCTCCAGTCCCTTCGCCAGCCTTGTTGCTCCTCTGGACCCACTCCAGCCTCTCAATCTCTTTCTTGAAGCGAGGGGCCCAGCACTGCCCCCAGTACTCATGAGGAGGCCTCACCAGTGGTCAGTACAGGGGGAAAATAATGTCCTTAATAATCTGATTTCTCTGTGTGCCTGAAGATTTTAAGATTGAAAAGAACTTTTGCTCAAAACTTTAATTTATAAATTATTTACACAGAATAAAAAAAATGGCTGCATTGACAGCTCTACAGTAACAACTGTAGATTAAGACATCATTTGAGAAACACAAAGCCTTCTTGATGTGTAATTCAGAGAATCAGAGGATCATGAAGGTTGGAAGAGACCTCTAAGATGATCCAATCCAACCAGCAACCCAACCCCACCATGCCCATTAAACCCTGTCTCCCAGGGCCATATGTACATGTTTGTTGAACTCCTCCACCCCTCCCTAGACCACCTGTTCCAACCCCTGACCACTCTCTCAGGGAAGAGATTTTTCCTGATGTCCAACATAATCCTCCCCAGCACAACTTGAGGCTGTTTCCTCTTGTTCTATTACTGGTGACTAAGGAGAAGAGACTGACCTCCACCTCTCTACACTCTCCTGTCAGCTTGTTGTAAAGAGCAATAAGGTCTCCCTTCAGTCTCCTTTTCTCCTGGCTAAACAACCCCAGCTCTCCCAGCGGCTCTTTCAAAGATCTGTCCTCCAGGCCCTTAGCTAGCTTGGACATCAAACTACTTTAAAGAACAGCAGAAGCAGCAATGCAGGCTGATTTGTACAGAGGTTGCTTACCTTCGGTTTGGTCTAAAAAGGACATATTCTAAAGCATGTGTGGAGTTATTTGCAGTGGAAATGAAGCTGAAGAGAAGGAAGACGAGATCAGGCACTCCGAGGATGTGTGTCAGCTGTTTATGAATGATGTGCTCTCTATAGGACATCTGCTGCTGAGTGTTTCTCCTAAATCTGTACCACCCAATAACGTTCTGGAATGAAAGTAAATTATAAAAACCCAAAGGATTAACTAAGAAACACAAATTTACTTTCTGATCATGAAGTTGCTGTAACTGTGATATCATTTAACTCACACAACAGCTTTACTACAACAAAATGGGGCTGAGTTAATTACTAGTCTCACACCCAAAACAAGGGACATCCTGTTATGACACAACTACCAATTGCTCCGCTTCACTGTGCTACAGATACTTGCATGTCCTCGGCGCCACTCAAGATCCCACTTCCAGTATATTCCAAATGCTTCATTTTAGCCTCAAACCTCAGAGTACCAACAAATTAAGATATCTGAGCTGTTTTCAAACAAAGCAGACATGAGTTTTCTTCGGTATAAGTATTTCAACCACCTCTGCACTTGTAGTGATTTGTGAGACCCTTCCAGTGACCTACATTTGCAAATTCACATCTGATTATGACACACACAGGACTCATGTAATGGGATTAATAAACTTCATAGACTCACAGAATAGCCAGGGTTTGAAGGGACCTTCAAGATCATCCAGTTCCAACCCCCCTACATAAGCAGGGACACCTTCACTAGAGCAGATTACTCACGGCCCCAGGCAACCTGGCCTTCAACACTGACAGGGATGGGGCAGCCACAACTGCCCTGGGCAACCTGTTTCAGCATCTCATTGCCCTCACAGCAAAGAATTTGTTCCTCGTGTCCAACCTCAGTCTCCCCTCCTCAAGTTTGGAACCCTTTTTCCTTGTCTTCTCGCCACCACTCATGTCAAAAGCCCTCCTGCAGCTTTCTTGTAGCCCCCTTCAGAGATTGAAAAGCTGCTAGAAGGTTATCTGGGAGCCTCCTCCTATCCAGGTTGAACAACCCCACTTGCTCAGCCTGTCCTCACAGAGGAGGTGCTCCACCCCTCTGGGCATTTCAGTTGCTCTACTCTGGACCCCTTCCAGGAGCTCTCTGCCCTTCTGATGTTGGGGACTCCAGAAGTGGACTCAGGACTCCAGGTGGGGTCTCACCAGTGCACAGCAGAGAGGGAGAATCCACTCCCTCAACCGACTGTCTCTGCTTCTTTTGCTGCAGCCCAGGACACGGTTGGCTCTCTGGGTTGCCAGAGCACACCGACTGTTCAACTTCTGCTCCACCCCCACTCCCAAGTCTTTTTCCTCAGGGCTGTCCTCAATCCTTTCTCCTCCCAGTCTGTATCTGTGCATGGGATTGCCCTGACCCAGGTGCAGAACCCTGCACTTGCCCTTGTTGAACTTCACACAATTTGCACAGCCCACTTACCCTATTATGTATTGAATCACAACACATTTGGATGCACATCAGATAATCATAGAAACATAGAATCATCATGGCTGGAAAGGACCTCCAGGATCATCAAGTCCACCCTGCATCCCTACAGCTCCCTAATCCCTAGACCATGGCCTCAAGTGTTCTAGCTACTCATTATTTAAACACCTCCAGGGATGGGGTCTCCATCACCTCCCTGGGCAGCCTATTCCAGTGCCCAGCCACTCTTTAAACTGTAGCTGGCTCTGTAAGGAATCACACCTACAGCTTGTTGTGCTACTAACACATTCGAGTGGGATAACAGTAGCCTAAACTTAAACCTGAAACCCTAAAACTAAACTCTAAAAATTTAAATGTAAAATTAAAAGACCTAAAACATAAATCTTTTTCATTTCTTCAGGGAATTTAGACATTGCCCTCGGTTTAACCTAACAAACAAATCCATCGACTTCAGGACAGCGTAAGCCTTAGGGCAAAACAAACCATTGGATCTGTGAATGAAAATATTGATTACAGTTTAATAATCCTTTTTGTTTGGTTTTTTTGCCCCCCAAATCTGGTCTTTTTAATTAGAGGATCTAACAGCCAGAACAGGAGGTAAAGACAGAAAACTTACTTTTCTTCGGTCTTTAAGAATCCTGTCCAAACTCTCCTCATTAACTTTGCCTGCGTAGTCATAAAAGCTTGAACCAGAAAGGGAAGAGAGAAAGTTAAGTACAGGGTTTTCACACACATTGCACCTAAATCATTGATACTTTGAGTTCTTGGAGCAGATGAAGATTAAAAAGCAACTTTTAGGATTTTCCCTTTATCATCAACTCCTACTTGGGATATCCCACAGAGTCAGAGGCAGCCCAGGTCTGCCTGTACAGCCCACAGGGGCAGTTCCTTACACAGGAGAGCGCAGAGCATTTTAATTATCTAATTGAGGTTAGAAGAGCTGGGGTGGAATCTCCAACCCCTTCTAAAGCCCAAGATGCTTGGAATTATTAGTTTTTAAATGCTTTCATTGATGCCCCGGCAGCCCCACAAATGGACTGTGTGACTTATTTTGCCCAGCATTCAGAGAAACCCTGCTCAGATAATACCTGCTAGAGAAGAAAGGAAAGGGGGGGGGCATTTTACACATAACTACAAATCAACTTATTGATCTGCAGACTCACATGAGGGGACCCTAGGAAGTAGAATGGTTTTATTGATATAAGGAAAAAATCCAAGTATCAGGGTCTCTCCACGTGGCTCTGCTCACAGAACTTAGGCCCAAACCCTGAGGATGCAGCAGGTTTCCAAATTTATAAATCCATCTAAGCAGACAGGTTTATAAATTCAGGTAGATCTCACTTCACAATGAAAGGAATAACATTTGAAAACTGATTCCTCCTTTACCTACTTGCCAAGTCCTTCAGTCTCTTTCAAGAGCTGATATCAGCTAAAGCAGTGCAGGAAACCACTCTGGCTTAGATGTCTCTGATCTCAGCTCTTGTGTGGGGAGATTATAAAAAACCCCACAACAGAGAATCTTGAGCTCAGTACTTGGCTGGTAAATAAAGGTGGAAAGAAAATTTGCTTCAAGATGCAAGTTATTGTGAACATTACGGCTCCAACTAATTACTGATTTGAGATACTACACGGTATTTGCATAAACATTTCAACTCATGTCCACAATATTTATGAGCTCAGCCCTTTCAAAATCCTTCCTGCTTATTCAGTGTCAGCTCAGTTGCTAACAACCAGTTTCTTGACTGAGGAGAAGGAAACGTGACTGGTTGTGGTATGTGCAGCACAAAGCATCACTAGAAACCAGAAAGAATCTACCAGACACTGGGATATTATCTTGATGGGAAGTCTCCAGTGGTTAAATCTCTGGGTTAAGAGTTCCCTCTCTGTAATTATCAGCAAATGACAGAGTGAGCTTTTCTCTCTGAGGTAACCAATGTCAATCACAGTAGTTAAGGTGCTGCATCTTCTTAATTGGCTGGAAATCTCTACATAAAGACAAGAGGAGATTATTTGGGAAACCCTTCTTAAAAGGACTTCCAGGCAGCAATGGAGAAGCCATCACTGTAACAAGCGAAGGCTAAAGAGAAACGCTAGATGTGAATAGATGGAAGCTGCTAAACAGAATAAATTAGTCTTAAATTTAAACTAATTCTGGAGTACAGCAGATCAGAAGGCAAAACCAGGTGCTAAGCTGAACGTTTCAGAATAATATTGCTGCAAGTCAATAGAACTAACTACAAAACAACCTGTTAACCCAGCAAGTCACTCAGATCAGGGCACATGAGGTGTTATTTGACCCGAATTCTGGCCCAGGTAGAGCTAAGTCAAAGCTACAGCAATTTAAATTCATTTTTCATCCTAATTAACAGAATGAAGCGAATTGATCTGACTGCTCTCCTCCCTTCATTCTATTCTGCTACCTCTATGTAGTTACAAGGTGGAAGTTGAAAGTGAGTGAGGAATAACCCTGTCCTGGCTAACATGGGCATCCTTTCTGATTCTGTGAGAGAGAGAGAGAAATAACCCTGTCCTAGCTAACATGGGCATCCTTTCTAACCTATGGGGAGTGCTACTAAACCTATAAGTCCACTTTTACTGTCACAGTTGGTGCGGGTTACAGAGATTTGTTGTGTTATCACCAGAGGAGCAAACAAAGCAAACATCGGTGGGTACATTTGAAATGCTAATGCTGCCTGCTTTTAATATTGTGCAGCCAACATCAGAAAGACAACAGAAAACGCTTACCTAAAGAGTTTTGAACAAGGCTCATGGTTATGGATTTCTGCAACAACAAACAAACAAACAAACAAAAAAATAGAGATGTATGTCCAAGTGCTCAAGGTAAAGAGAAATCACAGTGGTCTAGCTCACATCAACTTCCCGAATCACAGCTACTGAGCAGAGAGAACATCGGTGTCCGACCACATACTGCCCTTAACGTCTCAATGACACCAATGACACAGCACCAAAGCTTCTCCTTTTGACTTGCCTTCTTACAGAGGAAAATGTGTTAACAATAAGCAGGACCTACACCTGCTGAGACACAGAGATAGAGCTGAGCCTCAGATACATTTGGATCCTATTTATAGTTGTAACTGCCTCACAAAGGTGTTTGAGGGTTTTAGTCTCTTTTTGATGCACCTTTCCACAAATTTTCTTGCATCCATGTACACTGTGAATTTACAGCAGTGATGAGTGAAACAAGGGATGGGGAAGGGAATCACTGAAATGTTAAACACTGGAGTATTTCAAGAGGCAAAGCAAACAGTGGCTGTGATGAGAAAAGGGGTTAAAAAAGGGGTTAAGCGCCAGTATGAAATATTTAGCTGCAGTTTTAATTCTAGGAAGAATTATAACATCACAGCAGTAGTTTTGGTTTTTGCTGAGGAGGTGTGAATACCCCTTTGCTACTTATTTAAGCAGTAAAGGTTATAAAATGTCTGTAATCTTGGAGAAGACAGAGAAAAGAACAGAAATTCAATCCACATTCTCTCCAACACCAAGCACCACTTACTTTTTGGTAAGTAGGATATCCAAGGACTCGGAGCTTTTAGCACATCTTATCATTTATTCATATTATCAAACCTTGATCAAGTAAATTCTGTCTGAAAATGCATTTGCTCAGCCTGACAAGCACTTACGTCGCAATAACATTGCAAGCTCCTCTCTCAGACCCTGCTGGAGTGTTTAGCAGCAACTTTGTTTAGACTCTTCCTTCCTGGAGAGTGAGTCAACACTCACTGCTCTGCCAGTCACTGGCTGCTCACGATTGCAGTCTCAGCAGAGACAGAACTGGAACACAGTTCCCAAGAACAACAGGCATCAGCACCTCAGCATATTTAGCTGCTACCAAAACAAGGCCCTGAACATCCAGAAATCAAACAGTTTCACTGGCAACAGCTCCTCACGGTGCTGCTGCTGGAGTTAATGACTTCCTGTATTAGAAGTATATCAGAAATCTGTGGAAAAGATCTGCTAAATGAAGTCCGGAAGTTTAGTTACTCCAGTTTAGATCAGCTCCTTCCAGCAAATACAGTAACTACAACTGAGAACTCATACTTCATTATTAGGATATTATATTCACAGAATCAGAGAACGGTTTAGGTTGGGAGAGACCTCAGAGATCATCCATTCCAACCCCCTGCCATGGGCAGGGACACCTCCCACCAAACCAGGCTGCCCACAGCCCCATCCATCCTGGCCTTGAACACTTCCAGGGATGTAGCGACCACAACCTCCCTGGGCAACCTGTTACAGTGCCTCATCACCCTCGCAGGGAGGAATTTCTTCATCAGATCTCATTTAAATCTCCCCTCTTTTAGCTTTAAACCATCCCCCTTGTCCTATCACTATAGTCCCTCATAAAATATCCTTCTCCAACTTTCTGGTACTGGACGGCTGCTATAAGACCCACCCAGAGCTTTCTTCTCTTCAAGCTGAACAGCTTCTGTTCTCTCAGCCAGTCCCCAGAGCAGAGGGGCTCCAGCCCTCTGGTCATGCTCATAGCCTCCTCCAGATGTGCTCAAACAGCTCCATGTCCTTTTGTTTCAGGGATTATTTTTTGATTTTGAAAAACAGAAAGGAACTAGCCTACTGCTCAGAACACACAATGCAGCCATCACTCCAAACCTCAGTTTTACATATTGACTCATTTTTTATATACAGACACTCAAATACCATCGCTGAGCTTTGAGAGAGCAGATGTGCAAGCACATTCCAACTCATCTGTCAAAACAGCGCCTCAAAACTGAGGTGAAGAGCTGAACCAGGAGATCAAGAGTTAATGTTGGTAAGTATTAAACTAAAAATTTGGTAAACAACAAAAAAATTCATTAAAAATCTGAAGAGGTGGGTAATTCCCTTTTCAGAATAGAACTGTAAGCAAGAAGGTGATGAGTTATCTAGGAAGGGACTAATTTTCAACACCAGGCTTGGTGCCTGACATAACTGTGAGGCTGCGGCTGGTGATGCTCTGGTGTGACACCATCAACAACCAGCTCTCTGCCTTTACAAGATACTTCTGGTGAGACCACATCTGGAACCTTGTGTCCAGTTCTGGGCCCCTCAGTTTCAGAAGGACAAAAAACTGCTTGAGAGAGTCCAGTGCAGAGCCACAGAGATGATGAAAGGAGTGGAGCATCTTCCTGATGAGGAAAGGCTGAGGGAGCTGGGGCTCTTGAGCTTGGAGAAAAGGAGACTGACAGGTGACCTCATTAATATTGATAAATATGGAGAGGGTAGGTGTCAGTAGGATGGAGCCAGATTCTGTTCAGTGTCATCTAATGACAGAACAAGGGGCAACGGGTGTGAGCTGGAACAGAGGGGGTTCCCTATAAATATGAGGAGGAACTTCTTCACGGTGAGTGTGACAGAGAACTAGAAGGGGCATCTCAGAGGGGTTGTGGAGTCTCCTCCTCTGGAGTTGTTTAAAACCTGCCTGGACATGTCCCTGTGCAACTGGATCTAGGGGATCCTGCTGTGGCAGGGGGATTGGACTGGATGATCTTTCGAGGTCCCTTCCAATTCTTAACATTCTGTGATTATACACTCACACAAAACCCCTATGCCTTCTTTTAAAGTAATTTAGCTAAATTAGCTAATTGTGATTGATTCTTCATGGTCAATTTATCATCCTTGTTTCCTTAGGAATAATTAGAACAGGAAACTATTTAACCTTCTGGACACATAACCATCCACTACTTTAAGGTGGTAAGAATCTTCTGATGTAACATAGTATAACATAATACAATACAATCTAGCACATGCTGTTACAGCTTCTAAATCAGAATAACATGTGAGAACCAGTCTCAGGGTTGTTTATCAGCTAAATTTTACTGCTGTGCTAGCAGGAATCAGATCCACAAACCCATATATGGACACAGCCAGGATGTTAAAGAAGATTTAGATGTGGTTTTAGATACACAAGCAAAAAATCAGGGAGTTTCCTTTAAGGGTTTCCTCTTTCTAGAAATCAGAGGTGAAAACATGTAATGGTTTCTCCTTCATTATAAAAGTACCGATTTTGAAGAATCATTAACAGCAAGGTCTTAGGTCTTCTTTCTCTTCACAGTCCTCGTTCTTAGACTCATAGAATTTTAGGGGTTGGAAGGGACCTCTAGAGATCATCTAGTACCACCCCCACTGCCAAAGCAAAATCACTCAGAGTATGCTGATTGAGAAGCTAAGCTGTTGGACAGATATTCCTTGGCAAATCTGGTGGTGACAGTTCACAACGTCAACAACTACCAGCCATTCATTCAACCCCTCTATTGGAATTTGCCCACTTTCTTTCAGTATTAGTAAATTGTAAAATCATAGAACGGCCAGGGTTGGAAGGGACTTTAAAGATCATCTAGTTCCAACCCCCCTGCACAGGCAGGCACACCTTTACTACACCAGGTTACTCAAGGCCCCAGACAACCTGCCCTTCAACACTGACAGGGATGGGGCAGCCACAACTTCCTTGGGCAACCTGTTCCAGCATCTCCCCACCCTCACAGCAAAGTTGTTCTTCACGTCCAAACTCAGTCTTCCCTCCTCAAGTCTGTAACTCCTTCTCCTTGTCCTCTTGCTATGCAGCCGTGTCAACAGCCCTCCCTCAGCTTTCTTGTAACCCCCGTCAGAGATTGGAAAGCTGCAATAAGTCAAGTAAGGCTTGTGCTGTACTTTGAGCACATGCTTGGTTTAGGCAGCCACATCAAGCAGGAATAACCCTACAGGACCAAAAGCCAAAGAAAATACTTCTCCATCATAAAACTCAGATAAAGGTCTTCAGTGAACAAACCCTTCTCCATAAAATGAGATGCATAAAACTCCCAAAACTAGCGAAGAATTAATTCCTTTCCTCACATCTCAGCCAAACACATATACATGGTAGAAAATTCACTTCTAAAAGACGGAAGCACCTTGTGCAAAGCTGAACAGGGTTTCCCCAAAGCTCTGTTACTTACCGATCACTTGTAGAAATTCAGTGTTGCTGATCTGGGAATCACTAATGCTAAAGGTCTCCTCTTGTCTCACCTCTCCTAGCAGAAAGCCTTCCTACAATTTTAAAGCAAAATAAAAAAAAAGACTAAAAATAGGGAACACACCCAACCATATGCAGTCATTTACTATAACTTTCTTACCATGAAATGGAAGAATCAAAGCAAAGATTTAGTTTGAAACACAAATCTGAGCTGCTGTAGGGTACAACCTGTCATGGGCTTTCCCAAGACTGATTTTGTGATTTGCCAGTATCGTTTCACAACACTCCAGGAACAAGTTGACCAAGAACACTGTTCTACCAGAGGCTTCTGTAGTTAACACGTAATTTATACAAGGTAAACACAGACAACACAAGAGAGAACTCTGCCCGCTATTCAAGGACATGGAATGTGAGGAGACCTAAGCACTGAATTGCTTATGTTTGAAAAGAGCTTTAAGATCATAAATCCCAACCATTAATCATACTGAAGCATTGTTGTTCCTTCTAAACCAAGAGTAGTGAAGTTTACACCTGCAGAGGCTTTTCCACATTGACCTATGGAGATCAAGCAGGATCCTGAACAACACCAGAGCCCAGGAAACTCATGAGGTAACTTGAAGTCACTTTTATCCACCATCCTTGCCCCAAATGTGGAAGGATAACTGGGAATCAGTGCTGGGAACCTGTATCTCTGCCTGTGCTGCAGCAGAGCCATGCTAGCACCCTCTCCCGCACCCAGCCATCAAATCATAGAACCACAGAATGGTTTGGGTTGGAAAGTAACCTCAGAGATTACCCAGTCCCAATCCCCTGCCTCTCACCAGACCAGGTTGCCCAGAGCCCCATCCAACCCGGCCTTGAACACTTCCAGGGATGGAGCAGCCACAATCACCCTGGGCAACCTGTTCCAGAGCCTCAGCACCCTCACAGGGAGAGATTTCTCCCTCAGATATCATCTCAATCTCCCCTCTTTCAGGTTGAGGCCCGGCGGAGTTGCGAACCACCACCAGCCCTCCCAGCCCGAGGCCGCGGCTGCTGCGCAGGGGCCGAGAAGGACCGATACCGCCGGCCGAGCCCCGGTCCCAGGGCCGCACCGGTGCCGGTCACGTACGTGGTCGGCGCTGCTGTTGGCGCTGCAGTAGCAGACGGAGCTGAAGGTGTAGCCGGAGATGGAGGCCGCCATGACGGAGCCGCCGCGGCCGCCGCGCCCACAATGCACCGCGCGGCAGCGGCAGCCGCTTCCGGCAGCGCCGCGGGGTCGGCTGGGAAATGGAGTCCTGGGGGAGGGGAACTGAGTCACGGAGCGGGCTGGCAGGGAAGAGACCCTCAACGCTCATCCAGTCCCCCCACCCCTGCCGTGAGCGGGGACATCCCTAACCTGAGCAGGTTGCTCAGAGCCCCGAGGTCCAACTTGACTTGGGATGGTTCCCGGGATGGGGCTTCTACCACCTCTCTGGACAACCTGGGCCAGCATCTCATCACCCTCAGTGCAAAAGGTTTCTTCCTTCTACCTGGTCCGGATCTCCCTCTTAGTTTAATCCATCAGTCCTTGTCCTGTCACAGCAGTCCCTGCTAAAAAGTCTGCTCCCATCTTTCTTATTGGCCCTTTTAGGTTCTGAAAGGCCACCCTAAGATCTCCTGACGTTTCTCTTCTCCAGGGTGAACAACCCCAGCCCTCCCAGCCCAGCCTCACAGCACAGGGGCTCCACTCCCGCATTATTTAACCACCAATTAATGGTTGGACTTGATGGTCTTGAGGGTCTCTTCCAACCAGAGTGAATGTATGTTCATTTCTGTGGCCTCCTCTAGCCCGCTCCAGCAGCTCCACGTCTCTGCTGTGCTGAGAAGCCCAGAGCTGAGCAAGGGATCAGAACCCCTTCCTGACCCGCTGCCAGGGGTGCGGGATGGAGCTGATTCAGGGCTGCCAGCCCACATCCTGCCTGCCTCTCCAGCCTTTCACCCCCCGCCCCAGCACCTCCTGCGTGTGCACCTAGAGCCGATGATCCCGATGATGTCATGAGAGGAGCGGGAAAACCCAACCCCCGCCATCCCCAGGGCCGTAGAGACGGGGTCCTCCAAGCGGCGGAGCGGCGGCGGCTCCAGCCGGCCGCTCTGGCCGCTGCTCTCGATGGTGCCGCAGCCCTTCCGGCGGGGCCATGGCGGTGGTGGAGGAGCGGTCCGCGCCGGGCAGTGGGGAGGAGCCGTTCAGCCCCTCGGTGCTGGGCACCAGAGAGCAGTGAGTGAGGGGATGGGGGCTGCGTGTTCCCGGGCAGGTCGTGACTCTGGGTGATGCAGCACTGCCTTGTGCAGCCAGCAGCATCCTCGCCCTTTCTTCTTTCCCTCGCTCCTTAATTTTAGTATTTTATAATATTAATCTCAATATCCTGCTCTTTCCCACTTTTCTCGACTTCCAGCTGGGATGCTGCGTATGAGAGAGAACTGCAGACTTTTCATGACATTGGAGATGCTGGGGAGATATGGTAAATCATCATCTGCACCAGAGAGTGTCTGTTGTTTCTTTATGGAATCATAGAACTATAATGGCTGGAAAGGACCACCAGGATCACCCAGGCCAACCTTCATCCCAACGTCTCTAACTCCTAGACCATGGCCTCAAGTGCTCTCTACCTACGCAGTTTTTAAACCCTCCGGGGATAGTGACTCCACCACCTCTCTGGGCAGCCTGTTCCAGTGCCAAACCACTCTCTCAGGAAAGAAATCCTTCCTGTGATCCAATTTAAAACTCCCCTGATGCAACTTGAGGCCATTTCCCCTCATCCTGTCATTAGTAATTTGGAAAAAGAGACCAGCACCATTCTTGCTATAACCTCCTTTTAGGTAATTGTAGAGAGCAATAAGGTCTGCTTTCAGCCTCCTCTTCTCTAGGCTAAATAACCCCAGTTCCCTCAGCTGCTCTTCACAGGGCCTGTTTTCTATTGCTATCAAAATGGCAAAAAGCACGAGTACAGAGGGATACTGAGGTCCTGAGTGTTGGCAGAGTGGTGGTGAGTCATGGAATCATTTAGGTCAGAAAAGACCTTTAAGCTCATTGAGTCCAACCATGGACCCAGCCATCCCAAGCCACCACTAAACGCTGTCCCTGAGCTCAGATCTCCATCACTGTGAGACACGTCCAGGGACTCAGCCCCAACCCTGGGCAGCCTGTTCCAAGGCCTGAGGATCCTTTCCAGGAAATAATTTTCCCTCAAGGGCAACCCAAAGCCAGCTGTTCATCTCTTGCCCTGTGTGTATCTTACTAGCAAATAGGGTCATAGAATCATTTAGGTTGGAAAAGATCTGTAAGATCAAGTCCGGTGTTTAACAAAGTTGGTTATCCCTGAACTCGGGTTTAACTACAGAAGTTGCCAGAACTGACATCTTTTTTAATCTACAAAGGGCTTCACCTCCCAGAGTTGGTATCTTGAGGCCACTTTAATTTAAGCAAAGCAAGCATGGAGTATAAGCTATGGCAGTTGTTATCCAAGTGCTTCAGTCAGTGATGCTGTGCAAGAACTGGAAAGAGGGAGCCGTCCAGTAGCTGAAAGGGACCTAAAGCTGGACGTTTTCCTGTGCGACTTGATCTGGGCGATCCTGCTCTGGCAGGGGGATTGGACTGGATGATCTTTCGAGGTCCTTTCCAATCCCTAATGATTGTATGATTCTATTATTCTAAGATGGGGAGAGTTGTTTTACAGGGGATTGTAGTGAGAAGATGCAGGATAATGGCTTTAAACTGAAAGAAGGGAGATTTAGATTAAGTATGAGGAAGAAATCCCTCCTTGTGAGGATACTGAGGCACTGGAACAGGTTGCCCAGGCAGGTTGTGACTACTGCATCCCTGGGAAGGGTCCAAGGCCAGGTTGGATGGGACTCTGGGCAACTTGGTGAGAGCTGTCGCTGCCCATGGCAGGGCATTGGGACTGGGTGATCTCTGAGTTCCAACCCAAACCATTCTTTGATAGTATAAAATAAACTTTCTCTCCCTTTTGTGTGGTTTTGCTGCCTTGATTACCTGAGCCCTTGTTTTTCACAGGTTTGGAGAAGAAAGCATGGTTCGCATAATCAGATGGCTGGCAAAACAAAAGGTCCCCCTTGACAGCTCAGTGCTTGACATTGGAACTGGAAATGGCGTTTTACTGGTCGAATTGGTTGGTATATTGCAAAGTTTGTGCTTTTGATACAGAATTGGTGCTCCAAACAGAGTAGTTATCATCCATGACTGCTGTGGGGCACCAGCAATGCCATCAAACTCATTTCTTGTTGCTGCCTAGAGTGTTAACACTTCAGGTTTCAAAATTTGAAGTATTTAAATTCATCAGCATGAGTATCTTTACTTCTCTGGTTTCCTACTTTTAAAAACACATTTCTCCTCATTTTTCAGCACAACACCCCCAGATAAAGAAATTAAATTGACCCAAAATACTTCTGTGCAAAACCAGACCCTTTCTCTCCACTCAGTTCTGATATAACTTCATTATTGATAGAAAAAGTGGTTAAACCAAGTATTTATTTACATAATTTTAGAAGTTGTTGTTTATCAGATTGAAAATCCCTTTATCAGGTGTGCTCTGAGGTGTCATAATGTTGTTATTGTAGTTACAGATGTTTAGGATTTCCAGTTTCCCATTTTTGAGGGAATACTTTGGCCTAACAGAGAGTTGGTGAAGAAAAGATACTGTCACAGTTTCTGTTGTTCTTTTCATCCTCTGTTAGTTACTGTCGAAACAGGAAGGGCTGGGAGTCAGTCAGGTTTGTAATGCAATTATTTTAACATGGACTTTGAGTTTAGAATAGACTTTAAAGCCTTTATGAGGATTTGCTGCTCTGCTGCAGCACTAGAGAAGTTTTATCATGAAAAGCAGGTGTTCCTCTCATTAAGAACAGTTAGCTTGATAATGATGATAGTTAAATGCAACTGCAGCTAGCTATGTCAGTATTGAAACATTGGGTCAATGGGCAGAGGCCAGTGGGATGAGGTGCAAGAGGGCCAAGGGCAGGGTCCTACACTTAGGCCACCTGTAACTACAGACTGGGGGATGAGTGGCTGGAGAGCAGCCTGGCAGAGAGGGACCTGGCAGGACTGGGTGACAGCTGGCTCAACAGGAGCCAGCAGGGTGCCCAGGTGGCCCAGAAGGCCAGTGGCATCCTGGCTTGGATCAGCAATAGTGTGGCTAGTAGGGCTAGAGATGTCATTCTCCCCCTGTCCTGGGCATTGGGGAGGCCTCTCCTCGAGTACTGGGGGCAGTAATGGGCCCCTTATTTCAAGAAAGAGATTGAGGGGCTGGAGTGGGTCCAGAGGAGCAATGAGGCTGGGGAGGGGACTGGAAGGAAAGGCTGATGAGGAGAGGCTGAATGAGCTGGGAGTGTTTATCCTGGATAAGAGGAGACTCGGGGGGACCTTGTCCCTCTCCAACTCCCTGAAAGGAGGTTGCAGTCAGATGGTGGTCAGGCTCTTGTCCCAGGCAACCAGCATCAGGATGAGAGGCCTGAAGCTGTCAGGGGAGGGTTAGGTTGGATGTTAGGAAGCCCTTCCTCACGGAAAGTGTGCTCAGAGCTTGGACTGGACTGCCCAGGGCAGTGGTGGATTCCCATCCCTGGAGGTTGTGGCCCTTAGTGCCCTGGTCTGGCTGATGTGGTGATGTTTGGTCCATGACCGGTCTGCATGAGCTCAGAGGGCTTTTTTAGCCTCAGTCATTCTGTGATTCTGTGATCGAGCAGAGAAGTCATATTTATAAGACTGCAGTTTTAGACTGGCCCCACTTACAAAGCTGAAATTGATTTTCAGTCTGTAATGGGAAAGTGGAGCCTGGTTGCTTTTGAAAACTGTTAAAGTGCCGTGAGAGCACCTGTCCCCTTTACAGTAAGCACCTCAGAGCCCTGTGGTTGCTTTAAAAGTACCTTCACAAAATCACAGAACATTAGGGATTGGAAGGGACCTCGAAAGATCATCTAGTCCAATCCCCCTGCCAGAGCAGGACATTTTCAGTCCAGTTCCCATTTGAAAAGTGACATTGTTTATTGTTGCTAATTAATTCAGGATCTCACTTGCTCAGTTGGTGTAAAAGAAGTTCTTTTTTGGGGTTAGAAAGGCCAGCTAGGATTCTTTCAGCAAGCACCAGCTACCCCAGAACAGTACCCAAAGGTGGGGCAGTGCTGCTAACACCGCAAACTTCCTCCTGCTGTTTGATCTTTCTCAAGCAGCAGATGATGCTTCTAAATGCCACCTTCACAACACGAGTTCAGTTGCAGGATGCAGCACAGTTGTGTTGGACATTCAAGTGACTGATCCCATCCTGGCTATACATGGGCCATATAGATTTAGCAGCTTTTAGTGTTGTTTATCCTTAAACTCTAGAGACTCTAGGAGTCAAATGGGATCTCCCTGACTCAAGCTATTCCCTTCCAAACAGAGGAGCTGTTGTGGGAGCTAGTTCTCCACCCCCAGGTCTTCAGCACAGGCATCTCAGGAAGCTTGGTTTGCTCTGGGGAGGAACGTGGGCAGAAGCCTATGCACTACACTGTTCTTCATCAAAGGCAGACAACACTGCCTTTGTGTTGAGCTGAAGTTAGTCCTCAAGAGCAGCTGGCTAGGGCAGAGCTCACACAGTCTGCTGGAAGGAGAAAGGACCATTCTAAAACACTAAACTTAATTTTCCTCCTCTTTATCTCTGCTGTTGCTGCCTGCAGCTCTTCCTGCTAGCTTTGGATCTCTCCAGGCTAATGGACACATGTGAAACCCGGGTCTAGTTGCTTCAGCCTCTACTTTGGAGTGAAGAACACTGTCCTACTTACACATGCCCAGCTCCAGCTGACATGAGGTGCCCACCTGCATCAGAAAAAGGAACTCACTGCCCAAGATCATTGAATTGCCTTATTATTACCTGCTCCAAAGTTAGATTAATAGAAAGACTCTCTAGGATCTGTTGGAACAGGTCCAGAGGAGGCCTTGAAAATCCTCAGAGGGGTGGAGCACCTCTGCTATGGGGACAGGCTGAAAGAATTGGGGCTGTGCAGCCTGAAGAGGAGAAGGATCCAGGGAGACCTTATAGTGACCTTCCCATCCCTGAAAGGGGCTGTCAGAAGGCTGGGGAAGACTGTTCACAAGGGCAGGGAATGATAGGATGAATGGTCATGGTTTGAAGCTGGAAAAGGGCAGACTGAGGCTGGACAGGAGGAAAAACATCTTGAATCTGAGGGTGGGGGATCTCTGGAACAGACTACCTAGAGAGGTGGTGGAGGCCCCATCCCTGGAGCCATTCAGCGTCAGGGTGGATGGGGCTCTGGGCAATCTGTTCTGCTGAGAAATGTCCCTGCTTGTTGTAGGGGGTTTGGACTAGATGACCTTTGGAAGTCCCTTCCAACCTGACACATTATATGGTTCTATGATTCTGTGTGGTGCAGAGCCTGCCAGAAAACCACTGATGCACAGACCCTGTAGCATGCAAATACTTGTATTGAAATAGGCAGGAGCAATTAGAAAATCAGGTGTAGTAGTAGATTTCTGCCCTGCTGAAACGTACTGCACATTTTGGCTCTTAGAATTCGGGTTATAAACCAAGTAATTGCTCGATCTCAAATGTTGTGTAACTGTCAGAGAGCTTTTCTTCATGTTCTGAAGCATCTGGCATCGGCACATGTTGTCATCACAGAAAATTCCTGGTTTCTAGGTTACTTTTGGTGCAGATAAGAGAGCTGTTCCCCTGCAGGGTGTTACTTTTCACAGTTCTGCTCAGTTTTCCACTTGTTGACGTAAACCGGCTTCTAGTCAGCAGGTTTTCTGATGAGGTATTGGGCAGAATGGAGTTATTTCTGTTCCTTCCCCCAGCTGTTTAGCTCTTGTAATGCTAACAAGAATAAAAACGAGTTAAAAAGTGGGTTTTTTCTATCGTTAGGAGGTGAGATGGGATGGATTGGAGATGGGGAATACACTTACTGGATAAAAAAAACTTGCTAGTGCACTGATTAAGATTCTCTGCTTCTGTTCAGGCAAAGTCTGGCTACACAAATCTCACTGGGATTGATTATTCTCCTTCTGCAATTCAACTTTCAGAAAAAGTAAGAGAGAAGGAAGGGATCTCTAACATTAAATTAAAGGTGAGTTTTCAGAGAAAGTTTACTGAAGAAATAGCAATTGGACCCAAGATTGAATGACCTAATTGATACTCACATGTGCTCTGTGTAGTCCGGTGCAGAGCCACAAAGATGATGAAGGGAGTGGAACAACTCCCTGGTTAGGAAAGGCTGGGGGAGCTGGGTCTCTTGAGCTTGGAGAAAAGGAGACAGACAGGTGACCCCATGAATGTTGATCAATATGTGAAGGGTGGGCGTCAGGAGAATGGCGCCAGGCTCTGCTCAGTGTCCTGTAATGACAGGACAAAGGGCAGTGGGTGTGAGCTGGAACACGGGAGGCTCCACATCAATGTGAGAAGGATCTTCTTCCCAGTGAGGGTGACAGAGCCCTGGAAGGGGCTGCCCAGGGGGTTTGTGGAGTGTCCTTCTCTGGAGACATTTAAAACCCACCTGGCCATGTTCCTGTTTGACTGGATCTAGGTGATCCTGCTGTGTCAGGGGGATTGGACTGGATGATCTTTCAAGGTTCTTTCCAATCCCTAATGTTCTGTGATTCTGTGTACTTCATAATGTCTAACTAACCACATTAATGATGTCCATGGACATTCCCTTGTGAGAGAGCTCTTAACCAAATAAATCTGCCTTTACAAGGTGGTTTTTGGCCCTTTTTTGTTCTGTTTGTAACAGTCATTAGGGCTAACAAGATTTCCTTGCTTCTGGCAGGGAGCAGAGTAATGCTTCGCTGTTTGGCAAGTTCTGTGTTTTCGCTGCTTCCCTCTGCATTTGAGTTTTGTGTTAGAGGATGAAATCCTCCAGCGATAGGATCGCTGCCACTAGCTGTGCAGCTGAACATTTGAGAGATGCTGCTGGAGAAGGGGGCAGGGTCAGATGACCTCCAGAGGTCCCTTCCAGCCTCAGCCATCCCATAGTTCTGTGACTGACTTTCATTGTCTCTGCTCTGCTCTTTTATCCACCAGCTCTGTACCTGTGTGATGCCTCTGCTCTTCAGTGTCAGTTTTAATCTCTTTGTGGCAGGCACTGTCTGTTCTTCTGTGTTTGTACAGTGTCAAGGAAGCCAGGGATCAGAGTATTAACAGTGATTTAAAGAATGAACTTCAGGTACTTTAGTTTGAGCTGTTGATGGACAGGTACAGGGCTTCACAGCAAACAGTTCATCACATCATTTATGGAGAAGAGAATAGCTGATGTGGCATTTGAAGTGTGAAAAGCCTGTTGAGTTTGAGGCTTTTTCACAGAATCACAGAACATTAGGGATTGGAAGGGACCTTGAAAGATCATCTAGTCAAATCCGCCTGCCACAGCAGTACTGGTTTGCATTAAAAGGTTGAGGAGCTCCTGAGTAGAAGATTGTTTTCACACTTGCAGACTTTTGATTTAGGTAGAAGACTTCCTGGCTCCGTCAGCCGAGCTGTCAGGATTTGAGATTTGCATTGACAAGGGAACGTTTGATGCCATAAGCCTGAATCCTGATAATGCCGTGGGAAGGAGGAAGCAGTACGTGAAATCCCTCTGCAGCGTACTGAAACCAGAGGGCTTGTTCCTCATAACTTCATGCAACTGGACCAAGGAGGAGCTGCTGAACGAGTTCAGAGAAGGTGAGACAGAACCATCTGCCAAACTAAGGTTGTTCCAGGGGTCAGTTTTCAGGTCTGTGTTAGTGTAGTGGCCATCTCAGATCAGGATTAGGCAAAGTAAAGGTCCTTTGTTACCAGAGCCATCCACCCCATCCAGTTGGGTTGCAATATAAGAAGGAATTTCTTCCCAGTGAGGGTGATGGACCTCTGGAACGGACTGCCCAGAAGGGTTGTGGAGTCTCCTTCTCTGGAGATGTTTAAGACCCACCTGGACTTGTTCCTGTGTGAATAGGGGATCCTGCTGTGTGAATAGGAGGATTGGATTGGGTGATCTTTCAAAGTCCCTTTCAATCCCCAATGTTACATGATTCTGTGATGTTCTTAGGGGAAATGGCAAATCTGTGACTGTGACCTTTGACATCACCTCCTCAGTGACCTTTCTGTGGGTTTCATACTTGCTGGTTAGCTCCTGAATCTCATGCCTGAGGACTGAAACCCAGTGTGGATGTAAAGAACTATAATTATTGGCAAGGTATCATCTCCGCTGCCATGAATTTGTGTAGGTCAGCCAGCTATGAGTTTTATTATCCATGGAAGGGTTTCAGCCAAACAGAGCAGTGTAACAGTGCAATCCTATAAACTCCCAGCATAACTGACTCGTGAGTTTTCCAGACAAATAAAAAATGCTTTGCAAAGGGTTATCCAAGAGGAGAATAAAGTGACTTCCTTCTAATAAAAGCATTTTAATTTCTGTCTGGCAGGATTTGAACTGCTGGAAGAGCTGCCAACACCTAAGTTTTGCTTTGGAGGAAGAATTGGGAACAGTGTAACAGCGTTGGTTTTCCAAAGGAAAAACACAAGGCCATCCATCTTGGACAAATTAGATTAGTTGAGAAAAGTCTGAACTTTAAACCTGACAGAAAAACCTCAGCCACGTGTGCAAATAAATGCTCTTTGAGTACACAGTAAAACACTGTGGATGGAGCTCGATGGGACTATAAAACATTGCCCTAGAAACATTTTGGCTTTCCGTAAGCAGCCCATATATTCTGTCCTTGCTACAGCCTCACTTGTTCCAGGGAACCTGCAAGTTTGCAAGTGAGAGAGAACTAGGACATTCTGAATAGGGAGGTGGATGTAATGGAAGGAACGGGCTGCCCAGGGGGGTTGTGGAGTCTCCTTCTCTGGAGACATTTAAAACCTACCTGGACATGTTCCTGTGCAGCTTGGTCTAGGTGATCCTGCTGTGGCGGGGGGATTGGACTGGATGATCTTTTGAGGTCCCTTCCAAGCCCTGATGTTCTGTGATTCTGTAAAGATTATCCCGTTTTTCATTTCTGTGCTGGTGATTGGTGACCAAAGAGGTGAAGGTATTCTCTAAAGCAGAAGGCTCATTTCTCTGCTGTGTGATGTAACGCAACAGATTTTGCAGTGTGAATACTGGATCTTTTAGTTTCTTCAAAAAGCATTGACAGTCAGTTGAGGAAGGGGATTTTCTCTCTCTACTCTGCACTGCTAAGGCCTCCACCTGGAGTCTTGGCTCCAGTTCTGGAGTTCCCAGCATAAGAGGGACACAGAGCTCCTGGAAGGGGTCCAAAGGAGAGCACCTCCCCCCTGAGGACAGGCTGAGCAAGTTGGGGTTGTTCAGCCTGGAGAAGAGGAAGCTTCTAGGTGACTTCCTAACAGCTTTCCAATCTGTGCAGAGGGCTACCAGAAAGCTGAGGGAGGGCTTTTGACACAGGTGGTAGTGAGAGCACAAGGGGAAAGGGTTCCAGACTTCAAGAGGGGAAATTGAGGTTGGACATGAGGAAGACACTCTTTCCTGTGAGAGTGATGAGATGCTGGAACAGGTTGCCCAAGGGAGTTGTGGCTGCCCCATCTGTGGCAGTGTTGAAAGCCAGGTTGTCTGGGGCCCTCAGTAACCTGCTGTAGTGAAGGTGTCACTGCCTGTGCAGGGGGGTTGGAACTGGATGATCTTGAAGGTCCCTTCCAACCCTGGCCACTCTATGATTCTTTGATTCTTCTATATTTCCAGAACACTGCTTGAAAGCAGTAAATGAGGGGGGTTTTGTGCCTTGACACATCTCCAGGTGACAGTAAACTTGTTTTCTCAAACATCAGGGAGAACCTTAATAGATTTGATGGTCTAAATAGTATCTTTATATCATTTGTAAAGCTAAAAATAAGCTCCCTATAAGGTTATATAGAAATTTAAGCATCAAACATAATGTGTGATGGAAGTTATATGATGGACTACATTCAGTTAATCTTTTTAGAATCATAGAATCACCATGGCTGGAAAGGACTTCAGGATCATCTAGTCCAACCTTCATCCCAACATCTCCCTAACCCCTAGACCATGGTCTCAAGTGCTAGATCTACTTGTTTTTTAAACATCTCCAGGGATTGGAACTCCACCACCCCTCTGGGCAGCCTGTTCCAGTGTCCAGCCACTCTCTTGGTAAAGAATTGAAGCAGTGACAGTAATTCACTATTTTCTCTTGCCATCTTGTTGCTGTTTTTCAAATGTTGTACTTATTAACAATTGTGTTTATTTTTGTAATTATTTCCTCTTATACAAGCACATTTTCTATCACAGAGGCTCCTTAGCAGTGGGAAAAGACTGAGAACCAGCCTCCTCTTTCAGCTTCATGTTTTACCTAAAGTTATGGATTAACGGTTCCAGAACTGCTGGAAAGAGTCCAGCACAGAGCCACGGTGATGATGAAGGGAGGGGAGTATTTCCCTGATGAGGACAGGCTGAGGGAGATGGGTCTCTTGAGCTTGGAGAAAAGGAGACTGACAGGTGACCTTATTGATAAATATGGAAAGGGTGGGTGTCAGGAGGATGAAGCCAGGCTCTGCTCAGTGGCACCCAATGATAGGACAAAAGGCAGTGGGTGTGAGCTGGAACACGGGAAGTTCCACATAAATATGAGAAGGTACTTCTTCCCAGACAGGGTGACAGAGCACTGGAAGGGGCTGCCCAGGGAGCTTGTGGAGTCTCTGGAGACATTTGAAACCCGCCTGGCCATGTTCCTGTGTGACTTGATCTGGGTGATCCTGCTGTGTCAGGGGGATTGGACTGGATGATCTTTTGAGGTCCCTTCGAATCCTTAATGTTCTGTGATTCTGTGATTATGGAAGGTTTCTATGTGCAGCATTTCCCTTCCACGTGGGGATCTGTATAGCTCCAGAGGCAGCAAACTTTCAGAGGTGTTCCTGTGCTTTACCTTTGGCCTCACTGAGTCCAGTCATAAGATGGAGATCCACACACATCACCACTAAAGTGTCCTCCTACAGGCCTATTATTAGGAGCCATAAACATTGGTTGCATGCAGGAGTTTGGGACAGCAATGGGATTTGTTGTGGATAAGGGTCTGTGCTGTGTCCATAGGCAATAGCCTTCACATCTCTGTGGTGTTCTGGGCCAGAGTCCACATGTCTATCTGCTTCTCGGGTCCATATAAAAGTTTTCTAGTAACATGCTCAATAAAGCTGAGAAGAGCAAGTCTGCAGCCAGGTGTCTTTATGGGGAGGACGAGCAGGGGGTGGAAAAATGGAGTGGCCCTCACACGTGGAAAGGTTTTGACTCCTAAATCTGCCATAGCCCTTCTTTAATCTCAAACAAGTGCACACGTTATTGCTCGAAACATGATTTCTTCATCTGGTGTGTAGTTTCATATTCTTTTACAGGCCCAAGCACTTTCAGGTATCACTGGAGAGTAGAAAAATGCTTGTAAACCGAGTTGTAGGAGATTTATTTTAAGGCAGTAATCACCAAAGGCTTCCTCTTTGAAACCTGCTCTGTGGGAAACCTGGCATTTTAGGAATGACGGAGCCTGGGTAGCAGCTCCAACAGTGACTGAAGCAATAGCTTTGCTCTGACTGGTAGGGCTTGGAAATGACGAGTCAAAGCTTGTCCTTGAGTTGGGGCAGTTCATCTTGCCAGATGCTTCTTGGTGAAGGTGTGATCTGTAATATGTCATTTTTCAGTGAAAAAGCTCTTAAAGGGTTGGAGGAACAAGCAGTTGAGTTATTTGGTTGGTGGTTGAGCCACCGTCCCTGAATGAGTTTAAAAGATGCTTAGATGTAGTGTTGGAGGATGTGGTTTAGGGGTGACCTTGTAGAGTAGGGTTGGTGGTTTGGGGGGTAGTGGAGTCTCCCTCTTTGGAGACGTTTAAAACCTGCCTGGATATTTTCCTGTGTGACTTGGTCTAGGTGATCCTGCTGTGGCAGGGGAATTGGACTGGATGATCTTTCGAGGTCCCTTCCAAGCCCTAATGATTCTATGATTCTATGATGATCTCAAGGGTCTTTTCCAGCCTGAATGATTCTATGATTAGAAGTGCTGAAGGATGAAATCTCACTCAGTGTCAGATCTAGGAGTCTCTTCCACACATGGGACTCTGCTAGAGTGTAGGGTTGATAGATTCTCAAGGCAAAAAGCCTTTCACTTTCAGCATCAAGGTGCTTTCCTGAAGTGAATACTTCTATATTATGTTTAAAAAGTGAGAACTACCAGCTGTGAGGATCATGACACAACTGAATGAACATTGAAAAGTCAGAGGGAAGAACGATGTTCCCTTACTCCTTATGACTTACCAGCTTCATTGAAAGGTCCTTGAGGAGCAGGAAGAGTCAACTGTCCTGCTCGCTATAGTGCTATTCCTTAAATGCTCATTATTTTCGAAGGCCTAGAAGATAGAGAAATAATCTCTTCTTGAACTTCCGCTAGTTCTGTGGTCTAAAATGAAGAATTTATGAGAGCTGTAGTTTTATTTTGAAGACCTGTTGGGTTCCATCAAAAACAAAAACAGAGTTATGGCAGCAGCTCTTCCAGACAAGGCCAGGAGTCATGAGAACTGTGTAACTACAGGCATTCTGTCCCATCAAGAGCATATTAGGGTGTATTACAAGGACTGTGGCTAGTAGGTTTCTGGTAAGACCACCTCTGGAATATTGTGTCCAGTTCTGGGATTATCAGTTCCAGAAGGACACAGAACTGCTGGAGAGGTTCCAGCGCAGAGCCACAGAGATGATGAAGGGAGTGGAACATCTCCCTGATGAGGAAAGGCTGAGGGAGCCGGCTCTCTTGAGCTTGGAGAATAGGAGACTGAGGGGTGACCTGATTAACGTTTATAAACATGTGAAAGGGCAGGTGTCAGGAGGATGGAGCCAGGCTCTGCTCAGTGGCATCCAATGATAGGACAAGGGGCAGTGGGTGGAGCTGGAACAGAGGAGGTTCCACATCAATCTAAGAAGGAACAACTTCATGATGAGAGTGACAGAGCCCTGGAACGGGATGCCCATGGGGGTTGTGGAGTCTCCTGCTCTGGAGACGTTTAAAATCCACCTGGACATGTTGCTGTGCGACTTGTTCTAGGTGATTGTGCTGTGTCAGGGGGATTGGACTAGATGATCTTTCGAGGTCCTTTCCAATCCCTAATGTTCTGTGATTCTGTGAATATTTCTTTACATTCTTGTTAAGAGCATTGGGTTGAAATAACTATTTGTTTTATGGGCTCACTGAGGCTGGGCTGACATCTTCATTGCATTTGCAATATTCTTGTCTCTAAAAAATGAAAGAAGTTATCTTTGGAAGGAACATATCCATGGCTAGAAAAAACAATATTCTCTCACATCACTTGCATCCAAATCATTTCAGCTCTGCAGCAGCTTTCTTGAGAATCATAGAATCAACGAATGTATTGGGTTGGAAGGAACCTCCAAAGGTCATCTAATCCAACCCCCCTACAACAAGCAGGGACATCTCTAATCAGAACAGAATGCCCAGAGCCCCATCAAGCCTGACCTTAAGTGGATGGGGTCCATCCCCTCTATGGATGAGGCCTCCACCACCTCTCTGGGCAGCCTGTTCCAGAGATCCACCACCCTTAGATTCAAGAGCTTTTTCCTTATGTCCAGCCTCAATCTGCCCTTTTCCAGTTTCAAACCATGACTGCTGGTCCTATTGTTCCCTGCCCTTCTTCCCCAGCCCTGAACAGTCTTCCCCAGCCTTCTGAGAGGGGAAGCCTGAAAGGGATTGGGAGGTCTCTATAAGGTTCCCCCCTGGAGCCCAGACTTGATATCTGTGGGTCCAAAGGGTCAAAGGCCTGAATGTCCAAACAAGGTGATGACCTGAACCCCCTCACTACAAACCACCAGGTGTACAGGGTGAAGCCACATGTGCCCAGCACCTAGATACCCACGAAGCTACAAAGCTGAGTTGGCACTGACCTTGGCAGCTTCCTCAGAGTTATTTTTACATAAGGATGACTTCTCGAAC
Organism: Phoeniculus purpureus; assembly: GCA_028565055.1. NCBI lineage: Eukaryota > Metazoa > Chordata > Aves > Bucerotiformes > Phoeniculidae > Phoeniculus > Phoeniculus purpureus. The sequence continues at coordinate 24,785,005 of JAOXOE010000632.1, read as the reverse complement.
AGCTTTTCTGGTACGTTAGGCACAGCATCACCAGTGCTGGCTTCCATGTTATCTCCACGGTCCAGGAATGCACTGGCAGCTCTGCAGCCATTGTGTGTGTATATACCCCGCTATGTCCGTTCTGCTATGTTCCAGGGCGCCTGGAAAAAGGCTGCCAACATTTATGTTATTTCATACCAGACTCAAATCTTTTAAAGTGTGGTGTTCAGCAACATACAGCAAAATTTCCAGCCTTCTGGCACTCACTGCTTGGCAAAAGGTGAAGAACACGACTCGCTGTAACAGTCACTGCTTTATTTTATAGCCCCCCCCAAGAGTTTTAACATCTTGAATCGTCTCCTGTAAAATATATGAGAGCACGTAGAAAATAAAACAGGCAGGGGTTTGCGTTTCCATCGCTTGCTGCCTTTCCTGGGGTAAGAAGAGAGCAAAGCTGGAAGGGTGGTATGGATGCCACTCTTCTTGGGGTTCTTCTTGGGGGAGAACTTTTCACTGAACATTAGGGATTGGAAGGGACTTCGAAAGATCATCCAGTCCAATTCCCCTGCCACAGCAGGATCCCCTAGATCCAGTTGCACAGGAACATGTCCAGGTGGGTTTTAAGCGTCTCCAGAGAAAGAGACTCCACAACTTCTCTGGGCATCCCCTTCCAGTGCTGTGTCACCCTCACGGGGAAGAGGTTCCTTCTGAGCTATTTGATAGGGCATGTAACAGTAGGAAAAGGGTCATGGTTTTACCCTGGAAAAGGGTAGACTGAGGCTGGACATCAGGAAAAAGTTCTTGAATCTGAGGGTGGGAGGAATTTCTTCACAGTGAGGGTGATAGAGCACTGGAAGGGGCTGCCCAGGGGGGTTGCGGAGTCTCCTTCTCTGGAGATGTTTAAAACCTGCCTGGATGTCTTCCTGTGTGACTTGGTCTAGGGGATCCTGCTCTGGCAGGGGGATTGGACTAGATATTTCGAGGTCCCTTCTAATCCCTAATGTTCTGTGATTCTGTGATCCCTGGAACAGACTGCCTAGAGAACTGATGGAGGCCCCACCCCATTCAAAGTCAGGCTGTGTGGGGGTCTGGGCAGTTTGTTTCAATCAGAGATGTCCCTGTTTGTTGCAGGGGTGTTGGACTAGTTGACCTCTCGAGGTCCCATCTAACCCAACACATTCTATGACTCTGTGACTCAATGCCTATGGAGGGGATGGCTCTGTCCCATTCCTTGGCTGGAAACCCATTGAGCATGAACTAACTGCTAAATTGGCGTAGAATTAAAGGATACCTAGAGCTTCCAATGAATGAGGATGAAGTGTTATAGCCTCAGGACAAAGGAGGAAAAAGAACGCTGGTGCTTTTTATTGGACACAAGTAAGGGAAAAGCCAACCTGTGGCTTCATTTCCATGTGTTAGATAACAGCATGGCTTGAAATGAGCCCGTTTCTAGGTGACTGGAAATAAAACTGAGTGCTGTCAGGCAAGCAAATGAGGTAGCCACAAGGTAGCAAATAAATTCTGGATAATCACAAGCGCGTAAGCCCATGCTGGAGAGCCAAAGCTAATAAACACGAGAGAGGGAACAGAAACGAGCCTCAGCACAGTTGCTCCAGCAGCCAAGTATTCATGGACAGCATCACATGTCAAGCAGAGGTGGGAAGAATGTGCATTTATGGAGTAATTGGAAATGTTGATAGGGCTGTGAACCGAAACCTCTCGTTAGCAGTGCAGAGCTGACGAGCCTGCATCCAGCCTGAAACACTGGCCAAGGCTGGTGGTTCGTCACTCAGATTTTCTCTAATGATTCCCCTAAACAGCGAGCTGGTGTTTCAAGCAGAAGGATCCAGGCTCTTTCACCTTGATTTGTAGATCTTGGTTTATCTTAAGGCAGTTCAGACACAGACAGGGGCTGATTAGCCCATTCAAGTGAAAAGAGGGTTTGCATCTGTATTTCAAAGTCTGTTTGTTTTATCCATCAGCTCTTTTCATTGTACCTGGAGCAGTCCATAGCTCAGCGATTCAGTGCTCTCCTAAGGCTAGGAGGGAGGCAGCAGGGAGCTGAAACACAAATCACAGAATCACAGAATCATTGAGGTTGGAAAAGACCCCTGGGGTCATCAAGTCCAACCATCAACCCTACTCTACAAGTTCACACCTAAACCAGATCCCCCAAAACTACATCTAAGTGACTTTTAAACTCATCCAGGGATGGGGACTCAACCACCACCCTGAGCAGCCCATCCCAGGGCCTGACCACTCTCTCCGGGAATAATTTCTTCCTGATGCCCAGTCTAACCCTCCCCTGTTGAAGCTTGAAGCCCTTCCCTCTGGTTCTGTCACTAATTACCTGTGAGAAGAGCCCAGCACCAACATCTTTACAGTGTCCTTTCCTATAATTGTAAAGAGGGATGAGGTAGGTCTCCATTCAGCCTCCTCTTCCTCAGACTAAACAGCCCCACCTCTCTCAATCTCTCCTCATCAGATTGATTCTCCAGGCCCTTCCCCAGCTTCACTGCCCTCTTCTGCACTTGCTCCAGCACCTCGACGTCTCACTTGGACTGAGGTGCCCAAAACTGGACCCAGTTCTCAAGGTGCAGCCTCCGCAGTGCTGAGTACAGGGGGACAATCACCTCCCTCCTCCTGCTGGACACACAAAGCTGTGAAATAAAGGATTTTTAGGGCTGGGGCAAATCCCACCACACACCAACCCTACAACGTCACAACCCTCCCTGCACAACAACGCTTCACTTGTTGCGGGTATCGGGTCTCCTTGGTTCAGACACTCTCTGACCTAGAGCACGTTGATCGTGTTACAGACATGTGCTCTCTCCCCTGGTTTGAAAGAGGGGTTAAAAACACTGCTGCTCGCTGTGCTTTAGATTCTGGGTGTTTCCTTTAAAATGGGAGTGTGCCTTATGACAGCAGTCTCCATTTTACACAGAATTACACAACATTAGAGATTGGAAGGGACCTCAATAGATTATCCAGTCCAGTCCCCCTTCCACAGCAGGATCCCCTACATAAAGTCACACAGGAACATGTCCAGGTGGGTTTTAAACATCTCCAGAGAAGGAGACTCCACAACTCCCCTGGGCAGCCC
>JAOXOE010000632.1:24753095-24768342 GCA_028565055.1 Phoeniculus purpureus | reverse complement strand
GTGAGGGTGCCAGAGCCCTGGAAGGGGCTGCCCAGGGGGGTTGTGGAGTCTCCTTCTCTGGAGACGTTTAAAACCCATCTGGACATGTTCCTGTGCAGCTTGGTCTAGGTGATCCTGCTGTGTTGGGGGGATTGGACTGGATGATCTTTCGAGGTCACTTCCAATCCCTAATGTTCTGTGGTTCTATGAAATTGTCAGTCCTTAGGGGTGGATGCAAACAGGGAAGATTTTCCTTCAAGACACCAGGAAAAAACCTCTTATATCTAACCCCTTAGTTTTTCTTTCAAGGACTGGTTTGGATCTGCACCAGACTCTTAGGTTTGGTTGGGATTCTACCGAGCATTTACTAGCAAATATTTTGACAGGCGTGGGACATCTGGCTGCACTAAAGCTGCAGGGAAAGACATTACACAACTTCACTACTTTTTGGTATCCGCAAGCAGATGTAATGGATCCGAGTGCCAAAACAGTGAAGGTTTTGATTATGTCTTTTAATATCGGAGAGTTGTCTTCAAAGAGCAAGTTGTCTAAAGCCGGTTGCGCATTTTCTTTGCCTTAAAATTAAACGGCATTGATCATTCCTTGCTGACACTTTTATGTAGCCCTTTAGCTTAACCCCATTAAGTTTTGTCTTCGTGTTTTAAAGAGTATTTTTGTAGGGTTTTTTTGGTTTAAAACACTCTGCTGCCATCTAGCACCTCCAAAACCTGCAATACAGCAACACAAAACCCCATCTTTTTAGAAGTAATGTGTAAATTTAGGGGGTTTTGTAGCTACAGTGCTGTTTACTCCTGGTTTGCTTTGGGTTCGGGTGTTATCTGCATTGGGTCTGTAAGAGAAAGAGATGTTTCAAGGTGACCTGTTGGAGAGCAGTGTAGGAGAAAGAGACCTGCGGGTCCTGGTGGACAGCAGAATGACCATGAGCCAGCAATATGCCCTGGTGGCCAAGAAGGCCAACAGCATCCTGGGGTGGATCAGAAGGGGGGTGGTCAGCAGATAGAACGAAGTTCTCCTCCCCTTCTACTCTGCACTGCTGAGACCATATCTGGAATATTGTGTCCAGTTCTGGGCCCCTTAGTTCCAGAAAGACACAGAGCTGCCGGAGAGAGTCCAGTGCAGAGCCACAGAGATGATGAAGGGAGTGGAGCATCTCCCTGCTGAGGAAAGGCTGAGGGAACTGGGCCACTTTAGTTTAGAGAAAAGGACAGTGAGGGGTGACCCCATGAATGTTGATAAATATGTGAAGGGTGGGTGTCAGGTTCATGGAGCCAGGCTCTTCTCGGTGTTATCTAATGACAGGACAAGGCGCACTGGGTGTGAGCTGGAACAGAGGAGGTTCCACATAAATATCAGAAGGAACTTCTTCCCAGTGAGGGTGACAGAGCACTGGATGGGGCTGCCCAGGGATGTTGTGGAGTCTCCTTCTCTAGAGATGTTTAAAATCTGCCTGTACTTGTTCCTGTGTGAACTGGATTGGACTAGACTGGAACAGGCTGCCCAGGAGGGTTGTGGAGTCTCCTTCTCTGGAGACATTTAAAACCCACCTGGCCATGTTCCCATGTGACTGGATCTAGGGGATCCTGCTGTGGCAGGGGGATTGGACTGGATGATCTTCCAAGGTCCCTTCCAATCTCTAATGTTCAGCAATTCAGTGAAGCTGTCGGCACCATCGAGGTGAACCCCAGCCTGTTTATCTCTTCAGTACCATGTTACAATCTAGTAATTAATTCTTCTTTATGCAAAGCGCAGACATGCATGAGCTGAGTTCAGAATTACAATATATATTCGGTTAACAATGGATTTCTTGGCCGCTTTCAGGGACAGCTCTAATTCCCATGGTTTTCATTACATGTGGTATTTAAATCTTGATCCTGAATTCTTATTAAAAATGATGAGATTTGACCTCAAAGTCTAATACCCAGGTTTGGAGACAAGGTGCTTGATGTGATTACTAAGGGATTATTTTTTTTTTTAAGAGCATTCCTAGATTAGATCTTTGCGAGTAGTTGAGGGGATGTGCCCAGCGAACCCTGTCTACTGGCTGTTAGGCTCCTGTTCAGCACCAGGATTGATTTTCATTTTGCAGTCCCTGAAAGGCTGTTGTTGTGCGCTGTAGGGACACATTTGATATTTTTATTATCCTTTTGCTGATGGCAGGAATGTGACAGTGCTGGTTCTGCTCTCTTTTACTGGAGTCTCCTGGTACTCGAAGGTGAAATTGTTTCTCATTGAAGTTACAAGAGCTCATAGAGCTCTTGTTCCGACAGCTCGGTTTTACAGCTGGGCTTCTTGTTTTTTAGCTGTGAGGGCACTTTAGGTGATTGCTGGCTTCCTGCATTTGCTACCTGCAGCTTGGTTTTCATCCCAGGCAGCAGATCTCCAGGGCTTTGCCAGGGGAGCTGGATAACAAGGTGACTAGTTACCATGGGCTCCTCAGGGTGTCTCAGCACACACCCTTATTCTGCATTAAATACCAGATAACTGGAGGTACCTTTCAGTGAAAGGTGGATTAAATGCCTCCAGCAAGAGAGCTGTTGGCATGTGGCAGTGATTGGAGACACATTGCTGGCTGGGAAGGTGGGAAAGAGCTGGTCTCCTGCACCCAAACTCCTTCTGAGGAAACAGACATTGAAAAGCAGCAGAGGGGTAACTGGTCAGGTCTGCAGCCATCGAGTAGAAAAGCCAGTGTAATTTCATTACATGAAATGCCTCCTGAGCTTTCTCCATGAGCATGATGCTGGCTGGTGTCAGTGGAAGAGGCTTTGCATCCTCTGTCGTCACGTTGAGCTGTTGAAGTGAGGTTCTTGGGAAGCTACTCAGAACAGTGCTGATACTGTGTTAGAGAGTAGCCATCTGCTTTGTGTGGTGTTGGAGGTCGCTCCTTTGCTCTGTCTCCATGTTTCATAGACTCAGAGAATCGTTAGTTTGCTAAAGTATGATAGGGATCTTCTTATTTCATGGGCTTATTTGAACACCACCTTCTTCTCCCATTGAACACCACCTTCATCCCTGGAGGTGTTCAAAAACCATGTAGATCTGGCCCTTGGAACATGGTGTAGTGGCCATAGTGGTGTTGGGTTGATGATTGAACTTGATGATCTTGGAGGTCTCTTAATGATTCTCCTCTCACAGTGCTGTGACCTAGCAGTGCTGGTTCAGTGGTTGGACTTCATGATCTTAAACTCTACCCTAGTGAGACCACATCTGGAGTATTATGTCCAGTTCTCGGCCCCTCAGTTCAAGAAGGACACGGAGCTGCTGGAGGCAGTCCAGCATAGAGCAATGAGGATGATGAAGTAAGTGGAACACCTCTCCTACGAGGAAAGGCTGAGGGAGCTGGGTCTCTTGAGCTTGGAGAAGAGGAGACTGAGAGGTGAACTCATTACAGTCTATAAATATGTGAATGGTGGGTGTCAGGAGGATGGAGCCAGGCGCTTCTCAATGTCGTCTAGTGATGGGACAAGGAGCAATGGGTGTGAGCTGAAACATAGGCGGTTCCACATCAATATGAGAAGGAACTTCTTCCCAGTGAGGGTGACAGAGCACGGGAAGGGGCTGCCCAGGGGAGTTGTGGAGTCTCCTTCTCTGGAGACGTTTAAAACCCACCTGGATATGTTCCTGTGCAACTTGGTCTAGGTTATCCTGCCCTGGCAGGGGGATGGGACTAAATGATCCTTCAAGGTCCCTTCCAATCCCTAATGTTCCGTGATTTTGTTATAAAGGCCTTTTCCTTTGTCACAAAAAGCCAAAGCAGTTCTGTGGTTCTTTGGTTTGGATGTAGCCAGCAGCAACAACAACTGACCCCAGTTAGAGATTGCAGTTTGGGTAATGTTTAGAGGCATCTTCACTTAACTACAATTAAATATTGACTTCTAATTTAAAAAAAAAAAGAAAATAAACCCAGAATTGCCCAGGAAGGTTGTTGAGTCTCTGTCCCCAGATGTGTTTATAGATCATTTAGATCTGCTTAAAGATCTGGTTTAGTGGTGAACTTGGTAGAGTAGTTGACAGAGGAGGGCAGCACAGCTGGTGGAGGGCCCAGACAATAAATCTTATGAAGAGTGATTGAAAGTGCTGGAATACTTTAGTTTGAAGAAGAGGAGGATGAGAGGAGACCTCATCACTCTCTACAACTACCTGAAAAGATGTTGTGGAGAGGTCAATGCTGGTCTCTTCTCACAAGCAGTTTGTGAGAGGACAAGAGAGAATGGGTTCAAACTACAACCGGGGAGGTTTAGACCTCACATGAGGAAAACTTTTCTCCACAGAAAGAGTGGTCAGGCACTGCAATGGGTTGCCCATGGAGAGGGGTGAATCACCATCCCTTGAGTTTAAAGATCATTTAGACGTGGTATTGCGGGATCTGGTTTGAGGGTGAACTTTGTAGACTAGGGTTGATGGTTGGACTTTATGATCCCAAGGGTCTTTTCCAACCAGAGTAATTCTGTCATCTCTTGAGTCTTTTCCAACCTGAACGGCTCTGTGGTTCCTGTAACTTGTCATACACGTGAGTCACCACTTATGGCACTTTTCCATCCTAGCACCAGGGGGTTGGGTCACAGATGGATGTTAACTGTTGCTTTAAAGCCATGAAAATACCGAGTTACCCGAGGCAGTGATTGTTTAATATGGTGCTGGTGTTAAAGAGTGTTTCGTCGTACCATACCAAGTTGGTATTTCAGAGGGTTTTGTTAAAGTGACAGATCACCCAGGCTTTTGGGTTGGAAATTGGTGAGAGCGTGTGGCATGGTGTCAAGCGCTGAGTGCTTTCAGATGCTGTTCTGTTCCTTTGATTGTGGGAAATGATTCCAGCACCATCCTGCTAATTTTCTCTTTGTACTCCTCTAATTTCAGGAGACTGTTAGAAAGTCCGTCTCGGCACAGTGCTTATTGCCACTGCGAGACAGATTTTTGCAGAGCCAAATTTGAGCAAGTGCAGCAATTCCCAAGGAGCTGGAACATTTTCTTCCTGCTTCTTTCTCCCCTAATTTATTTATTCTTTAATTTGTCCACACACATATTTGTGTGTGTGTATTACTCACGGTGCCTGCTATTCCGTTTCCTCTCTGTAGGATCCACGGTATACAACAGTTTAACACCAGCTCATTCCTGTTTCATAGAATCATGGAATCATAGAACTGTCAGGGTTGGAAAAGACATTCAAGATCATCAAGTCCAACCATCCACCCTACAACCACTAACCACTAAATCATCTCCCAAAACACCCTGTCTGCCTGTTTTATTGAACCCCTCCAGGGATGGTGCCTCCACCCCCTTTCTTGGCAGCCTGTTCCAAGGCCTCAGCACTCTTTCTAGGAAGACGTTTTCCCTAATATCCAATCTGAACCTCTCCTGGCACAACTTGACCCCATTTACTCTTGTCCTGTCACCAGTCACTAGGAAGAAGAGGCCACTACAACTTCCCTTTGGGTAGTTACAGAGAGCAGTGAGGTCTTACCTCAGTGTCCTCTTCTCCAAGCTGAACAGCCCCAGCTCTCTCAGGCTCTACTCACCAGCCCAGTTGCCCTTCTCTGCACTCTCTCCAGAAAAGACCTCTAAGTTTATCCAGCCCAGCCCCTAATATCATCCCATCAGCCAGACCGGGGCACTAAGGGCCACAGCCAGGCTGGCCTTCAACACCTCCAGGGATGTGGACTCTACCACTGCTCTGAGCAGTCCATTCCAGTCTCTGATCACCCTTTCCTTGAAGAAGGGCTTCCTAGTATCCAACCTAACCCTCCCCTGGCAGCTTCAAGCCCTGCTACTAGTAGCTTTGTACCTCCTCACCTGAAGACCTACAAACACAGATTAATCAGGACACTCTCTGCATGTGGTGGGGGTGTGTTAGCACATCCCTCTTGATTGAAGGAGATTCTCTGAGTAAGAAATCAAGCAATTTACTGGCTGGCAGTGGCAGAGTAGAGTATAAAGGCCGAGTGTCCTGGCTGCTGCTGTCTCCATTAAAACAAGATGTACTTGTTCTCTAGAGGAGTGTTCACTACCAGGGGTTGGATCCCTTCGCCTTTACAAGAGAAGTAGCCTTTCCAATACTGATGGCATCTGACAGGTTTGCCAGAGATTACGTTTGGTGTCTTCACTGCTTTGTTTGAGTTCCACTCTCTCCCAGGAAGAAATGATAGAACAGGTGATCCTGCTCTGGCGGTGGGGCATTGGACTAGATGATCTTTCGAGGTCCCTTCCAATCCCTAATGTTCTGTGATTCTGTGACTGGGGAGAAAACATCAACATTTTTCTCCATTAAAAAAAATCATTTTTTTCCAATAGAAATAGGAATTTTTAACCTGTAATTGAAAAATACTTGCAAATAATAGAGCAAATTGTGTTACACAAAGTCATTTCCTTCCAGCAACTTGCTTTCCATATTCATAATGAAAAGTTCTAAGTCAGCGTGAAGTGAAATTTGCATCCAACCTCTCCTGAGTCAACGTTAGGGACATCGGAAAAAATGCTGTTTATGCAGTTGTGTGGCAGATTTAGCATCCTGATTTCTTATCCTAGGCCTTGTATGTAAAACAGACTCTCCTCATGGGAAGGAAACGGCACTTTCTAGCTCTGTGTTAAGGTGCTTGTTTCATATCTACAGCGGGTTGTTTCCTAAACCAGATATTTTAGAGAATTATAGAATCATAGAATGCGTTGGGTTGGAAGGGACCTCCAAAGGCCATCTAGTCCAGACACCCTGTCCATCTACCACCTGAACTGGGCAGCACGTCCAGAAGCCACTGAGGTGAGCAGTGAGCCCAACCAGCAGCAAGCGGTGGGTGTAGATCTGGAGCTCAGGAACAGGGTTTTGCTGTGCCCTTGGGACAGTCGGGTTCATGGTTGGACTTGATCTTACACGTATTTTCCAACTGGATCAATTCTAAGTTAGTGTTACTTCCTTGGGCTAGAAAACAACCTGTCTCACTCAAGGGCTATGAAGAAAAACCCTATCAGCACTAAATGAACCCTGTAGTTCCATGTTGCCACGGCCTGAATTCCTGCTATACCTTGTGGAATTCCTTGCACTACTGGTGTCACCTGTTAAACACCTTACAAAAGCCTTTGTGCCACCCCGGCACCCTTTTGCTTTGCAGAGATCAGCTTTTTCCCCACACAAAGCCAGCTGTGCTGTAGGAGATTGGCTGCAAGGCAGGGAAATGGTTATTTCCACGCAGAACCCATGAGAGCCACCATAGAATCATAGAATCATGGGATTGGAAGGGACCTCCAAAGGTCGTCTAGTCCAACCTCCCTACAACAAGCAGGGACATCTCTCACCAGACCAGATTGCCCAGAGCCCCATCCAGCCTGACCCCAGGGATGGGGCCTCCACTGCCTCTCTGGGCAGCCTGTTCCAGGGATCCCCCACCCTCAGATTCAAGAAATTTTTCATCCTGTCCAGCCTCAATCTGCCCTTTTCCAGATTCAAACTGTGACCCCTCATGGCTCTTCTCTATGTCATCCAGTGAAAGGACAAGGCGCAATGGGTGTAAGCTGGAACAGAGGACGTTCCATATAAATATCAGAGGGAACTTCTTCCCAGTGAGGGTGACAGAGCCCTGGAAGGGGCTACCCAGGGGGGTTGTGGAGTCTCCTGCTCTGGAGACGTTTAAAACCCCCGTGGATATGTTCCTGTGCGACTTGGTCTAGGTGATCCTGCTGTGTCAGGGGGATTGGACTAGATGATCTTTGGAGGTCCCTTCTAATCCCCAGTGATTCTATGATGATTCTTTTGTTCCCTGACCTTGTGAACAGTCTTCTCCAGCCTCCCAACAGGCCTCTTTCAGGGACTTGAAGGTCACTATAAGCATTTCATGCCATCCATTCCTTCATCTGTTTCTATGGTGGGTCCACCTTTCTCCTACTCTTTCTTCCAGACTAGGTTCTCCCGTAGCTGCATCACAGCACAATTTACCATCTATTAGATTCACACTAAACAGAAACTCGGGGTATTAAGTCAAAACTGTGCATTTTTCACATGATCTGAAATACCAGAGCATTTAATCTCTTGATCAGCTTTGTTTTGTTGGCTTTGATGTGTGGGTTGTTGGGTTTTTTCCCACCAAATACCTCTAGAATTAAAAGATAACGGGAGAATAAATGTTCCGCCTGTCCTGCAGTCCTTCATCTCCCCCTCACGTTGAGAATGCCAGCGCCTCCTCTGCTTCTGAGAAGTGTGGATGAGATGGATTGGGTTGGGTTGTGCCCCCAGTGCCTCTTGTTCCTCTCTTGGCTGTGGCTGCCTGGGTCTGAATTCAGAAATAGCTGTGGACTTACAGGAATTTGCATAGGAGCTGCTTTAAGGGTGCCAGAAGGAAAAAGGCCCTGTAGTGCCCATCCATCAATATTTCATCCCAATCATTTCTTATTCATTTCTTGATTGGCTGGGGGTGTAACATTTCCACTGGTGGCATGGCTCCATGGCTTGGGGACACATCTTCCCCACTGGTGTGAGGTTGGTGGTGGCTCTTAGTCATGAAAGAGGGGCCAGCAGAGCCCTCTAAATGGGGACATCAGCGGGAAAATCCAAGTCTTGCAGCCCCTGGTCCTGTTCACCTCCTCTTGGCTAGGAATACAGGAGTGGTTAATTTGTTCCATTGAGGTCAGCATGTATGGGATCGACCATCCATATGCATGAGTGTTCCCACTGCGGGGGCTGCAGTTCAAGTTTCCTTGCTCATGCAAAGCAGGGCAAGTCCTTCTGCCCCAGGGCTGCAAGGCTGTGCCTGGGCAAAGCCAGGCTGGTTCCATGGCACATGGGTGGTTTGGGGAGCCTAAGCTGGGCTGAAGGGCCTTCAGCAGTGGCTCCCATGGTGCTGCTGCCCCCCGTGTGTGCACTGGAGCCCGCTTACAGATGGGTTGGTTTGGGTGAGGTCTCTTTTGTGAGCCCATCATGAGACCCAAGGGCTTCCTCAAGCTTTTGTTTTACTGCGAGGTAGTAAAAGCTCAAAGCTCCCCTTCAACTTCCCCTGCGGTTGTTCGGCATCAGCAGTTTTGAAGTTGAATTTCTCCACAGCGTGGTTTTTTCCCCATTGTTAACGCGGTGGCCGCTGCATCCGTTAGCGATTCCTTTGCAGACAATGGTGGGAGATGCCCTTGATCTATAGAAAAGGATCTTTTATAACTTTATAATTTTTTTTGTATATCCATTTCTTTGGTGAGGGGTGGTAGCTTCTTTTCCCTGCTGCTTCAGAGCAACCAAATGGCACCGCTCTCCCTCTATCCAGCTGGGAATACACTTCATCCTTGAGGAAAATGTTGTTGTAATAAAATGGGGGTTGTTCGTTGAAAATGTCCTCTGCTTCATTTCTGAGCTGCAAATGCATCCTCCCGCTTCTGACTCTCGACAAAAGGAAGAGGTTTTCCAACAGGCCTGAAGTTTGTTAGTTAATTCAAGGCGATGCCAATCAGATACTCGCGGAGAATTGCATAAATAGTCATTTGGGGCCCCATGGTTTTGTGTGTGTGTCTGTGTAACAGCCAACGTCATTTTAAAGGCTGCAATTCTTGGAGAAGATGGTTGCAGAGGATTTATAATATTTAGTGCAATAAAGAAATTTCGGGATTACTCCAAGATCCTGCCAGTATTTGGGTCAGAAATATAGCCCAGAGGTATTAGGATGATAGGCAAGTGGAAGCATTAGGGTGCATTAGTGATTTAGCCATCATAATAGCACAATAGTCCATCAGGCGATGGCCGGTGCACTAAACATTTATTGTGGATTAGCCAGGGAACACGCACAAGCTGTCGTGCAAACGGACATGGGGACGGTGCCTGTTATCCCTTGACTAGTTCCTGTGTGACTTGATCTAGGGGATCCTGCTGTGGCGGGAGGATTGGATTAGATGATCTTTGGAGGTGTCTTCCAATCTCTAATGATCTGTGATTCTGTGACTAGGTCCATTCTGGAAGGAGCATGTTGGAGGTGAAGGAATTTGCGCTCACAGCGCAGGAAGGCTGTTTCCATCTGAATTTTTTTCAATGAAAAGAAGGGAAAATGTTGCTGCAGTGGTTGGTAAAAATAGTTGACCTGCTCTTGTGTGAACAGGAGTATTCTTCTCGGTGTCATCTAATGATAGAAATAGGTGCGAGCTGGAACACAGGAGGTTCCACATAAATACAACTTCTTCACGGTGAGGGTGACAGAGCATTGGAAGGGTCTGCCCAGGGAAGTTGTGCAGTCTCCTTCTCTGGAGACATTTAAAACCCACCTGGCCATGTTCCTGTGCAACAGTCTAGGTGATCCTGCGGTGGTGGGGGGATTGGACTAGATGATCTTTTGAGGTCCCTTCCAATCCCTAATGTTCTGTGATTCTGTGATTTGAGTGTGAGCAGCATGTGGTAAAGGACATTCATGTTTTGAGGAGCCATTTCGATCTCTCCTCCGAATATATTGTGGCAGGGGGATTGGACTAGATGATCTTTCGAGGTCCCTTCCAATCCCTAATGATTCTATGATTCTATATGTGGAAATTTTGATTATGAGATGTTGAGGGATATGGCTTAGGGGTGAAGTTGTAATAATGTAGGGTAGATGCTTGGACTCAGTGATCCCAGGGGTCTTTTCCAACCAGAGTGATTCTGTGATTCTATGAAATAACAATTTTCTGTGTTGTGATTCCGTCTAAGTCCTTTTCCCTACTCTTAAGTGTAAAAAGAAACCCCAAACCTTAATCCATATGAATACTGAAATACTACTAGGTCCAAGCTGAGCTTTCTCTGATGCCCCTGAATGTTTTCTCAGCTCATAAACACATTGAGGGGTTTTTCCGAAGAAAGCCAGAGATAACAGAGGCGGGGAACAAACCCTCTACTATTCCTTTTTGCTTTGTAAGGCCGGGCTTTAGATCCTGTGATCCTCCTCTCCTTTTCCATGACCTGTACTTGAGTCTTAAAATTATACATTCCAGATTACACCTCCACAATTTTCTGTCCTGGGATGATGAAAGGATTTGCGTATTATGATAATGATGTCAAGAATCCTTTCGGAGCCTCGTTAGTGCGGCTAATTTTTAAGCTACCAACACCCCCCCCCCAAAAGAGTCATTTCCAAAAGCAAACGATAGTATTAATGAAGTGTTAAAGGGACACCCAACTCATTTCTAATCGCTCTCGTATTCTCGTATCTGAGCACTGGCCTTTTTTTAGGCTCGCCGGCTTGCTCCCGTTTCATTTGTCCTTAGCTGTGGGCAGGGGATTAGCGTTTCATCAGGGTGGATTAAGATTGAGCTGACACCGAAGCTTTCTTTTTTATTTTCACATGCGTGTGTGCGGGGACGGGGCGGATTGGGCTGCGTTTCCTTATCCGGCTGCCGCTAGCTGGCGGGTGCTGGTGTGAACGGGAGCCCCGAGTTAACAAGGAAGGAAGGAGAGGCAACTGAAAAGGATGAAATGTGTTTTAAACCGAAACAACATAAAAAAAAACCCCAACGCATCATTCCCTGAGGAGAAATTGCATTGAGGTTGCTGGCTGGGTCGGCGCGGGCAGATTTCATCGGGCTGAAATGATGTCACAAGGAGCGAGGGCTTTAGTGGTTTTATTTAGCTCCTAATCCCCGCACACTGCTCGGCCAGTTGTCCATGTGCGCTCGCCGTCCCCAGCGGCAGAGGATAAAGCATCTGGGCCGAGCGCGGTCGCCCTCCTCCACGGCTGCACCGCATGCGTAGGGTCTCTCCTGCTGCCGACCTCCAGCGAAAGCAGGTGGCAGCGGCCGCTGCACGCGTCGCCGGCTAAGGTTTCCAAGAATTAATAATTCAGACAACACTCTGAAAGGTAAAACCACCGGCCGGTGCTTTCCCAGGTCCCGGGAGGGCTCTGGCAAAGCACGGTCGGGTTTTTGATGCTGAGGAGAAGAGCTGAGAAGAAGGAAGGTGCCTGCTGTTCTGCGTCGCGGCGGGAGCAAGCAGCCTTGTGGCGATGCCCATCCCCAACAAACACCCCAACATCGGCCGCTCGCAGAGCTGGGATGCTGCCGGCTGGTATGAAGGCAACTGGGAGAGCGAGAACGCTTTTGAGTACCAGCGGCTGCCAGGCCGCCGGAGCTCCCTGACCTATGGCGGCGAGGGTGGCTGGTATGAGCCACCACGGGCCAACGATATCATCTTGCAGGGCGGCGCGGAGCTGAAGCAAGAGGCGTACCCGTACCAGGATTCCACCTTTGCCCCGGGGCCCCTCAGGAAGGGCTCTGTCCCTGACTTCACCTACTGTGACCGGCAGCCAGCCATGGCAGGACGGGGCTCCCTGCCACCCCAGGACTACTACAGTGACCCATCGCTTGCCGCCAGGTCGCCCAAGGACCCTCGTTGCTATCGTGAGCATGTGGTGAGCAGGCCATTGGCAAGCTACGGGGCGCCCGGCAGCCGGCTGTCCTGGGACCAGACCATGGGGCGCCCTCCTGCCCCACCAGAGGCCACCCGCCTCTACCGGGACCCCAAGATGGTGCTGGATGGGCAGCGGGTGCGTGGCAGAGATGTCTCCCCGGCACGGTACAGCACAGAGCCTGTTGGCCCACGCTATGCCTCGGAGCCACCCGCTTTCCCCGGCCGCCCACCATATGGCGACGGTGCAGAGCGGCCACCTGAGGCCACAGGTGCCAGGCAGGCTGCGCCAACCTGCCTGGTGGTAGATCCCAGCAGTGGCGTCGGCAGCGGCTACGGGCCAGCCCGGGAGTGCGCTGGCACCAAGGGACCCTACGAGAGCTACGAGACGGTGGTGGGCACCCCTTCCCACCCACCGGTGCCCCCTGCCGCTGCCCCTGCCTTTCCTGCACCAGAGGGTAAGAGGAGCTTCGACCCCGAGTTTGTGGCGCTGCTGCGTGCTGAAGGCGTCTCAGAGAGCACCTTTGCTGCCCTGCTGCAGCAGGGCTTCGACTCACCAAACCTGCTGGCCATGATGGAGGAGAATGACATCAAGTCGGTGGCTCCCAACCTGGGGCAGGCACGTGTGCTCTCTCGCATCGCCCACAACTACAAAGCAGAGATGCAGCTGCAGAGGCAGGAGCGCAGAAGCGGGGCGCTGCGCCCCAGGACCCGCTCCAACAGCTTCAGCCACCGCAGCGAGCTGCCTGGTGATTATGGGATGCCCCTTGGTTCAGGGCCAGCTGTGGATGGGCCAGGTGCCCCACAGCCCCCGCTGCAGCCCATCTCCCCAAGAGCTGGGGAGATGCACCGCCGGCCATCCAGTGCCCCGACCCAGCACCTGCTGGAGACCACCGCCTACCCCACACCAGCGGGGGGACCACAGGGGCCACACTTCCTCCCCAGTTCTGGATACAACACCCCTTTGCCATGTGGCACACACCCCCGGCCAGCCTCTGCCTACTCTGTGCCAGCCGGCATGCCCATGACCACAGCCACCCCACATGCCAGCCCCAAAACGGCCTATCCCACCACCTACACCGTGCCCATGGAGCTCATGAAGAGGGAGCGGACAGCGCCGGCATCACCAATGCCCAGCCCACATGGCAGCCCGCAGCTCCTCCGCCGGCCTGGACCACCAGGAGACACCAGCCTGGCACCCACTGGACCCGCCTTCCCAGCCCAGATCTCCCCGTACCCGAAGCTCAGCAGGCGCACAGGGCCCCCCGTCATCGTCTCCACCATGGCATCACCTGAACCAAGTAATTCCCACAGGGTCTTAGCCCTTACAGTAGTTTAGAACCGCCTTGTCTTTGCCTGTGTTATCCCTCAAAAACCCCATAATCGAATATATTGGTGTTTTGTGCCTCAATATCAGACACTTTCCTATCTAGAAAAGGAGATGAACAGGGTTTCTTTGTAGGGCTGTGCCGGCTACAGGGAGCAAAAGATGCTGATTCTTGCTCCCTGGTAACATGCCAAGTATTTTCTTTGCTTAGCCAACTCCAGCGAGAGGCGAGCGGTGTCTCAGGTACCATTTCCAGGGTTAATCTTGCCGGTTCCCGTTGATGCTGGTGCTAGCTGAGCAACTGGGATGGGGGGCTTTGCTTGCAGATTGACTTTTTACCGCCGTTATCAGGCACAAATATGTTTCTCCGAGGATGCCACTCACGTTGTTTTGACTGGATTCATCAGTTAGCTAATGGTGTTCCTGGAGCATCGGCTTAACCTTTGGCCATTACCTAAGTCTTTTCTTCTTATTATTAATTTGCTGTTTTATCAGGCGTGCAAAATAAACCCCTCCGTTTCCTTCCAGGCATGCCTGGAGCTGAAATGATGTTGCCATTAAAGTAATAGGT
This sequence comes from Phoeniculus purpureus, assembly GCA_028565055.1. Taxonomy (NCBI): domain Eukaryota; kingdom Metazoa; phylum Chordata; class Aves; order Bucerotiformes; family Phoeniculidae; genus Phoeniculus; species Phoeniculus purpureus. The sequence continues at coordinate 24,754,122 of JAOXOE010000632.1, read as the reverse complement.
CTGTGCTTAAAACTAAAAGCCTGTTGTTAAGCTCTACAGGGTGATAAAAATGAGCGGCAGCTCCTCATCTTCCCTTTCCCCTCGTAGAAGCATCCTTTGGCTGCTGCGATCTGTGCGACTGAATCTAGGTGATCCTGCTGTGGTGGGGGGGATTGGACTGGATGATCTTTCGAGGTCCCTTCCGATCCCTAATGTTCTGTGATTCTGTGATGTGGAGCTGGAGGAGCTCAGCAGCCTCCGCTCCGCTGCTTGAGAGATGGACGTAGATGATAACACTCAGAGCCTGGCAGAAAGCAGCCCCAAAATCCACACTCCCAAGCACAAGGAGATCTGGCAAATCACAGAATCACAGAACATTGGGGAGTGGAAGGGACCTCGAAGGATCATCTAATCCAATCCCCCTGCCAAATCCATTCAATTTATTTGAAAAAAATGGAAAGAAATCCCTGGAATTGTTTTTTTTTTTCCCCTGGGAGTGGCTCCTCAAGCAGGGAATTTTCTCCCTGTGCAGTTGAACTCCCATGCAAACAAGTCTCCAGCAATGTGCCCTCACTCAAGGCTTTAATGAAAAGCTACCATTTATAGGCATGGAGACGGTGCCAAAGCAGTGATGCCACTCCACAGGAATCTAAATAAAGAGGGATTTTGTGAGTGGAAATGATAAAGTTGTCAAAATGTAGACAGTCGGTGCAGCCCTCCCATAGTTAGAGGGTGAGGGTGTAGACGCCACTCCCTTCTCCCCTTTATGTAGCTGGTGTAGGGTATCAATTTCTCTTTAAAATGCTGAATTATTAGGCAATGATTTGACAAGGATCAGCTGCAAAAGTTATGCACCCAGGCAGTGTTTTTCAATAAATCATTTCCCAACACCTGGGAAAAGAAGGACAAATTGGAGTAATGCAGGGAATACAAACGGAGACTGAGGGGTGACCTCGTTAATGTTGATAAATATGTGAAGGGCGAGTGTCAGGAGGATGGAGCCAGGCTCTGCTCAGTGTCATCTAGTGATAGGACAAGGGGCAATGGG
>JAOXOE010000632.1:24734120-24752995 GCA_028565055.1 Phoeniculus purpureus | reverse complement strand
ATAGGACAAGGGGCAATGGGTGTGAGCTGGAACAGAGGAGGTTCCACATCCATCTGAGAAGAAACTTCTTCCCAGTGTGGGTGACAGAGCCCTAGAAAGGGGCTGTCTAGGGGGATTGTAGAGTCTCCTTCTCTGGAGACATTTAAAACCCACCTGGATATGTTCTTGTGCAACTTGATCTAGGAGATCCTGCTGTAGCAGGGAGCTTGGACTGGATGGTCTTTTGAGGTCCCTTCCAATCCCTAATGTTCTGTGACTTTGTGATGGTCATTGATTTGCAGCACAATGGATTGAGCCGACCAGTACCAATGCTGGGAAACCCCTAGGGCAAGAGTCTGTCTGCAAGAAACAGACCCCCCTCCTTCCGTGGATCACACGTAGAAACTGCAAACCCTAATCTCTAAAAATCTAGATCCTACCCCTTCCCATAGGAGAATTATCAGTGCTCAACAAGAGGAATCCAGCAGCGTTTCTGTGTTTCACTCCTCAACCCTCTTCTTATATGGTTTTTTTTTGCCTACGACCAACTCATTTGCATGAGGATGACATTTGTTGCTCCAGTAATTTCATCTGATAATGGCCAGCTTGCAAAGCGGATCTGAAAACATATTCCTTAATTATGTGTTGCTAAGCAACGGGAGGGTTTGGCCATAATCACAGAAAGATTATCTTCTCATTGAAGTCCCCGAAAGGTTTAGCTCTAGTAGGACCTGTAAAATTCTCTTTGCTTTTATTTATTTCCTTCTCCCTTTTGATTGCCCAAATAGCCGAGGAGGTTGTTTTTTTCTTCTTCCCGTTAAAACTGTTATTTTTAAAAGTAGAAGCCAAGGTAAGAGCCACGGCAGGGTGGAAGGCTGCGGATTAGGAAGGGAAGGCGTGGAGGGCTGTAGGTGTTAGAGCTAGGTTGAGGAATGACTCCGTTCAGTTGCTCTTCTGCTAAGGAGTGTTCACACATTACCTGCAAGGTGATGAGCGAGTGCCGCAAGGGTGTTCAGATGGTTTTAAAACATTGAGCGGATGGCAGAAGACTTAAATACAGGGAAACTGGTATTTGCCAGCAGGCTCCTAAGATTTCGTTTTTAGGAGCGACAAGCCTCTTCCCGGCTGGAAACACTTGAACTGCAAGGACCAGCATTAAACTTTGTCTGTCAATGGCTGCAGATATTGTCTGTTGGTACAGGTTGATGTTTTTTCTGTCAGCGGAGAGTTATAAAATGTGTGGTGATGTTTTGAAGCTCATTTTACAAAGAAGGTTAAATTCCAGTGGTGAATCTCTGAAACAGGTTGCTTAGAGAGGTGGTGGAGCCCTCATCCCTAGAGCCATTCAAGGTCAGGCTGGATGGGACTCTGGGCAATCTGTTCTGGTTAGAGATGTTTCTGCTTGTTGTAGGGTGGTTGGACTAGATGCCCTTTGGAGGTCCCATCCAGCCCTATGATTCTATGAATGAGCAGACAGACAGGTGAAGGTTCTGAAACTGGCTTGAACTTGGGTTGAAATGGAGTAGACTCCAGATCCTATTGTGATTTTGGTCATTTCTGAAGTCTCATTGGAGTTTGCTTTGTCGCCTTTCTATAGGGAGTTGCTGTCCCACGGTAGTGGTTGAGCCCCCATCCCTGGATGTGTTTAAAAGTCACTTGGATATAGTGTTGGGGGATCTGTTTTAGGCGTGAACTTGTAGAATATGGTTGATGGTTGGACTTGATGATCCCAAGGGATCTTTTCCAACCTGAATGATTCCGTGATTCTAGGTTTGTGGGTTTTTGCTGAGCTCTGATACTCCGTGTGAGTTTTGTGCACCTACTTTTGACTGGAGTTTGGGCAAAAGGCTGACAGGAGGAAGGTGTCTTCTCCCACCCAGGGGCAGAGCCATAGTCCTGGACAGGGGTACAGGCACGCGCCGCATGCTTATGGACCTCTTGCTTTGTTATGGTTAAGGGAAACTCAGCAACAAGATTCATTGCTGCAACTTCTTGGCATTTCATAAGATAATTATGAAGCAGAAGACAGGTAGATCATCCTTCCTGGGAATTGCTGTGTGAAGCAGAGGTGGTCAATGAGCACCCTAACTCCGTTGCTGTGGTGGCAATGTCTCTGTTGCTGAGCCAGCTCCCCATCCCAAGATCTCCCCAGCCATGGCTGTGGCAAAGCTGCTGCTCTTGAGTCACTGAGATGTTGTCCATGAAGCCATCAGGAATGGCTTCATCCAAGAGCAACATCTTCAGGGCTGGCTGCTCCTGCAGCCTCACCGTTGGTAGCCCTGCCACCAAGTCGTTATCGCAGCGGCAAGCAGAATGAACCCAGTGTGAGTCACAAACAGTGTCACTGGTGGCTCTGTGGCCAGCCTCGTGCTCGAGTGGGTGGTAACGCCAGGAAATAAAGAGTGTGGCTCAGCAGAGCTGGGAAGGGCAAATCGCATTCTAATGCCGACTGATGGGATTAGTGGAGCTCCACCTCCAAAAGGTTGCATCTTCAAGTTATTATGTTCATTGGTGGTTTTGTTTGATGTAAATTCTTTTAGTCTGTTGTAGGACCAGGGGCAATGAGTGTGAGCTGGAACATAGGAGGTTCCACATCAGTAGGAAAAGGAACTTCAGCTTGGAAAAAAGGAGACTGAGGGTTGACCCCATGAATGTTGATAAATATGGAAAGGGCAGGTGTCAGAAGGATGGAACCAGGCTCTTCTCAGGGGCACCCAGTGACAGGACAATGAGCAATGGGTGTGAGCTGGAACAAAGGAGGTTCCACATCAATCTGAGAGGGAACTTCTTCATGGTGAGGATGCCAGAGCACTGGAAAGGGCTGCCCAGGGAGGTTGTGGAGTCTCCTTCTCTGGAGATATGCACATATTCCTGTGTGACTTGATGTAGGTGATCCTGCTGTGGCAGGGGGCTTGGACTGGATGATCTTTCAAGGTCCCTTCCAATCCCTGATGTTCTGTGATTCTGTGTTTCAGTCTTTGAAGGAATTGCCTGACTAGTGGTTTTGGAGCTGGCTTAGACTTTTCCTACATGGAGGGGTCAGTCCAGATTTCTCTTTCTGGTGACGATTTAGGGAGCTCCAGCGAAGAAAAATACATGTCCTGGATGGGTTTTCAAGCTCTAGTTTGCATATGAAGATAGGAAAATACCACAGAGGGGGAGAAATTTCCCATTGGGAAGAAGAATATGGCTGCCCCATACAAGCTGGGTTGGTGTGGTAGGGAAGAAGGAGGTAAAATCCTTGGTAAGAGCACTGGAAGGGGCTGCCCAGGGGGGTTGTGGAGTCTCCTCCTCTGGAGACTTTTAAAACCCACCTGGATATGTTCCTGTGTGACTTGGTCTAGGTGATCTTGCTCTGGCAGGGGGATTGGACTAGATGATCTTTCCAGGTCCCTTCCAATCCCCAATGTTCTGTGATGTGGTAAAGCCTGAGCAGGGAAAGCCAGGCTGAGGGTGTCTGCCCTCCTTGGACAAATTGTTCTCTGCAGTGTGAAGAGGACTCATCTGCTCCTTTATCAGCTTAGACCTCAGCTAGAAATGCCTTTCGCCATGATTAGCTCAGCTCTGCTTGTCCTGTTTAACACTCGTGCTTCTGTTTATTGGCATTTCCCACCCCGTGACAGGTAAAAACGGTGTTAACCACACATCAGCTGCAGGCTGGAGCACCTCGTGTGGGCAGCCCCCAGAGAGGAGAGGGCATAGTCAGGAGCGAGAGCCTTGATGGCTGCTCAAGGACAGTTACAAGAGCCCATCAAGGACAGTGAAAGGGTGACATTTGCCCGTTCTTTTGAGAGTCTTGCTTTGAAATTGCCGTAGCTTTCTGTGGGCACAGCAAGCTTACAGATGGTATTTCATCCACAAGATAAATGTCACGAGCATTTGTTGACGCTGGCTTATTCGTCACCCAAGGTACCGTGTAGGGGACGGCTCAGAAATCACTGTCAGGTTTTCTTCCCTCTGTTTTCTGTGCAGACTGCAGCGTGTAATCACAATGTATAGACTTAAGGCAGCTCAATTAACAACCTGGACTGAAACGGCACCAGAGGAAGCTCCGTGTGCTGAATAAATCTGATTTAATTTGCACATTGACCTGACAGACCACAGCAAGTCTTTGGAGCCGTTCCCAGCTCGTGTGTTACTCCAGGTAAAGTCAGTGTGCACTGCGTTCACTGGCAAAGCCGCAGACTAGTGATTTCAACTGGGATTGAAACTTCCATACTTGATGGAAATGAGCTCCTGTGTCTTGCCAGTGGCTGCTGTCCTGCTTCAAGACATTAATGTGCAAAATGCTAAGGGTACTAGCTGGAAGCACTCACAGTCAGTTTGGGAGAGCCTTTGAAAGGGTGTGAGCTGGAACAGGGGAGGTTCCACATAAATACAAGAAGGAACTTCTTCACGGTGAGGGTGACAGGGCACTGGAAGGGGCTGCCCAGGGAGGTTGTGGGCTCTCCTTCTCTGGAGGTGTTTAAAACCCGCCTGGCGGTGTTCCTGTGTGATTTGATCCAGGTGATCCTGCTGTGGCACGGGGCTTGGACTGGATGGTCTTTTGAGGTCCCTTCCAATCCCTAATGTTCTGTGAGTCGGTGATTCACAAGAGCTTTCACAAACCTCCACTGGGCAGATGACTGTGTGGATGTGGTTGAACACTGGAACAGGTTTCCCAGGGAGGTGGGTCAGGCCCCATCCCTGGAGATATTCAAGGTGAGGCTCAGCATGGCTCTGGGCAATCTGGTCTAGTTCAGGATGTCCCTGCTCCTTGCAGGGTGGGTTGGAATTGGAGGTCCTTTCCAATCCAGTCAATTCTATGATTCTGTGATTCTATGAAATCCCAGTATCACAGTAGACCAGACTGGAAGGGATCCCAAGGATCACTGAGTCCAGCCACCTCGCATTAGTAGGGTAAATGGCTGAAGAACAGAGCGTGCAAGAGATGTGCTGGCCCTTGTAGCCAAGAAGACCAACACATCCTGGGATGGATCAGAAGGAGAGTGGTTAGCAGATCAAGAGAGGTTCTCCTCCCCCTCTACTCTGCCCTGCTGAGACCTCATCTGGAATAGTCTGTCCAGTTCTGGGCCCCTCCCATCCAGAAGGACACAGAGCTGCTGGAGAGAGTCAACACAGAGCCAGAGAGATGATGAAGGGAGTGGAACACCTGCCTGATAAGGAAAGGCTGAGGGAGATGGGTCTCTTGAGCTTGGAGAAAAGGAGACTGAGGGATGACCTCATGAATGTTGATAAATATGGAAAGGGTGGGTGTCAGGAAGATTGAGCCAGGCTCTTCTCAGTGCCAGCCACTGATAGGACAAGGGGCAATGAGTGTGAGCTGGAACATAGGAGGTTCCACATCAATCTGAGAAGGAACTTCTTCCCAGTGTGTGTGACAGAGCCCTGGAAGGGCTGCCCAGGGAGGGTTGTAGAGTCTCCTTCTCTAGAGATTTTTAAAACCCACCCAGACATGTTCCTATGAGACTTGATCTAGGTTGTCCTCCTGTGGTGACGGGATTGGATGGTCCCTTCCAATCCCTAATGTTCTATGATTCTGTGAAGACCACCCATGTGGCTGCCAACAGCATTGTGGGGTGCAACCTTGGTCTCATCACAGGGATGGACAACTGACAGCCCCACATAGTATTGACTCTCTTTGCCAGTACGCCCTCAGGATTCACCCACTGCAGAGAACACGCTTTGAAAAGACTTCCATGGAGGTTGAAAAGTGCTTTTTCTAATGGGTTTATCAACAGCAGTGGGTTTATAAAGCATCAAAGTCATTCCAGGTGCAATTCATTGCCTTTAGTGCCGCGGCAATAGAAGTGAATCTGGCCTGTCGGAGGAGAACAAGTTGTCAGCTGTGCAAATGTTGTCACCTTCAATTTACACTTTCCTTTTACCCCGGGTCTGTAGTTTTCTCTCATTGTTAGGACTTCTCTTCCATCCAGATCATTCTCTGACTCTATTTACTGACATTTTCTTTTAGCTTTCTTGTAAGGAGTTTCCATAGCTACAAGCTTAGTGTTCACAGAGGGAGACAATTTTTAGAGGTTTCTGATCATTATTATATTAAACATTTTTTCCTGTGTTTCTTCGCCTTCTCTGTCTCACGGCACCATACTTCGGACCAGTTTAATGACAATGCTGAGCAGCAAAATTGTCTGTTGTTTTGAACAGCAAAGGAGGTGCTGAGCTGAATCATTTAAGAGCATAAGACCAACATCATTAAGCCACTGATGCAGAGTAAATGCATCAGGCACAGGACAGATATTCATAGGGTTAAATACAGCAGCTGGCAGGTGAAACTTGGGCAGTTGCACCTGAATTTTGACTTTTGCTGGTTGGGCAACTAGTGACAGAATGAGAGAGCAGAGCCTGAAGCTGCCAGGGAGCAGTTAGGTTGGACAGAAAGGGTGATAAGAGCCTGGAATGGACTGCCCCGCACAGTGATGGAGTCGCCATCCCTGGAGGTGTTGAAGGACAACCTAGCTGTGGCCCTTAGTGCCCTGGTCTCACTGATGTGGTGATAGGTCCTGGGCTGGGCTGGATGAGTTCAGAGGTCTTTTCCAGCCTCAGTAATTCTGCGATTGTGAAGTAAAACCTGCTGATGACAGCTTTCCACCAGCTTTTGGTAAAGAAAAGCTGATTTTTAATGTCTTGTCAGCAGGTTCTAATGTTTAGTTAAAGGTGAGATGTAACTTGTGGTGAAGGAACTCATGTGTGTTGTTCCTTCCAATGTCTAGTTCCACTTCTCCAATGGTGGAGAGGTGCTAGGCAGCTATGTCCTGCCTCAGTCCACCCGCTGTGTCCTTAGGAAGGGTTTGACCATAGGTGTTTTTGGCTATGAGGTGGGACCTTCACCCTCTGCCCTAGAGCAGCTTTGAGCCAGACAGGAGGTTTCTGAGAGCCTATGTCTGTACCTGTGTGGAGACTTTGCCTTTGGCACTCACAATCCAATTAGCTGCTCCAGCGCAGATGGAGCGGATTAGTGCCCAGCTTTCCTTCCTCCAGCTTCTCCCCCACTACAGCAGGTGGGTGAGGCCAACAATCGGCTTAAACGTAGGTGCAAAGGCACCGTGTCACCCAGCCCTCACCCTGACTGCGTGGGGCTGCCCTATACTCCTTTCCAGGTGACACAGCATCCCTGCAAGTCTGGTTCCCCACTATGATGGCCCCAGACATTGGGTAGTTTGGAAGATCTTGACCCAACCTCATTTGCCAGGCATGAGTTCCATGTTTTAATAGAATCATAGAGTGTGTTAGGTTGGAAGGGACCTTGGAGATTAACTCCAAAATCCTTGCCATGGACAGGGACAGTGAGGTGCTGGAGTGAGTGCAGAGGAGAGCAATGAAGCTGGGGAAGGGCCTGGAGAATAAATCTTATGAGGAGAGATTGAGAAAGTTGGGGCTGTTTAGTTTGAGGAAGAGAAGGCTAAGGGGAGACCTCACTGCTCTTCCTGGAGAGAGTGGTCAGGCACTGGACTGGGCTGCCCATGGTAGTGGTTGAGTCCCCATCCCTGGATGAGTTTAAAAGACACTTAGATGTAGTGTTGGGAGATCTGGTTTAGGGGGGAACTTGTAGAGTGGGGTTGATGGTTGGACTTGATGAACCCGGGGGTCCTTTCCAACCTGAATTATTCTGTCACACCTCTCAACTAGACTTGGTTGCTCAAGGCCTCAGTGTTTTGTTTGCAAGGAGTGTCTGCAGAGCCCACTGCCAGGTGCACAAGTGGGGTGCCCTGTCTTTGAATCCACACCAGCAGTGGGGTTAATGCTGGAGGCTTGTGGTGCCTTCCTTCCTGCCATGTTCCCTTCCAGGAGTGTCCCAGGAGGTTCTGGTGGTGCATCTCCATGACCAAGATTAGGACGGTGAAGGGAAACAGCCTCTCAGCACATCTCGCAGATGCCAACAAGGTGGAGCTGGGAGAAGAATGAGAGAGTAGTAGTCTTCCCACAGCTCCCAAAAGCATCATAGTCCCCGCAAGGAGGATGGTTTAGGCTCTGTAATCCAGGATTTAAGCAGGTTGTCACTGTAAGAAGGATACCACAGGGCTTACCTGAGCAATTGAAGCCGGTGGAGATCCTTGGTAGATACCCAAATGAACAGCCAAGAGGGGTTTCGCGTGGCTTCTTTATATCTGCAGATACACAGACATGTGAAAATGGAGATGAAAACCCTCAAAAGTACAACCAGAGTCAGTCATTATCCATTTGGACCCGAACTTCTGCAGACTCATCATTGTTTGCCAGAAGCGACTTGTTTGGGTTATCAAGCAATTTATTATTTCCCAGCTTGTCATACTGACTTGGCAAGTAAATAAGCAGACGGGATTCTGTTTAGACAGCAGACACGATGATAAAGACTAACTGAGGAGATACCTCCGATGCCAAGTCAGAAAAGGAGGTCCCATGAAACACTTGGTGAAGAAGGTATCTCCGAGTGGGTTACCTCCACGCCAAAGAGCCCCATTGAGAGCCATAGGGAGGTGGGATACAAGAACCTGGTGATGCCCTCTTAACCTCCTCACTGGTCTTCTTACCTGGAACACACCTCCTGATGCTTGCTCTAACACTGCCAATCCCTTTGTGGTTTCAGCTCCCTCATGCACACTCCTTTACTGACACAATAGATTAGCAGCCTTTTCTTATGATGATTTGGGTTCTTCCTGGTGTCTCTCAGAAAGAAAAAACCAGGAATGGGCATGACACATACAGTCATTTCTTGTGTTCTCTGCCTTCCCCTGAATGCTTCATTCGTAAGTTTTCAATGAATAGTCAAAAAGTACAGAACAGGCAACACAATGTCATAGAATTGTAGGATAGTTTAGGTTGGAAGGGACCTTAGAGATCATCTAGTTCTGACCCCCCTGCTATGGGCAGCGACGCCTCTCAGCTAGACTTGGTTGCTCAAGGCCTCATCCAACCTGACCTTGAACACTTCCAGAATCTTCTTCTCCGGGCAATCAATTCCAGAGTCTCTCCATCCTTGCACTGAAGAACTTCTTCCTAAGATCTAATCTGAACCTTCTCTCCTTCAGTTTCAAACCATTTCCCTTTGTCCTATCACTAGATCTCCTTGCGAAAAGTACCCCCTCCAGCCTTTCTGTAGGTTTCCTTAAGATATTGGAAGACAGCTCTAAGGTCCCCCTGGAGTCTTCTTTTCCCTAGGCTGAACAAGCCCAGCAGCCTCCATGTGTAATGTGTTGGTGAAAGGAATTGTGATCTGTAGGAAAGATAAAAGACTGTTCAGTGTGGACAGCAGGGATGTAGGGAGTCCTGTTGGGACACTGAAGTGATGTAGAAGCACATAATGTATCTGTAGTTATCCCACCTGGCAGGGGACTGCACTTACTATTGACCTCAAGCCTTCCCAGTCTTCAAATTCACACTCATATTGAGTGGACCTGCATTAAGAGTACTTGTTCTCTCTCCAGCTGTAACCGTTGGCTTAAGAATCTTGTTGCCATTTCATTCTGGTTTGTGGTGGTTGTGCCTTCTAGTCATCCTCAGTAGGGGCCAAGAGTTTTGGAAAGCAGGGTGACTCTAATAACAGCCCTAATTGTGCTGTAGGGCAATAAAAAGCAACCTGTCTGCATCTGCACTGCAGGATTTCCCCTTATGGTTCATCTTTCTACAGCAGGAGAAGGTGGTTCTCTGGACTTGCATTTCAACCTAAAAGCTCAGGCAGTAGTGTGGCATCTCCTGTGCCTTGCTCTGGCCAGAGGATGAGCCTGGGTGTATCACAGTTTTTAGAAGACATCAACCCCCACCTCTCTACACCCTCCTTTCAGGTAGCTGTAGACAGCAATAAGGTCTCCCAAGTGTCCCAAGGCCACTGCTCATCTCACTGGTGTAAGGAACAGGCTGCCCAGGGGGGTTTGTGGAGTCTCCTTCTCCAGAGACATTTAAAAACTGCCTGGACATGTTCCTGTGCTACTGGATCTAGGTAATCCTACTCTGGCAGGGGGATTGGACTAGATGATCTTTCGAGGTCCCTTCCAATCCCTCATGTTCTTTGATTCCCTGGACTAGCAGTCAAGCACCCTGACTTAGCAGCTCTTTTACACTCCAGTTTAGTTTCCCAAGTTTGCATAAGACAGGCCAGTGAGGTTAATATTTCTCATGTTTGGAGAATTCCTTGCTTGGGAAACAGCTTCCAAAATTGGACGGTGAGTAACGTTGTGATTCCATCTAAAAACTAAGTAGTTTTACCATTTCGGGGTGACCTCATTAATGTCTATAAATATGTGAAGGGTGGGTGTCAGGAGGATGGAGCCAGGCTCTTCTCGATGTCATCTGGTGATAGGACGAGGGGCAATGGGTGTCAGCTAGAACATAGGAAGTTCCATATAAATATCAGAAGGAACTTCTTCCCAGTGAGGGTGTCAGAGCACTGGAACAGACTGCCCAGGGGAGTTGTGGAATCTCCTTCACTGGAGATGTTTAAGACCTGCCTGGATGTTGTGTTCCTGTGCAACTTGGTCTAGGTGATCCTGCTATGTCAGGGGGATTGGACTAGATGATCTTTCGAGGTCCTTCCAATCCCTAATGATTCTATGATTCTATGATAACCAGTTCACAGTTTGGTAACATTAAATAAATAATTACAAATTCCCTGATCATGTGTCACTCTAAAAACATATTCTACTCAAAGAAAAAAGTCCAATAGTTAGGTAAAATACTAAATATTTTTCCTTAAATCTTCACGTTTTTGTTTCAGGAAGCTAAGTTACATTAGTGCAATCCACTCACTTTTTCTGAAAACTATTTACTCCTGTGAGTCTGCTAAGCATTGATAATGGGCTGATACTTGACAGAAGACTGACAACAGTGTTTACTCTTCAGGAATTCTGTACTACATTTCTTAGCATTCTCATTATCTTCTTTTTTTCTTCGAAGAACATCCAAGGTTGTGGAATTTCTGTGTCTATTTGCACTTCTATGAAGCAGTAGAAATATATTTTCCTGAGTAAAGAAGCTTGGAAGAATTTCAGAAAACTGATAAATACCCACTTTGTTAAGATGAACTTGCAAATAACTTCCAGGTTTAACCGTGGAGTTTTTTATGAATTATCTTAGGAATAAAGAAGTATCAGACTTCCTGAAATCGTTATTATAATTAGTAGTCATTATTTTGAACAAAAGAGCAGAAATGTTTACCTGAAAGAAAAGCTCAATAAATGTCAAGAAAAATAAAACACAATCCTCTAAAACACTCCTTTAGAAAAGATTTATCCCTTAGTTTTTCAAAGGTGCTTTTTTTCTGCCAAATGTGGCAGGCAGGCAGTAATGTGCTACCCCCTCCACGAAGTATGTGTACGTGAGATCACTTCTTCACCAGTCTGTGTTCAAATTCTTTTTGTCAGTGATTTTTTTAGGAACTTTGTTCCTTGCCAACTATGACAATACAAGTTTTTAGACAGAGCTCTTAGGCTGATGATGTTGATTTCACTCCATTGACTGAACCTGCCCAAATACTGTCCTCTGCTCTGTTTTAAACCCATTTTGAAGGAGAAATCATAGTTAAATTCTAATAAAGAACTGTCTGAGACAGAAAGAACTGAGCTTAAATTTGAAGCTTTTTTCTTATATGTTGAGCTACTTAAAAGCTGCTTCTGCTCAGAAACAGCTTTAATCTCATGCACATAAGCACGTTAGACTGTTACAACATATGGTTGTTCTTTCTTCTGTACAGAGATAAATTGATTTTTCAGCATTTTACTGCAAAAAATTACACACTGAATGAACTGATATTCAGTGGTCCAATGGAAATAAAAGCAAATGAACACATAAATAGGTCTGGTTTTATTTAAAGAAGTATTCTTTTATAAATATATTGAGGCTGGTAGTTGAATGTGTGGTTGTGAAGCTATTTTGTGGGCAAAGGAAGCTGGATAAAGGTCACATGAGGATGATACAGTTCAATCAAACCTTTTCAGCCTGGCTGTTTTCATGTATTTTGTCTCCAACAGTGATCACCTATAGATAACTAAGAAAGGAATTCAAGAAACAGTGCCAGTTCAGGCTGATCTGCTTTCTAATACACCTCTGCAGACGTTCAAGGACTTGCTGTGCTGGTGCATCCAGCCTGTTTTATGGTCAATATTCCATGATTGATCAGTCTTGCCACAGTTTTCTAATTTTTAATACACAGCATCTTAGAGAATTTCACAGTTTAATGTAAATTGTGTGGAAAAGCTTTTATACATGTTATATCTGGGGCTTTTTAGTTTCACTGGGTACCACCTGGCCATTGTATCGTGTGAAAGATTGACCATATGGCCACACTCCATCCCTTCTATTGGCCCCTTCCCAAAATGAGGAAGGCTACTTAGATTCATCTGAAAAAGAAGACAGGAAGGTGTCTCCAGTATTTTATCATCGTTCTTGTAATTTTTAAGTAAGCCTAAATTTCTTACATCCTTACAAAGCACTCAGCTTGTGAAACTTTGAAATCATAGAGAAACCAGCAGAGTAAGTATAAACATTTCCCTTCTCCTTATGTCTCTGACAGCTATTTTAATTTTTCAGGTTTTTTTTTTTTATTTGCTTTGGAATAGAGGGTGAATCCTTCAACAGAGCAAAATGTTTCCTGGGGTTAAACTGCAGAGAATTCTTGTTGTTCACAGGGAGTGCTGGGAAAATCTCTGCCCTTCAATGTTGCCTTTCTTACTTTCTTGGGTTAATGTTTTGCAGATAGAGGTCTCTGCTGCAGTGCAGGAACTCCAATGCAAACAGGCGTATTGGCCCATAAGCCATAAAAACTAACTGGGCTAGCTTGAAACAGTAGCACGACTACAGGAGTGAGAAATTCTATGAAACAGAGCATAACTTTCTGAAGAACAGAATCCTGTTGAGCAACTGAAAAATATTTCCCAACAGGAGCAAATGACCTTCATTGATTCACAGAATCACAGAATTACTGAGGTTGGAAAAGGCCTCTGAGCTCATCAAGCCCAGCCTAGGACCCAACATCACCACAGTGGCCAGACCAGGGCACTAAGGACCACATCCAGTCTGCCCTTAAACACCTCCATGGATCGGGACTCCACCACTGTCCTGGCTCATCCATTCTGGTGTGTGATCACCTTTTCTGTGAGGAAGGCCTTCCTAACATCCAACCTAAGCCTCCCTGAAGAGGGCAGAGCAGCTCTTGGGCCAAGAAACATGGCATTGAGTGAATTTATCATCCACAAGCCTCTGGGACGATGGGAAGACGTGTGGACTGTGGAAGACTATGTTGAGAGCATTGGGTAAAGGGGCATGCAGGCACTGCAATGTTAATTTAGCAGTAGCAACTTGTCTGGTTACTTCTAGATCTGCTAATAATCATCCCAGTTCTGCCCAAACAAAATCTCTGCGTACTACGGAAAGAGATAAGGTCCCCATAGGGCACATGGGGAAGTGGCTAGGGAAGGCAGTGTGGGTTGCCCCTACCATGACAAAAGGCAAACCCACTAATGGGACTGTCTTTGCCCATGGACCTGCATATATTTGGGTAATGCAGAAGGATGGGGAGACCTGGTGGGCACCTCAAGGAGCTTTAACCTTGTGGTGGGAATAACCTGGTATGTGGGTTGTGTGCCATAGGAAGTGACACAGTAAGAATGACCCATACAAAGAAAGGATGAATTCCACAAAAAACATGTATCAGAACCCTGCAACCTACAACAGGAGCTCAACATCATCTGCTGATGGGAAGTAGAAGATACTCTTTATTTACATGTGGCTTTTGTTTCTGCTTTGTTAAACTGTTGTTATTTTACTTACCAGCCTCTCATGTTTTTCTCTTCCCTGTCCATCCAAGAAGGAGGGATTAACAGAGTGGCTTTGGTGTACACCTTGCCCCAGCCAGGGCCAAGCCCCACACTTGGATAAGATGTTGTGAATAAACCAGCCAAAAAAGGAGTTTTATCTCTATGGTAAATGGACTGAAACAGATGGAAAAGAGAAAAGATGACTTTCCTAGAGGAACAATGTGTTTCTGTTCCTGGGAGATAATACGAAGTGATGAATGACATATAGGAGGAAATCCAAACTCCTAGAGTTTGGATTTCCCATGGTCTTTTCCCATGGTCTATAAGATCAGTGGATTCTCTTACACTTTTATCTTTTTCAAAGGAAGGACTCACTTTTACGGTGGCCACTCACATGACAACGCTGTCACAACTGTATTGGACAGAAAACATATTGTAAAGAAGTGCTTCTCTGGTAAGGTTCATTGCAGTTTTCCAAAGCTTTGTAGGTAATTAATTCCTTATGGAAATATGAACATGATATATTCTTGGGGTGTTAATATATATATATACACACACAATTTTTGTGTGTCTATTTTTCATAATATGAAAATTGTGATATAAAAAGAAGGTCATTGCAGTGACTTGTGGTGATTTTGATACATGTATTAAAATCAGACCTTTCTGATGTCTGAATAATGTTGTAGTAACAAATATTAGAATATACAGACTACAGTAACCTCACAGTATCTCTGTTTTAAGTGATTAAATCAACCCAAATCACTTATTACTACACTGCTGTGAGATCTGGGAGTTCTGTTCCTTAAACAGTTAAATCAAGAACAGAAGTTCTTCAGATTGTTGAGCACGAGTGTGTGTTCTAATGCTGTCTGCTGGGAACAGATTCTCAAAATTTATATTGACAGGCAGCTGACACGTAAAAACACAGGTCTCTGTTTTTCAGGATTATCTACGAGTTGTAACCATTCATAGCTGAAAACTCAGATATCCCCTAATCATTCAAGTGGCTGAATACTTCTAGTATCTGGGCCACAGCCCTGAAAGGAAAAATTTCCCAGATCTGGAAATCTCCACCATGAGCACAATGCATTTCTAAATAGGCAAACTCACACTGTGTACCCTCCTCTATTTAAAAGATAAGAAACCCCTTAAAAGAAGCTAGGACCCCCAAAGAGAAAGTTCTATGCTTCTGAGCATAACCTGCTTAACCTTGCCTGTATCAGCACAGAGGGCTGCTCAAACTGACCGGAGGACATGGAGCTCTTGCAAAGTAGAAGAGTGCTTGGCTGAAGTAAGCAAGAGGACAGTCCATGCAACTCTATGCAGGAATTCTCATGTCACTACTATTTACTTCTCATAAATTAAGCCAGAAAGTAACCAAGGAATACTCTGTGGAAAATAACCCAGGATGTTTGAGAGCAACTGTGTTGTGGTTCTTGACCTCAGGCAGATGTTCAACTCGACTACGTGCATTAGCAAAGGTCAGAGGCCAGGGAAGGGATGGTAAATGGGATTATTTCCCCATTTCTTTGTGCTTTTAAGTTTCATTTTCATGAAATGTAATCAACACGTTCAGTGCATGTGCTGCATGGTTTTCTAATAGCCCTTGAGCACTGTATTAACTGTGAAACTGCTGTTCAGTGTTCTTCTGTTGGTCTAAAAGTCAGTGGTGAGGAGCAATGAACACGCTTGGCTTGACAGACACCTTCTTGTTGCAGAGGGGCTTGAACTAGATGACCTATGGAGGCTCCTTTCAACTTTCAACCCTATTATTCTATGATGTATTCCTAGCAAACTAACCATGAGCTCAAGCCTGAAAAAGCATCTTCGGTCAGTGCAAACTCTATAGCAGATTGCTTTCTATGTAGTTTTCTTCAATTTCAAGATTAATGGTACTTAGTGTGAGTCATTAGGAAAGTTCTTGGCAATCCATTTTATAAACTCCTGGATGAATGGAAGGCAGTACTTACAGTGTTTAAACAAATCCATGTTCAAATTTTAACTTTATTGGAAAGAGAAACTCACGTGCTAGTAACACAGGTTTTCTTGGCTGTGGAAGGTAGCGAAACACTGATTATGTCCTGGGTATGAGTTTTACGTCCTATTCTTCCTTCATTACTTCTTAATCCCCTGCTGGAGATGCTTTAAGAACTTGATCTGTTTACATAATACCTGGAAAGGCAGATGTCAGTGGTTCCAGGCAAGTTTTAGAGACATATTGCTAGCTTCCTTGTATAACAAATACAAATAATAAATTTAAAACTAGTCTAGTCTGTTGCATTTCCAGTACTGAATTCCTCACTGTGTGCCTGGAGTTTGTTGGAAGTACTGTTTTCTCTTTAATGGCTTCATTCTTGAGGCAGGGTGGGTGGTGGAATAAATTTAAATTTTACTGTTTCAGGTGGCATTACTTTGAAATTTAAACTACCAAAACAAAATATGAACGTTTGTGAGTTGTTATTTGCACAACAGAAGACTTCACATTGCACAGAGCCGTTGAAACAATCCTGATTGTGCCTGACTCATTTGTTCAACTCTTGAAAATCCTCAGTGCACAGAACTAATGATATTTTCTTCATCCTAGCATCTAACTAATATTATTTTGGAAGAGAAAGCAATAAAAAATATACTGCTCAAAAATGACAATATCCATAAATAATGTAGCACTTAAGTAAACCACAGCTCTTCTTCACTCGCTTTTCCTGTTCACTTACACCATGTCTAAAAGGCAAATGCGTGACTTCTTCCACTGGATTGCATCCATGGCTCAGAACAAAGGAAATCTGTGAGGATGATCATTTTGTTGTATTTTTGAAGTCTTTTTTTTTAATGCAAAGAAGTTTGCTAGAAGTAGATCTGATATGTTTGCTAGAAGTAGATCTGATACGCTCTTTGGGTTGACAGACACAGGAAATTCTGACTTTTTTCCACAAATAAAGTGACTAATAGTCCACACTTCAGAGTTCCTATCAATAAAAAAAAATTTGATCCGACTCTTTCCTTCATGTCTGCATTTATTTTATGCACTGAATGCTATATTTATCTAGCTAATATCATAATTTTTCTTTTAAATTAGATATTCAGTTCACATTCTGTCTCTTATAAATGATCGATAAATTTATGGTGGGTTTGCATAAGTATTTTTCTCAAATGAACAGAGCCCTCGACTGAGATATTTTAATTGCTATAATTTGAATAACAAATTCCAAGTTCTGAAAATCAGTTGAAGGTAGTATGTGATTAACTGCAGTTAATGAAGCCATTACCTGATTAAGTAACATTTCATGTTTGGAACTGATTATCTCTAAATGCAAATCAAATTTATTGGAATTAGCAATTCTTTTCGTAGATTTTAAATACTGCATTTAAAAAAAATGTTCTGCAATGACCATTATGCAACAGAACCTGCTGTTTTCATTGCTCTTGCACAGAAGTTTGTGTGCCTGTAAATTTATATGTCTAATACAAACTCAAAAATTCAACAAGTAAACTCACTATTCGTGTGCAAAAATTTAGCTCAGCAAATTTAGCCAAGAAGATCAGTTGAGTTTTTTTCAAGCTTTTACTTACATTGCTTCACATATCTACACCACAGTGCAACACAGCTCCCGGTGGCAGAATAAAAATTATTGATGATGCCTATGATGATGTGGGATTAATTTTTTATCTTCTAGTTTATTACCATCATTTCTAGACTACTTTTTAGTTCTAATGTAAAGAACGTTGAGATATGGAAGGGATGGTGCTGTGCACAGAACACTGACAACTTTGGAACTAGGAGATTTTTTAGCTAATAAAAAGTAAAAATTGAAGACTATTGATTTGTTGTTATTATGTAAACTGCAGGATCCCTTGTTCACATCATCCTGCTTTCATGTCAGTCTTGCTACAACCACTTACTGATTGACAGATGTGTCTCAAAAGATTTCTTATTTAAATGGACAAGATCAAAAACATCTGTAAAAAAAGTTGTGTCTGTGGTAGGAAGGATGAGAAGACCTGCTTGTTAGAAGGTGCTCAGGGTGTTGAGCAGTATCCATGAAAGGACTGAAATCCAGGCTTTCCTCCATTTTATGCCTGTGTCTCATCTCCAGTTTGAGTGTCTCACTGCTCATTAACATGATTAATTTGTTTCTTCTTTCTCTTTCTTTATTCCACTGGGTTTTATGCTTGACTCCCACCTGCTGTCTTTCTCCCAGGGAGACAAATGAGGGCTACAGAGGTCAGACACCATCTCACAATATTTGTCACCCACTGCTTGTAAGTCCTGGTAAAACTCACTAAGGAAGATTTCTTACAGGTATGTTTCCTCTCTGCTCAGAGAATCAGCAGTTGCAAGAAAAGCCTCTGTTATGCAGTGTGGTACTTTCCCCCCCTTTTCCAAGTAATTAATCAGCTCTCATCTAATGTATTGAGGCCAATCCAGTGTAAAACATATCCAGGCAGGTGTTAAACGTCTCCAGAGAAGGAGAATCCACAACCCTCCTGGGCAGCCCATTCCAGTGCTCTGTCATCTTCACTGGGGAAGAAGTTGCTTCTCACATTCATATGGAACCTCCTATGTTCCAGCTTACACCCATTGCTCCTTGTCCTATCACTAGATGGCATTGAGAAGAGCTGAGTTCCATCCACAAAGCTGGAAGGAGTGGCCAACACCTCAGCAGGGAGAAATCTAATTAAATATAGCAAGGGCAAGTGTAGAGTCTTGCATCTAGGTAAGAACAACCCCAGGTACCAGTATAGTTTGGGGACTGACTTGTTGTAGAGCAGTGTAGGAGAAAGAGACTCAAGGGACCTGGTGGACAGCAGGATGACCATGAGCCAACAATGTGCCCTTGCGGCCAAGAGGGCCAACAGCATCCTGAGGTGGATCAAAATGGGGTCGTTAACAGATCCAGAGTGGTTGTTTGCCCTCTCTACTATGCCCTAGTGAGTCCACATCCGGAATATTGTATCCAGTTCTGGGCCCGTCAGTTCCGGAAGGATGCAGAACTGCTGAAGAGAGTTCAGCGCAGAGCAATGACAATGATGAAGGAAGCAGAACACCTCCCTTATGAGGAGAGGCTGAGGGAGCTGAGTCTCTTTAGCTTGGAGGAGACTGAGGGGTGACCTCATTAATGTCTATAAATATGTGAAGGGTGGGTGTCAGGA
>JAOXOE010000632.1:24708171-24721472 GCA_028565055.1 Phoeniculus purpureus | reverse complement strand
ACTCACCAAGCCAAACAAAAGCCCACACAGAAGTAGATATGATCCTGCTGTGGCAGGGGGATTGGGCTAGATGATCTTTCGAGGTCCCTTCCAATCCCTAATACTCTGTGATTCTGTGAGTTGATATCTGTGGCTGCTCACAGGAGGCAGCCTTGTAGACAGAAGTCAAGGCTCAAGATTTCAATCTTGTTTAAAAGAAGCTCTTCAGTTTAACTCAAGAGAACTGAATGCACCCAAATAAATCAGGAGTCATTCTGAGAGGCAATGTGTGTTCTCCACCAAACGCTCCCAGTGGAGCACACAAAAGGGACAAACAACTCACTTATGAGCAAACTAAAAAGTGCAGTCAGTTAAGAGGTGAGTGGAAAAAACTCTACAGGTCAGAGCCTCTGGGAACTTCACTACAGAGCTTTTCCAAGTAGCAGACACTAGACAGTTTCCAGTAAATAGATAGCTGCTTCTTTGTTCAGCTTCTAAGACAGACATCTTTTCTGTCTCTGAAAGCTCTGAAGAACAATTCCACTAGACACAAGTTGAAGGGTGCTGTTGTGAAGACTAGTGGGTGCACTGAAGAGCCTGTTCCTTCAGCAGCTATCACTAAAGCCAGTGACAACATCACTTCCCATCTCCTTCACGTCCAAGCTCACATAATTAAATGTTTCTTCCCCCTCAGAATCTATACAGTGACTACAGGATGTACAGGATCATCAGTTGACAACAGCACTTAACTAAAGAGACCTTACTGCTCTCTACAGCTACCTAGAAGGAGGTTGCGGAGAGGCTAGGGCTGGTCTCCCAAACTACTAATGATAGGACAAGGGGAAATGGCCTCAAGTTGCACCAGGAGACATTTAGATTGGATCTTAGGAAGGAGTTCTTTCCTGAGAGAGTGGTTGGGCAATGGAACAGACTGCCCATGGAGGTGGTGGAGTCCTTCTGGAAGTGTTTAAAACTGCTTTAAAAATAGAGTAGGCAGAGCACCTGAGGCCACGGTCTAGGAGTTAGGGAGCTGTTGGGATAAGGGGTGGACTTGATGACCCTGGAGGTCCTTTCCAGCCATGATGATTCTGTGATTCTAAAAGACTTCTTACACCCTCAGCTTGGATTTTTTTCTAAGGAAATACAACTCCAGAGTGATGCAGTATCACATCAAGCACATCGCTTGATGCTACAAGAACTTCCAGCCTAGCAGCTGATGCAGCTCAGCAGAGGTCTGTAAGAGAAGCTGCACAAACGTTTCCAATGATAAACTAGTAAGAAAGATTATCCAGACTGCAAATGGGCAGCTGTATTCAAACAGCTACAAAAGAACACAGGCATCACTTCAAAAACCAAGATGTGCTTCCAATAGGGATAAATTCAGGGTAAAATGCAAATTCAGATTGGACAGGAACTAAAAAGCTGCAGCAGATTTAATACTCTCTGAATAACGTTAGATACAGCAGTAAATCAGCCAGAATCAACGCTGACTTTCTAATGGGCTGCTTTAAAGCTCAAGAGTTTGTGGCATGTTTTTGGATCCCACATGGGGTTTTGTTACCACGAAGAACAAAACCTGATCTATCATAAATTTCTCTTCTGGCCTCCAGGGAATTGCCTGCGATGCCAAGGACATTCCTGCATGGGCGAGATGCACGCTCTGTTATAAACAACACTGAAGTAACCACAGATCCACCCCGAGATGGGTTCTTCGTGGAATCTGGCTCTGGATGCTGATCTAGGGAGATTCCCCCCCATAACAGGTAGTCAGGGACAGGAAACGCAAGAGCTACCCAAAAATTAACCTCTGAGGAACAGGCTGCCCAGGGGGGCTGTGGAGTCTCCTTCTCTGGAGACATTTAAAACCCACTTGGATGTCTTCCCGTGCGACTGGATCTAGGGGATGCTGCTGCGGCAGGGGGATTGGACTGGATGATCTTTGGAGGTCCCTTCCAATCTCCAATGTTCTGTGATTCTGGGATAGAGCACACAGAGCACGAGAACAGGCTCTTTGTCTAACAGGCCTGTTCACATCGTTTCCCTTGTGCTTGGCAGCAACAGAAGACGACAAATCACCTAAAGATTAAGAACGATTAGTTTATCAATCACTTCTATCGCTCCCATGATGCTGTCAGACACCGCTGGGGGTCCAACACGAAGAATTTTTGCCTCCAGCAGAGACAAACCACAGTACTGAAGTAGGTTGCCAGTGTAAAACAACAAAAGTTGTTTCTGTGAAACAAACGTGGTTTTAGAGAGTGATAAATTAATTCTACGGCCGAGTGACAGCACCAGTTAAACGTCAGCGCTCTGTGCTGTGCTGCCAATATTTCAGCAGACAGAACAGGGCCACAAAAAAAGAGACCAACACTGAATAAAGCTGTAACCAAGCAGATGGAATGAAAATACTGAGAAGTTTATACAGGAGTAAAAGTCTATCTTCTGTTAACAATCTTCTGCAAAGATTTCACTAAGCAGCAAGGCCTGGCACGTGCACGATTTACATTGTGAGCACACAGGAATTCCAGTCTGAGGGACTGTGGTCAGCGGGCTCTCGACAAGCATAGCGTAAAATATCCTACCCTGGTTTAAATGCTTTTTGCTGAATATCACATACTGGTACCACATACTGCTGCTGAGTACAGAATGTCCAGGGTTCCAGGCTTTGCATTTAAAACACAGCTACATCCACATTGCCATGTGACATGTGCTCAGTGATGAGCACCTCAAAACAAGACAGACAGAGGGGCTGGGGTGGATCTAAAGTGCAATGAAGCTGGGGAAGTCTGGACAACAAACCTTGTAAGGAGCTGCTGAGGGAGCTGGGTTAGTCTGAAGAAAAGGAGGCTGAGACCTTATTGCTGTCTACAGCTACCTGAAAGGAGGGTGTAGAGAGGTCGGAGTTGGCTTTTTCTCACAAAGAAGTGGTGACAGGACAAGAGGAAATGGCATCAAGTTGCATCAGGAGAAGTTTAGGTTGGCCATGAGGAAGAAAATCCCTCCTAGAAAGAGTCCTCAGGCCTTGGAAGAGGCTGCCTAGGGAGGGAGTTGAAGCACCATCCCTGGATGTGTTTCACACTCATGGAGATCTGGAACTTAGGGACAGGATATAGCAGTGGCCCTTGGACAGTTGGGTTCATGGCTGGACTCAACATTCTTAAAGGTCTTTCCAACTCACCAATGTGAGCAGTCATGTAAACTGTCGTGAAGAGCTTTTCGCAGCACTGAGTCTTTGTCATAAATGCCCCACGTGGCCTGTAGTACTGAATCAAGCAGGCAGTCCCCCGCCGTCCGATTCCAAAGTGCATATAACCTGCTGTCCAAGCGCGTACCCAGTTCCAGCGACCAGTTAATGATGGGAGACTCCTCTTCTAGCTCTGCAACACAGAAACAATCTCTTTTAAAACCTTGAGACATCAATTTTATTCGATGTCTCAAGAGAATCTGAACAGCACAGTAATGGCATCATCTTCACAATTTACCCATTGACATGAATAAAACTCAAGTTTCACTTTATATTACAAAAATCAGTGAGCTACAACAGCTCAAGGCATTCCTTAGGCAAAACACTGTCAGGGAAAAGCACTAAAAATACCCCAAACAAATCACAGCATTAAACAAAGCATCACATCATTTGTTTGAGGGTTGTTACTGAAGCAGAAAGATTTGCTCAGTTCTCTTTAAAGAGTTTGTGACTTTAAACCATAAAGCTTTAGAGGCATTTAAAATTCAAAGCCACATTATAAACATGATTTCTACAGACTCCATTCTCTCTCTGCCTCATAAATAGACTGTAAATGTTAATATAATTCCAGGGAGAAGATTAACTTGAAAGCATCCAACAAAACAAATTCAGGGAATGTATACAGAGACACTTTTGTTTTCCAGTCATCCAAATAGTCTCCACTGAAATGCAAGAAGAGATTCTGAGAGTTCACCTTTCTGAACATCTCTATCAAGTACTTCATCAAATAACTTTTCCTGGACTGTGGGCGGCAAGTCTTCAATATCTGGAAAAACAAAGCAAAACCCAGAAGTCACTTGATGTTGCTGTAGAAGAGCCACGTTAGCAGCTGATGCTCAGGAGAATGTACACAACAGCTTTGGCCCTATCAGCCCTAACGTCTTTCCTCTGGAAAGCTGCTGCTCTCTTCAGATCTGCTGTTGGTGACTGTCATACCTTTGCATGTGGAAAGGATTGTCATAGCAGGCGCAGGGTAAGAATGGATTTCTCTGAAGGAGAAAGTGAAGCAGAGAACCACTACGAGGTGGGGAAAAAGAAAATCAAATGAAACTGAGTACTTTCAACTCTACTACACTCAGGACAGCTTCAACTCTAAGCAATAGTTTTCCACCCATCTGAATGGATTCCCGTGCCCAAAGTCCCCCGATGGATATGGCCAGTTCTTGTACAGAACAGCAAATTCTTCATGTCATTTCACACAGACTTCAATTAAATAGCTGAGAGACACCGGTGTTTTGCAGGCCACGGTTTGTAGGTTAGAAAACAAGAAATGGGGAAACTACTGAGCTATAACACAGAAAATGCCACTACTGGCAGCTCTTCCACGGCTTTACAGACCGGATCTGCCTCTAAAAAGAAAGGGCATAACAATAGAGGGTACGTAGTAACAGGTTGTTAGGCAGATCGACAACCAGAGCAACTTTACTCACTCAGCACAATGGTGAAACCAAAATACACCAAAGTCAAGGAGAGAAATCAAACAGTTACCAGGGAACATCTAGATTCCCTTCAGGCACTCCAGGGGATAAGGACTGGGCTCCAAGTGGCATTTCAAGGGCATCTCCCTTCATTCCAGTATCATATCTGCCAGTCCTGCTCTGATGTTCGATACCCTAGGACTCCTCCAAGTCAAGTCCACATTAGGCACACGAGTTGCTAGTGAAGCAAATTGTTTGGTGCAGGCAGGATGCAGGGGTTGGTCTTTTTTTTGCATGATCGACTGGGGTTTAGTATTTTTTAACTGAAACCGCTTTGCTGTGGCCAGCAATCGCTTCAAAACTTCTGCATTATGTCTGTGCTTTAGCTTTTCAGGAAGACTCTATCCATTTCTTTGAAAAAACTGATTTCTAAACTCTATCTCATAGCTAATATCTGAAAGAATCAAAGATTAGAAGTTTCACAACAGTTTTTTGCTAACAGACAACAGTTTGCTTCATCATAGATTATCTCTAAAGGACTCAAACCTGTTACTGCTATATCCAGGTACAAATATGCAAAGGATGGTTCTGGGCCTTAAGAGAAAGGATCGAAACCCAACGTAGCTCTTTGAAAAGTCCTATCAGAGCCCAAAGATGGCTGGGCTTCAATTTTAACTTTAAGCACAGGCTTTCCTTAGAAAGCATCGGTTTTCTCATGTTTATAGGAACCATGTGTCCTCAGACATCTGCTGCCCTCATGTCTTCAGACATCATACAGGTTAAGTGTGCAAATACTGAGCATCAATAAGCAAACTCGACTCCCAGATCTGACTTAAGCTATTAAAACTTAATAAATGAAACCTACACACACACTCTCCATCACCATCAGGAAGCCAAAACATCTCTGCACAACAAGTATTTCTCACTTAAGTGACACAAAATAAAAGATCTGGCATTAGCAAGAAGAATTTCATAGGTACCTGCAGGTAACGTAAACGTTACAAGGTCAGTCAGAAAATAGCAAGCAAAGTCTCCCTTTCGTTGATGAAGAGATGCAGCAATTTCACGACGGATTTGTTCTGTGACCTCTGGACACACCATGGCAGGAATACACTTCGCTGCATGCTGTGAGACCTGCAATGTAACACAGTTGCTGCACTCAGTGTTATTTCTGCTTAAATATGAAGGCTTTAGAGCAATAACCACCAGTGGATGTTATTTTATGAGCAAGTGATTACAGAATCACAGAATATTAGGAATTGTAAGGGACCTTGAGAGATCATCTAGTCCAATCCCCCTGCCACAGCAGGGTCACCTAGATCAAGTCACACAGGAACATATCCAGGTGGGTTTTAAATATCTCCAGAGAAGGAGACTCCACAACCCCCCTGGGCAGCTCATTCCAGTGCTCTGTCACCATCACTGTGGAGAAGTTCCTTCTCATATTTATATGGAACCTCCTATGTTCCAGCTCACACTCATTGCCCATCGTGTTATCACTAGATGACATTGAGAAGAGCCTGGCTCCATCCTCCTGACACCCACCATTCACATATTTATCAACACTGATGAGGTCACCCCTCAGTCTCCATTTCTCCAAGCTAAAGAGACCCAGCTCCCTCAGCCTTTCCTCATCAGGGACGTGTTCTACTCCCTTCATCATCTTCTTGGATCTGCACTGGATTCTCTCCAGCAATTCTGTGCCATTCTTAAACAGAATAGATTAATTTTGAGCACATTATTCTATTCTTCTCATTCCACCAAGAACAAACCACTCTCTTTTCTCCTGTGTGTTTAAAATCAGTGATTTTTTCTGTTGGTTTGTACTTGTCATATCACTTCACTCATCATATACTACATACAAACTAGCATCTTTCCCTTACTAAACAGTGTTAAAGAAGAGACTAAAGTATGTGTACAACAGCAGCTGAATAAACCACAGACATAAAGAGATAGAAGTTCCAGCTGGATTTGACATGACTTTTATTCCATCCTGCATTTTTAATGCTTTTTTTTCCCCAGTGTTTTCTTTCATTTTGCATTTGTGTTTTATTTACAGTTCTGCCAGGTCACATCACATGCGTCATATGAGGACAAGACAATGATACCTTACTTGAATGCATGATTGTCTTATTGCAGATCACCTTAGTTTTCATCAGAAATTACTCATTTTGGCAAAAAAACAGTGCTAAATAAAAAGACATGCACAAAGCACTACAGTTTGCTCTCTAATCCACATGTGAAAAACCTTTGGAAATGCAGGTAACAGGTTACCTAAGTAACCTGTAAAAGATTACTATGAAGATCTTCTAGTTCTGCAGTTTTGTCTGTTTCCTAGATGATTATCAATTGTTCTCTCTGAAAGGCTTTGTCTTTCATACCTTCAATCTTTTAAACTTATAATATCCTTTATCTTCCTGTCCATCTGAAAGTTTGAAGAAAGCTTATTATCTATAATGAGAAGAAATGCATTGCTTGTGGTTAAAAGGATCAGAAGGAAGAAATTGAGAGATAAGAAATTTCAAACCTTTGCTAAAATAACTATTCTAGCCCTTAAAGTAGTTCTAAATAGTAAATGCTTGATATAAAAAATTAGTTCATACATATGCTGAATCAAAACAAGCATGACCAGCAGGTCAAGGGAGGTGATTCATGCCCCACTGCTCCACTATGGTGACACCCCACACGGAGTATTCTGTCTAGTTCTAGAATTCTCAGGAACAAGAATCACAGAATCATAAAACATTAGGGATTGGAAGAGACCTCAAAAGATCATCTAGTCCAATCCCCCTGCCAGAGCAGGATTCCCTAGAACAAGATGCGAGAAGGTTATGGTCATGTTAGAGTGGGTCCAGAGAAGAGATACAAAAATGGGCAGAGGGGTGGAGTACCTCTCCTATAAAGAATGGTTTAAAGAGTTTTGGCTGTTCAGCCTGGATGAGGGAAGGCTCTGGGAAGACTTCACTGCAGCCTTCAAGAGGAATACTGAAGGGTTTCTAAAGAGTTTGTTCTGTGTTTTGGGTGAAGTTTCATTTGAGGAAGTGTGTTGCACATCCATTGACATTTTTGTTTGGCACAGAAATGAGAAGACAAATAAGTTTATATGCAGAGAAATGAAGTAAAATTTTCAATGCTGGAAAACTCTCAATTTGCCTTTTTTCTTTCCCTTTAGTTAGCTAAATGCAATTATTACAAGACTTGGTGAAAAAAAAAACCCATAATCTCTTTATTTTTAAGATTGTAAAAATACTTTTATGAGCCATATGCCACACTTATGAGCTCAGAATAATGAGAAGATGCTTGTTTTCACATTTGTGCGTCTCCTACTTGAATCTGAAAATTTGTTTCAACTTAGGATTCGTATTTAATCATTTTATGAATACTGAAAACTTAAAATGTAATTTTTCTACTAGCTGCTACTGAAATTCAATAAAGCCATCAATATTTCATAGTAAAAAAGAAAATTGGGTTAACTGAGACGCAATGAAGGATTAGAAGAAATATATCTTACTCAATTTTTCTAATTTAGCATCTTGGTTTTTTTGGAGAAAAACCTAAGGTACCTGTATTTTGTAAACTGCAGAAATATTGTTGATCATTGGGTAACTACATTTTGAGTTACTTTTCCAACATTTAAAATTTAGAATAATAACAACTTCAAATCTGTGAGCATACCTGCTTTTTTAAAAGACCACATACACAAAGGTGTCTTCATCTATTCCCCCTCGAGAACTTGAGGTGTTCTTTACATATTATTCATTGTCAGCTATTCTTACAAACAGAAACCCAGAAAACAGTCTTATTTTTATGGTTTGGCTCAAAAACAGCACAAGCACATACGGTTGTGCTTGTCATAGCTCTCCTTCACAGAAGGTAAATGTGAACTCTTTTTAGTAACTCTATCTATCTGGGACAGACGTGTTTCTTACAGTCTTGCAAAGGTTAAGATTTGTTCTGAGAAGTGGTATGTCAGCTAATGAAGCTATTTGGGCTCTTTTATTTATAGAACCAGCCATCTCTTCGTAAAATTGTCTTTTGCTGTGCCTTGTAGACATGTCACAGCTTTAGCATTGCTAGGTAAGACTACATTTTTCTCCTTTCACTTGCACAGTGAGTTCACTGGATCTTTTTTAACGTGGCAGAAAGCCTGTGGTAGAGAAATCCAATGACCTGGATGAGGACACAGATTGCACCCTCAGCAAATTTGCTGATGACACAAAGCTGGGAGAAGTAGCTGACACACCAGAGGGCTGTGTTGCCACCCAGAGTGACCTGGATAAGCTGGCGAGTTGGGAAGAGAGACGTTTTATGAGCTTTACCATAGGCAAGTGCAGAGTGCTGCATCTGGGGAAGACCAACCCCATGTATTGGTACAGGTTGGGAACTGATCTGCTTTGAGAGCAGATCTGCGGAAAAGGAACCGGGGGTGCTGGTGGACCACAGATTGCAAAAAGCTAGCAATGTGCCCCTGTGGTCAAGAAGGCCAGTGGTCTCTTGGGGTGCTCTAAGAAGACTGTGGCCCTGACTGGGCCACATCTGGAATGCTATGTCCATTTCTGGGCTTCGCCGTTCAAGAGGGATTACTTTTTAGGTTAAAGTGAAGAAAAAAATTGTGTTTAACCCCTGATGTAACCGGTTGAAACTGAAATTTTCTTCTTGTTTATTTTCTTCTTTCAAATGGTGCAGTTGATCATTATGAAAGCAAGCAAGTGACATTCAAAAAATAATAATTTTCCTTTCAAGAATGTAGGAAATGAATGAACCATGACATGCTAAACATTCTGGGTCTTTGGTCTCTAACTTTTCCTACAACAAGCTGAGCTCTCTTACATCTGCTTTGTAGAGCATATTTTAGCTCATCCAAAACAATGTGTGTGATATTTTGAAAGTTAGAGCAGAGGACAAAAACGCTTGATTGAAATTTCATTCTTCCTCTTAAAGGTTATCTCTTTCACATTACTTGCCTTGACAAGAAGCAAAATGTCTCTCTGAGGATAAAGGAAGTAATACTTCACTACAGGCTTGGGAAGGTGTGGATGGAGAGCCGTCTGGCAGAGAGGCACCTGGGGGTTCTAGCTGACAGGAAGATGTGCCCAGGTGGCCTAGAAGGCCAATGTCATCCTGGCTTGCATTTCAGATAGTGTGGCCAGCAGAGTAGGAAGGTTATCATCCCCCTGTATTCAGCATTGGTGAGGCCACACCCTGAGTATTGTGTCCAGTTTTGGGTACCTCCATACAAGAGCGATGTGGAGGTGCTGGAGCAGGTGCGGAGGAGGGCAACTAAGCTGGTGAAGGGCCTGGAGAATAAATCTTATGAGGAGAGACTGAAAGAGCTGGGGCTCTTTAGCTTGAAGAAGAGGAGGCTGAAAGGAGATCTCACCACTCTCTACACCGACCTGAAAGGATGTTGTGGAGAGGTTGGTGCTGGTCTCTTCTCACAAGCGATTAGTGATAGAACAAGAGGCAACGGGTTCAAGTTACAACAGGGTAGGTTTAGACTTGATATGAGGAAAAATATTTTCCCAGAAAGGGTGGTCAGGCACTGGGATGGGCTTCCCAGGGAGGTGGTTGAGTCACCATCCCTGGATGTGTTTAAAGATGGTTTGGATGAGGTGTTGAGGGATCTGGCTGAGGGGTGAACTTGTAAGGTAGGGCACATGGTTGGACTTGATGATCCCAGGAGTCTTTTCCAACCAGAGTGATTCTGTGACCTCTAGAAGAGTAAAGGATGCCCTTTAACTTAAGATGTATTTAGGAAAGAGATAGTTTAGTGACACACGTTGCTAAAAGAAATGGTTGTTGTTTTGACAGCAAGACCAATGATGTCCTTCCTCTGATGCCTATTCATTTTTCTTACCGAAGAATATCATAGCACTTTCTCCTGGGTGGCAGCATGGGGAGGGCTTGAAAAATGATAGGAAAGACTGACTTCATATCTGGTCTGCTGGTACAAAGCACCTGACTACTGCTGTTACAGAATCACAGAATTACTGAGGCTGGAAAAGGCCTCTAAGACAACCAATCCCAGCCCAGGACCTAACATCATCACAATCACCTAGACCAGGGCACTAAGGGCCACATCCAGTCTGTCCTTCAACACCTCCAGGGATGGGGACTCCACTATTGCCCTGGGCAGTCCACTCCAGTGTCTGATTACCCTTCCCATGAGGAAATGCTTCCTAACATCCAACCTGAACCATCCCTGACACAGCTTCAAGCCCTGCCCTCTTGTCCTGTTGCTAATTACCTGGGAGAAGAGCCCTGACTATAACCTCCCTTCAGGTAGTTGTAGAGAGGGAGACAGTGCCCCCTGAATCTCCTCTTCTCCAGGCTAAACACCCACAACTCCCTCAACCTCTCCTGATCAGACTTTCCCTCCAGTCCATTCCCCAGCCCTGTTGCTCCTCTGGACATACTACAGACCCTCAATATCTTTCTTGAAGCAAGGGACCCACAACTGCACATCCAACCACAACTGCACATCCAACCTAAACCTCCCCTGGCAGCTTCAGGCCCTGCTATCCATCCTGTCTCTAGCTGCCTGAGAGAAGAGCCTGTGCTCCTGGAGCTTTTAATCTTCAATACAGTTTTACACACAGACTTCCAAAGGTGTTTCCACTCCCTAGGCTGAAGGTAAAGAACAGAGTTTCCAGACGGTGCAATTGAGATAATTGGGTGGCATCTTAAATCAGATGTGCCTAGGGGTGCAAGGATGTTTGCTGCCTCCTAGACAACCTTTCCTGTCAAGGTGACAGTGACACTTTACTGATGGAGACGAGCCGTCCTTGCAGCTGGGTATCCCCTGTGTCTTTAGGACAGAGCCTTGGCCAACTCACCATTTTAGTGCTTGTAAAGTGTTTTACTGTTGAGCTATTTTACTGCTTTTTTAAAGTCCAGAAATAAACACGGTTCAAGCATTTCAACCAGCTTAATGTCAGCTGGACCCCAGCTTTTCCCACAGGGTTTACGCAGTAGGGCACTAACTTAACACTTGCCAAGGTGCTGCTCGGGCTCTTTGTGGTTACGGTATTTCTGTAGTTTTATGGTGAAGGGAACGAAACAGAAAAGACAGTAAATCCTCGCTCTGCAGTGACAAGTCAGTATTGAATCTGCATCACTTCTTGGAATGTTTTAACTACCCTACCTTTGTGTTTTGATAATTGTCCCTATTTTTCTCCCAGTCTGCCTTGACAAGGCTTTTAAAATCTGCATCTTTGAGAGCCTTCTGGCACCGTTTCTTTTAGGGAACGTGTATTTCCTTGGGGGAGGGTGGTAAAAAAAAGAACATTTAAATAAATCTGTGCCGCTATGACCATTGCCAGCCTCTGACTCAGCAGGGACATGTGCGTCTTTCTCAGCGTGGAGGTTTTATTCCAGCAACTCAGTGTATGGAAGGGGTTCATCATAAAACACTGAACCGAGTGTTAACGTTCACATAGAGCAGAACTGCTCTTGATGGTGTCCCATCGCCACTTGTCCTCACTGCAAACACCATTCGCCCCACCAAACACTTACTCCATTGGACTATTCACTCCCTTTAGAATCATACAATCCTCTGGGTTGGAAAAGACCTTTAAGATGAGTCCAACTGTTAACTCAACTATCCTAAGCCCACCCCTAAACCATGTCTCTAAGGTAGGCAGAGCAAGAAGAAGTCCTTAACACAGCACTGAGACATTGGACTATTCATTCCTTGTAGAATCATAGAATCATCTAGGTTGGGAAAGACCTTTAACACGAGTCCAACCATTAATTCAACTATCCCAAGCCCACTCCTAAACCATGTCCCTAAGCTAAGCAGAGCAGGAAGGAATCCTTAACTCAGCACTGAGACATTAAATACAGGATGATTCAACTAAAGCAATGAAACCCATTAGCACTTCATATTAAAATAAAAGAGGATGGGAAGCTGTGGTAAAATCGAAGTAACAACATTTAATACAATATTAATTATCATTACCTACTACTATTATTAGTAATTTGGTGCAGCCTCTAGGTTGTTCTGTTTTCCCACAGAACATAAATGTAGGTAATTTCTGCCCTGAGGAGTTTACCTGGGAATTAAATGTTTTTCCTGAGGCCCTGGAATATCATTAGTTGCTGGTTTGGGTAGTGACAAGTGCAGCGGGGCCTAATTTAATTGCAGCCTTTTAGATCCATGTAACATGAATTTTGAGTAACGTAATAATTGTAATAATAATTCTGTCAGGAGACGGTGCAAAGCCATTTTCCTGCATCTATAGGCTGCAGCTCTTCTGGAAATTGGAGCCTTCAGATGCTGGAAAATGGGTTGAAATAACCGAAGGAAGCAGTAAAACACAAATACACTAAAATAGCACATCCCGTTGCTTGGGATTTCTGGGTGTCCTGCAGAGACAAAGCTATAGCAGCACAAAGTGAACCGGTGCCTCTGGCTCGGAAGAGTCCTGGGGAGGGAATGGTTCTTAGGGGTGAGGGACATGAAAAGGTTGTTGAGGAGAAGAGGATTTGAAAGAGAGCACTAGAGATAGCAGATCCATCTGGGGAACATGGATCCCCAGCCTATTTCATTTATCATGTTGGGGAGACAGCGTGAAAAGGCTAGAAGGGGCTGCCCAGGGGGGTTGTGGAGTCTCCTTCTCTGGAGATGTTTAAAACCCACCTGGATATGTTCCTGTGTG